>JAVYIG010000253.1:315000-572500 GCA_035222895.1 Strongylocentrotus droebachiensis | reverse complement strand
CTGAGGCATAGTTACATCACTTGGTTCGTACTTGGTTCTCTTGGTTCTTACGGGACAGCCTAAGGTACGTAGGAGCTCATGTAAAGAGGGTTGACTTCAGGCAGTTGGAGGTCAGGCAACACATGCAACAAAATCTCTTCTCTGACATTGTCTCTGACAGAGTCCAATGAGGCATAGTTACATCACGAGGAGGTATCCCTTGAGCGGATTTGTCTTTGGCCGCCTTTCCTCTTCTTAAAAGACGCACTCCCCGGTGCTTCCCTTGGGCTTGCCTTGATACTCCCGACCACCTTCTCTTGAATTTTCAGTTTTTCTCTCGGTTCGTACTGGACAGCCTGGGGTACGTAGGAGCTCATGTAAAGAGGGTTGGCTTCGGGCAGTTGGAGGTCAGGCACTCTGCGGCATAGAAAGAATGGTTAATTTAATAATTTCTTAAATTTTTGTGTATTATATACATTTTTTGTTATGATAACAAGATAAAAATATTTCTTGACAATGCATATAGAAAATATGCTACATACAAAGGAGCTGAAGTAAAAAGGGCGGGAATCAAGAGCTTGAAGACCAGGCTTAACACAACACTAATAAAATATTATTAAATAAGATTAATTTTTTTGTGGGGTTGTTTCTATATCAGATATTTCCTCGATATCAAATAACAAGATACACAAATTTATTGACAATAGATGAATAAATTATGAAATACGGTCCAACCTGTCTTAGTGGTCGCCTGTCTAAAGTGGCCATGTCTTTTGTCTAGCTCAAGACATAAATATGTGTGTTGTAGAACCTGTCCAGAAAGACCACCTGTTTACTACAGTGACCACTTTTTCTGTTTACCTTGGGTGGTCTTAATAGACAGGTTTGACTGTATACGTAATAGCCATGGTATTCATTCTTTCATTCATTCATTCATTCATTCATTTCGGTTTATTGTGTCAAAATTCCATGTTAAATAGAGTGTTGGCTTTAGGCTGATGACGATCAGGTTCTCTGTGTCATTAACAAATTGTTTGCATATGTTTACTTATTGGTTTCTGTATCACCATTCAGAATATAAATTCTGTATTACCCTAAACAATAAATAAAGCAATTATAATTCGTGCAAAAACAGAAATGAAAGGGAAATGACTTACTCCTCAGGTCCAGTGGAAACAGATGACCATCCACCATACGCATGATCATTCGTTCTTTTGATTCCTCTCGACTTGATCTTTGCATCCTCCTCCCCATCCTCACTGTCCTCATCAGAATCAGAGTCTGTCTTCCTTCAGCCTGGCAGATGAAAAGATGGGGTAATTTTTTTCAAAGTATTTATTGAAAACAAATCTCTTTCATAATAATAATAGTTCATGATAATAATAATAACATGTTCTTTTAGAAATAGAATATGTATAATAAAAAATATAGTGTAATAGTTAACTCGTCAGCAATACAAAAAAAGTTAACAAAATATCTGCCATTTCTTATTATGAAGATCGAGACGATTTTTCTTGACAGCAATTATACGTTCCATATTTTCTAAATGTTTGAGAGCTCGTTGAAAAGAAGGAAATAGTGGAATAACTTTTTGCATTTTACAAGTGAATATGAAATATTTTGCAAAAATAATAACTGTATTGCAAAATAAAAATTATTGATTATAAGAGACCGTACCAAAAAAACATTCTTCATCTGTGAGCAAAACATTTTGTATGTTTGTTTCTTTTAACCATACAAATATAACATTCCAGAAAGATCATACTTTTTCACAATTTACAAGATGGGGTAATTACATTGGAAACACATTATATTGAGGACATTGGCACCATGAAAATAACCTTGTTGTCCTATCCTATCATGGAATCTTATCCCAGCTCGGAGGTTGATTGCAACATTTCTCCACACATCTCTGTTATCTGCCATTCTAGTGCATTCATGCAGCATTATTCCACTCCAGGGGGTGTTTCACAAAGATCCTAAGCTGAACTTAACTCTAAGTTGGACTTAAACATTATGGAGATCCATTTGTAGCCTTAAAATAAAATATATTCAAAAGCAAAAATTCAAGTATTTTACACTGTTTTATAAATTCCACATAAAGAACAAGAAATCTCATTGATAATAGAAATTATAAATGATTTGAATCAACATTTTATGCCTTTTAAAATAACTTTTGCAAAATATTTTCATAGATGCTAACGGCTTTCCATAATTGTTAAGTCCAACTTAGAGATAAGTTCAACTTAGAATCTTAGTGAAACACCCCCCCCCCCCCCCCCCCCCTTCCGGTCTTTATGTTCTCCTCCCAGTTTGTTCTCGGCTTCCCTCTTGGTCTAGTACCATCTATACCTTCTAACAAATTTGTTGAGAGACCCTGATGTCTCTTTTTCTTTTTGTTATATCAGGGTTTTAAAAAAATATAAAGATATATATATATCAGGTATCTTGTTATAATCAGAGCTCTTTTTAACAAGTTTTCATTAATTATTAGTGCCACTGTCAACACTGATTTTCTCCGACCTTCTTTGGACAAAGCATAACTATGCAGATAAAGTACCATTTTCTTTCTGTCAACGTGAGTGTTGATTCCAGGCCCGTTGATGAAGGGAATAACATTTCTGAATGGTTCATATCTGAGAGTTTGAATACCTACCTTTTTTTTTGAAGAACTTTTGTCTTTTGATGAAGTGAAGTTTGCTGGTTTTTCCCACTGGGTCTCTGCGTTGTAAGAACAGTTGACAGGGATTTGAAGAGAAACAAAGCAAGTTGATTAGAGCAAGCAAGGGAGTTATGTGATGCAGAGAGAGACATATTGAAAGAGAGAGGGTGAGTATGACAACGGGAGAGGGAGAATGACAAAAAGAGAAAGAGAGAGAGAGGGGGGGGGGGAGTGTGGGAGATGAAGACCAAAGAAAGATGGAAAGAGACAGAGAGAGAGAACAGAAAAGAGAGAGAGAGAGAGAGAGATGAATGGAGTGAGGAAACAACAGAGAACATGTTAACATGTATGGATTTCACAAGCACGGTCAAGATGTCGTGGACGAGCCGCCATAGCATACTCCAATGTTCATCAATATTTGAATGGCCAGATGTCCCATTTTTGCAATTTTCTTTCAAACTCATTTATTGTTAAATGGCTATGCTCACTCATGCATGGATGCTATTATTGTATATCACCTTATAGAGAATTAATTCATTTTTATTTCGATATATTGAAGCTAAGTTTATATTAAATAGTTATTTGAAAATCTTAATTATAAATAATGTCCACTTTCTTTTTTTGTGTATATACATTTTTATCATCTAGAATATCTTTTTAGAAAAGCAGCTGCAAGAAAACACAGTGGGCTACATGTATACAGGCTTTACTAATAAGATTAACACCTACCTGCTGTCTTGGTGTTCCAGTAGTAAGTGTGTCCCTCTGGACTGACTGCTTTCACCCATTCCTGCGTCTCAGTGCTGGGTGTGGCTGAAGACGAGGGTGTGGTCTCCTGGGTATCTGACAAGGGCGTGGTCTCCGTGGTACCTGACGTCCCCTCTGACGTCCCCGCTGACGGGCCTGGCTGGTATCTGCTCCCCTGTAGAGCCGTTGGGTTCTCTTTAAGGAAACATGTTTGAAATGTGGAGAGACTCATATATGAACCTTCAAAGATTTCACTTCATTTAAAATACATGTGCGCTAAGCAATGTGCTAAGCAGAGGGGCTTACCAGACAGAGCATCTGATCTCGGACCTAAAGGTAAAGTCCATTGTGGATGTGTGTCAAGCAAGTATATTGAAGCCCATCTCGCATGTAAATGCTCGAACCCCACAAAAAAACAAAGTCAGACTTGGGTTCTTCACAGGCTACATTCTGGCAAGTGCATACAGGCACTATGACTTGTAGTCTCAAGTCCTTTTTTGTTAATTGAGAGCATATTTGAACTTGCAATATCCCTTGATAGAAGTAATATTTGAAGCTTATTTTTTAAAATATTAATAATAATAATAATAACAATAATAATAATAACATATTTATTCATATAGCGCTCTCACATAATTGGTTTCACAGCGCTTTACAGGGAATCAAGGTAGGAAAATTAGTTAAATAAATACGTCTTCAAGTGCTTCTTAAAGGTGTCTAGTGATGTGATGTGATGTACGGATGTTCAGGGGTAGTTGATTCCAGAGGAGAAGTGCATCTGATTAATTCAGCATACCAACACCTCTTACATACACAGCAAAATAGGTTTTGTTGATTGGTACACTTTTAACTTGCTTGCAAATTACTTTTTGAAAAAAATATTTTATTTTCATCTCGCAAAAGCTATTAATCAAGCAGACTAAATGTGTTGAAGTAGCACTACTGTAATTTATTATTATTATTATTATTATTATTATTATTATTACTTATACCAGGCTTTTCCCATCAGGCCCAAAGTGCTTACAGTAAATGGAAATTGAAATTACATAAATAAATGTAATAAGAAAAACAGTCTTACAACTACAAACTGCAAATAAGATGTGTTTTTAAGGCTTTTCTGAAGGTAATAACTGATGTAGACTGCCTTTATATTCTAAGTGGTAGATCATTCCAATATCACTGGCTAATGTGTGGGTAACTGAATATGTGAGACGGAGAGGATCACTGGCTTACCTTCCTGTTGTTTTACTCTGTGTTCAACGAGAGCCACCTTGTACTCTGGCATCAGGTCAGGATTCGATTCAACGTCCTTCTTGAAAGCTTTCAAAGCATCCTGTTCAAAGAGTTGAAATAATCATAATTCAGATGAAGAAAACAAATTAAGAACATGCAACCCTAATGCTAAGTTCACACCGACGCCGAATTGATGGCGCATTAAATCGGCGAGCAAAGCGGCGGCAAAGCGTAAAGACCGTAATAGAGCGTGAGAAAGCTTTGAGCAATTCGGGACATTCGGCAAGAGCGCCAATTTTTTTAAAACTGTTTAAAAATTTGAGGCGATCCGTCACGAATTGCGTAAAGCGGGGAGAGCGTATTAAAGCTTATCAAAGCGTCACAAAGCTTATCAAGTTTTGCTCAAAGTGTAGGAAAGCTTAACAGAGTTTAAATTTTTGGCGCTCTTGCCGAATGTCCCGAATTGCTCAAAGCTTTCTCACGCTCTATTACGGTCTTTACGCTTTAATTAAGCTTTGTTACGCTTTGCCGCCGCTTTGCTCGCCGATTTAATGCGCCATCAATTCGGCGTCGGTGTGAATTTAGCATAACATATCTCAGGAGATCGTGAGATTTTTTTGAAAAAATGACGCCGAATTGATCGCCGATTTAAAGCGCGACATGCGGGTCGGTGTGAACTAGGCATAAAATACATGAATTCTAAATTTCAATGAACGACGTATTATGAATATCAACTTTTTAAGCAGTGAAATGTCATTTAAAGTATGGACTGTCTTAAATGTGTCTCAAAGTAAATGTATGTACTGATTACAGGGCCCTCAGGGAGAACAGTATGTATACTGATGAGGCTACCCTGGGTAAACAAGACATATTATTATTATTATTATTATCAGCCCTACATTTATACAGAATATATCATGTATGCTGTGGGAGTAGGACTAGAGCCTATCTACAACACCCCATACATTAACGACACATGTGACAGATATAGTTTTTCATACTACTACAAGTGCATTATTTTGTATACACACATCCTTTTTCCACTGTGTTTTAAATTCGGCCATCTAAATTACGTCTTTCTCTACTGCAACAGTTTTTACATCTACAATGTTTATTTATCAAGAACCTATAATATACAAGCACTGCTTTTCATTAGGTTCCTCACATTCTACTTAATCTATCATATGAATTGAGAATCATTGAGACGTTCTCATAATATACTACATGACTTGTATATATATATATATATATATATATATATATACCGGTATATATAATTTTTAATTTATATGTAGGCTATGTCTATATTTTTTGTAAAACAAATAAAACTTGAAACTTGAACACTAAAAAAAAAGAGGTATGTTTTGCAATGCTGTGACAAAGGGGGGGGGGGGGGGCAAAGTGATGCTTTTCATTTACGTACCTCCTCCATCTGTTTGAGGTAGCCATCAAGTTTCTGATTGGTTTCATATTGCTTCTGCCCTTTCTTCCGCAGTTGTGCAATCTTGACCTCAACATTCTCTTTGTGTCGCTTCCCTCTCTCATGAAACTCCTTACTCTGAAGTGAAATAAAGAAGATTATTACATTTTCATAGAATTCAACAAAAAATATGACAAGAGTAGAATAGACAAGGCAGCAGCAGTATCACAGATAATGTGCTCCTCTTGGTCATCAGCCTCCATTAGCACCAAATGTAAAACGCAAATTCTCCAAATCCATTGTGCAAGCAGACATAGAAAGATTCTGCCGCCATCTCAAGGCAACTTAACGTTTTCCATCAAAGATGTCTTAGTACGAAGGCAAGCGTGAACACATTCCACACAAAAATGATACTAAATGCTTTAGGATAAAACACTCTTTCATTTTAGGATGTACATGTATAATAATTTACTGTTTATAGATAATTTTTAAAATAATTAGCAATTTTCTAGGTGTAAACTTTTTTTTGACTCACGCTGTATACAGAAAAAGAGTGGAGAAGGCCAGTCATCAATTTTTCATTTTCCAGTAAGGGGTTTTGACCCTCCCTCCCCCCCTTGCCCCCTCTGGGAGGTATAACATTATGCTTGATATTATTCTAGGATCATACATTTTCAACTAACTTCTTCACTGGTCAGGCCTACTCACTTTCAAAAATTGTCCCACCACCATGGACTTCAAAAACTTACCGATTTGTTATCTGCATACCAACACTTGCAAAAGTCACAAAACTTTCTTGGATTTGACTTCCAAAATTCAGTCCTAATAGATAAAAGGGAAAAATAAAGATGAATTAAACTAACAGACAATTAGATTACTTCACTTTTGGTTTCTTTCTTAAAATTAAACAAATACGTCATCAGCTTTCAGCAACATGTCTTTTTAACTAAACAGATGGCTTCTTCATAAGTCAGCATCAAATGAGCACCACAAAATCTGCCTTTTTTTCATAAAGTCAGCACCAAATGAGCACCACAAAATCTGCCTGTTTTGTACACCGCAACGGTACAGCACTACAGGATAATTAAGAAGATAGTGATAAGTGCCGCACACAGAACAGGGAGACTAATTACTAGCTATTTCTCCGTAATCCAGCTACAATACAAGTGTGCCCTCACTTTTTCGTAAATCTAGAGTCTAGACAAAAGTACATTTTGATTTTAAAAAAATGATGATTGGAAAGATGCTAGATGATGGATCTAATTTTCATGAAATCCTAGCCTAGTCTAGATAAGACTAAGAGTAAGAGTATGAAAATAAAATTGAAAATCAGCCGGGCCTGGGTCGGCCAGGCACCGCGCAGGGCCAGTTTGGGATCGCCGGTGGTGGATCGGCAGGCGGACAATAAATTTTCATAGAAAATTTGTTTACCGGTACAAAAATTTGGGCGATGACCCGCTGGAAATCGTGCGAACATCGGCTGATGTGTGCCGATTACCACACATAGGTGCATTACTATCCTGGCTGTGTATCATTAAAGTTGTGCTATTGACTCCCAACGTTTCAAACACCACTGTACAAAACTCAACTGATTTCAGTCAAATCCGGTACTTTAGTGACGATTGATGACACCTAAATAGCAGTAAAATACAATTTTTTTAACTTTTCGATGTTAGAAAGAATAATTAAAAAATTCAAATTGTGAGTCCACTGTCAAACTTGCCAATCAGCCGCATGGGCATGATTGTGTGCATCTGTGTTTTATGAGTGTATTGACTATTCATGTATCTAAATGCTGCCTATTAACATGTAGTGCAGTGCAAGAGGTCAATACGCATTGCCATTAGCATTGACTCTCTGGAGTGCCGATTACACTCGAGTAAAAATTGCGCGATTTTGTCGTTGAGATTGATCTGATTAAGGTTGAACTTCAAACTTTCTGGGCGTGTTCCCGATCAGCAAAAACAGCAAGGCAGCTCTCTGGTCACCGTAGGGCCGACGGGCGGAAGGCTAAACCAAGGGCTTAGAGTCTAGGCTAAGCTTAAAGGTATTACAAAGTTTTGGTATGGGGTCATGAATTTGGTTCAAATGAACATATTGGAAGCATATGCGATCCTACAACATTAAGTGATCGTTGTCGCGTTTGAAATCGAGTCTAAAGTTATGAAATTGTAAATAATAAACTCTTTATGTTGTATAGCGCCCTCTCAAGGTCAAGATATCAATTAAGCTATAAAACAATGTTTCTTGACTAAAATCGACCGATTTGCTATTCCCGTTTGGAAATTATATATCACAACTACATATTCTGAGATTTTCATGGTCGCAGCTACCATCGTACGGCCGTGGGCGCTATTTGAAATTTATCAAAATTTACCAGGAGCACCGCTAAATCAGTAAATGTTTATAGATCTAGGTCTAGATCTAGTCTAGACAGCAATAACCATCTGATTTGGGTCATTTCTTTAATAAAACTGACATTTGTTGTCATTCCCCAATACAGATGGCAACCCAGAGATCTCGTACCGTGGGGGTGGCTATGTACATATTTTCGTCCACGACATTTTCTCCCCGATTTTCTTTATTTAGATCTAATTTCCTGATTTCTAAATCAGATGTAAATTAGGTCGGTATGTCATTTGTCCTAATTACAGTTATCAAAATTTGATAACTCAATATTAAATGGATAATTTACGGACTTACTTATATGAATTATCCAATTTGTGAAACAGTACGTTCATGCACTTGGAACATAGGGCTATATGACCCGGCGGCCAAAATATTTCCGGGTCAACCTACCAAAACATAGCCAAATGGCCAATCAGAGCACTCGTTTCGTGGGAGTTCGTTGGTCAAGCTGGGCTTACTCGTACGTAGCTACGGTAGCTATTGGACGTTCGAAAAGAAAAAATGAATATTCATCAACTAACACCAAGACGGATAATGTTGACGACGAGACTTTCTCGGATTAATCATTAATTTAGGATCTAAATGAGCAAGCTATCGTAAGTCAAATAAGCTATATAGGGTCTATATGTTATTTAATTTGTGTTATAATTGCAGCAGTTATGAGGATGTAAAGAGTGAAAATCTCGTTGCATATCTCATTCATCGCGGTCCGGTCGAACCGAACCATTTGTTCCGTACAGTGCCTCACAGAAAGAGGTCCCCAGTCTTCAGTCTCTATAATCGGAGGTCTAGTGGAGCCAGACGTAGTCTCAGTGGAACAACCGACGATTAGAGAGACTGAAGCTTTCGGTCTAGATCTAGTCTAGATCTAGTCTATTCAATTTTTCTCGAAAGCAGAAGTGTTTTAGGGGTTAAAATTTCTAGGGCTTATAATACATCCACAGGGGCATCCAAATATATCAAAATTGTAAAGAATCACTATCCACCCAATTTTCAAAATTTCCCCAAACTTTGTAATACCTTTAAGGAATATGAAAATATGCACACATCAAATTGAATGATACGGGACCGAAGTGAAAGCCTCCGGAAAAATAAAGGTACGTCAGTTTGTCTAAATGCAAAATTTCATAAAAAAGATACTGAGGTTGTTTTCATAAATATTGCTTGATGCAAACTATAATCATTGAATTCATTCCAGATACTAAATAAGCATACAAATCGACAAACTTACATGGTCAGAATAGAGTCAGCTCAGCTTCGTTGTTTCGGTTTACGTCTAAGGTAGCGTTAAGTAACAAATAAAAAGGAAAAAACCACAATGGAATGGAGAATTGTAACAATTTGCAGTAGCGGTAGTTGGAGCTCTTGCACTCCTTCCTCCACACCGGAATGTTATAAATGAATTTAAAGGAGGTAGACCATGGGCCAAGGGCCAAAATTCTTTACTTTCATGACCCACCTCTGGTAACTACCCAATTTTTTTCCATGAGAGGGCATAAAAATTCATAGAATAAGAATTCATAACTCGGCAAAGCATAAGGTAAGGTACGTGTAGAAAACGAATGCAAAACCCCCAAGCCAACTCCCCCCCCCCCCCACCATCTGACTACAAATTTGTAATGTATTTTTTTAAAATTTGATAGTTTAGTGTATTTTTTTTAAATTAAATGATTCTATCTAGTAAGTAATCATTACTAAAATCTGCATCGATAGGGACGTATGCAATCAAGTACAATCTAGGAATATTAGATGGGCTGGGAAAATATTTCCGCCAGTGATTCCGGTAAGAATCAACATGAAGAATGTCGTCCGTCCTTCTAGGCTCTTGACGGGAGGGGGAGGGGGTGGATTTACATCCCTGCTTAAAGGGAAAACCCACCCTGATACGAAAGGCAGGTCAGGGAAAGTATTGAGAAAATTCCCATTTAAAAAAAAGAAAAAAGAAAATCTGAAATTTATATTTTCCCTCAAGAAATTAAAAAATCATACATGCAGCTTATTTTTTTATTTTTACTGATATGTTTCTATACATCACATGTATGGAAAACATTTATTCCATCACCAATAATTAAATAAATAAAAGTTTATGAAAATTTATGTGCAGAGCGAATTGGAGAGGAGCGCGCAAGATACGTCACAGTATTGCCAGTTTGTGTTTGATTGATCGCAACTTCAAAAATCAATTAATACATTTTTCCTTTTTATCGGAAGCTTTCACGGACCTGTTCATCTTTTTTTCTCTGCTTCTATTATTAAAACCAACTTAATATCAAGGCGGCCTTCCCTTTTACTGCCACTTATATCAATTATATTCCTGCCATAATATAGGGATGGTTTTTAACATGATCAAAAACATCAACATAATTATATATTTGCAATTTCTTTTTGAAATCCACTGAAAAAGAGTAAGATACTTTTTTGGGCCATCCGCTTTTATTTTGCGGATATTTCGTGGACAGAGAGAGAGAGAGAGAGAGAGAGAGAGAGAGAGAGAGAGGTAGACAGAGCAAAAGGGAGGGGTGAGGGATATATATACATGTAATGTACTTGTGAGTATATATATGCATGCGTGTATGTAGATCGAGAGAGAGAGAGGAAAGAGGGGGAGGAGGGGAATGTGAGGGAAGGGGAAAGAGGGAGGTGGGGAGCAAGAGGAAAGAGAGATAGATAGAGAAATATAGATAGAGAGAGAGAGAGAGAGAGAGAGAGAGAGAGAGAGAGAGGGGGAGGGAGGGATGGAGGGAGGGAGGGGAAGGAAGGAAGGAGGGAGGGAGAAAAGGGAGGGCAAATTAGAGCAACCCTTTACTGTGCCACTGTACATACAAAACTCTATACTTTGGGACATGCATTAGATGCATACATCGGGTTATAAATAAGCACATTTTCATAAAAGCAAACTAAAAAGACCTTTGATAAGTAACATAATTATAACATCTATAAATGTGAGCGAGCGTAGCGAGCGAGCTTTGGGAGATATTGCTCTAACTCACTTGAAATTAGGGGCACGTTTGATGATGAGAGGAAAGGGGGACACTTATTCCAAGGGATAAGACACTTATTAGAAAATAAAAGGAGCACGTGTCAAAGTACAAAGGGTTATTATCAGAGGTGAAAATGGGGCACTCACCAGGGATGAAAAGGCACTTATGAGAATGGAAATTGGGCATTTGTCGACGGAAAAGAGGCAACCATCAGAAGGGCATTTATGAAAAAGGGATAGGTTCCTCATAAGAAAGGAAAAAGGGGCACGTATTATTAAAAAAAAAGGTTAATTATCAGAGGTGAAAAGGGGCACTTATCGCACCTGAAAAGGGGTAAACACCATATATGAACTAATAATAAAGGGAAATGTGCATTTGTTGAAAGAAAAGGAGCACCGATCAGATTTTGATAGGGGCATTTATTGGAGGTGAAAGGGGGCTTTTATGAAAAGCGGAAATTATGAAGGAAAAAGAGTATTTATTAGGAAGGAAAAGGGGCACGTGTCAAAATAAAAGGGGGGTTATTAGAGATGAAAAGAGCACTTATCAGGAGGAAAAGGGGGCACTTGTCAAAATAAAACGATTGTCTCTCAGAATTGAATAGGGTCATTTACCAGACATGAAAAGGAGCACTAGTAGGAGAATGAAAGAGGACTATTTTCATAGGTGAAAAGGGGCATTTATGAAAAGGCGAAGGGCTCTTTGTTAAATGGGGGCACTTATCATAAGGAAAAGGGGCACTTATTAGAAAGGAAAGGGGGCACATGTGAAAATATAAGGTGCGCTTATCCGAGTTTAAAAGAGGTAGTTATAAAAGGGAAAGGGGCACTTCTTACAAAGGAAAAGGGGCAATTGTCAAAGTAAAAGGGGCACCTCTAAGATTTGAATAGGGCAATTATCAGAGGTGAAGGAGGCGCTTAACAAAAGTGAAAAGGGGTGCTTCTCGTATCCGAAAAGAGGCACTTACTAGAGATTAAAAAGGGCACTTATGAGAATGGAAAATAGACACTTATTGCAAAGGAAACTGGGAACTTGTCTGGGAAAAGAGGTACGTGTCAAAATAAAAGGGGCCCATATCAGAGGTGGAAAGGAGAGGGGGCACTTTTAAAAATTAAAAGGGGCACATATCAAAGTAATAGGGGCACTTTTTATGTAAAAAGGGGCGCTTCTTACAAAGTTAAAGGGGCACTTTTCCCATGGAAAAAGGGGCACTTTTTGGGTACTTGAAAAAGTGGGGGGGCGCACTGTGCCCCCCCCTGCCCCCCCCCCCCCCCCTGGGTCCGCCGCCTCTGTACAGCCAATCATCTTACAACTATAATCGTTTCACACATTGCATCATTATCGAGATTCTATAAAGAGCTAATCATTAACGGCTGTCACGTTCAGACAACATTCAAAGGTTAAAAAAATAACAACATGTACTTGATTGCTTTCTTGTCATGCTAGTCATAATCGGGATATTTCATGTGACCAATTTATAAAAGCCACGCTGTTTACAAAATTAATGCAATCACGTATACCTCAATATATCCCTTCATTTGTGTTTGAATTATGAGTTATATTCGTCTTATCCAAATTGCATTTTTGGTAAGTAACTATACTAAAACCCCTATAAATTTTTCATCCAAGCTAAGGAAAAAAACGATTGGTGATAGACGATTGCTATAGTGTACTGCAGGCAGTAGCGTACAGAGGATTTTTTTCAAGGGGGGGGGGGGGGCGAGGGGGGGGGGGGGTTAACATTTTTAAATCGGACCGAAATTTTCGCAACGACTCAACCAGCCGCTGAATAAGCGGGGGGGGGGGGATTCAAACAATCATTTTTATTTGAGAACCAACTCTAACCATTTATCCTCAATTCTATTTCTCTTTTGTCCCTTCACTCCCGTCATCACCGTCTCTCTTTCCCCTCTCTCTCTCTCTCTCTCTCTCTTCATCTCTTCATTTCCCTTCTCTCTCTCTCTCTCTCTCTCTCTCTCTCTCTCTCTCTCTCTCTCTTCTTCTTCTTCTTCTTCTTCTTCTTCTTCTTATTCTTCTTCTACTTCTTCTCTCTTTCTCTCTCTCTCTCTCTCTCTCTCTCTCCTGCTCATTCCTTTCTTTTTCTCACACTTTTTCTCAATCAATCAGGAATATCTCACGGGTGAAATTTCCAAATTTAGTATTCGAGAATAACAAATTTAAAACTGACACTTCTCTGGCCAGTATGTCTTCTACCATTTACAGCTAAACAGGCAAAATTATACATTATAAAAATAATTAAACTTTTATTTACACACATAATACATATACTTACACACCATACATACAAAACAGGAGGTGTCAATGTGATAAAAATATGTATGTGTAATACAACATTAAAAAACAACATGTATTTACTTGTCATAAACTCAATCAATCAGCCTCAATTTATATTTGAAATATGAATATTCCTCACTTGACAATAATTAAAAAAGATAATAATAATGACGAATTTATACTATTTGTAACTCAATTTTTTTGCAAGTATGGAATATTTAATAAGTTCTAATATATTTTACTGTGTAATATTTGTACTTGTCTACAGTGTAGATCTAAGTTTGGTTGAAATGTTTTTTAAATCTGAGTGTGTAAAACTTTCAATGTCATTTAGCTCTCGGGCTATCATTTTGCAGTTGTTCTTATAAACCATTCTACTACTACTACTACTACTACTACTACTACTATACTACTACAAATACCAGAACACTTGGCCTGAGCTACGTGCGTGCATGCCAGTATAACTCCATTTATAATTTTATAATTTTTGTTCTTGTTCTCTTCATTCGCTTCCAAGTAAACGTCCTCCATCCTCATTATTAGCTCCATATTCATGCTAATGCTCAAACAATAGCATCGAATTAAAGTAAACATATACAAGGAATCTACAAATGAGCCTACACCGTCTGTCCCTTTATCATCTAATTTGATTCATCAGGCAGTAAAATACTGCTATTGTACATGAACTGAATAAATATGTAATATATAAGTTGACAAATATCCTTCAATTCCAATGATAAAATTGGTAGCAGTAGCGTACGCAATCACAGAGGATTTATTTATTTATTCATTTATTTATTTCTGATATTTAGACAGGGTTATTCATTATCACCAATACTCGTGCTCTTCCATGAGGCCCTGTTAAACATAATGAGGAACAATAGTTAACAGAACAAATATATATAATATAGGATTTCCCGGCCAAATTCGCGAGTTTGTCATTCGAATTCATTTACTTTGCATTTAAGTTAGCGCAGATCAGCTTTGCCATGCCAATTATCATTCAATTTTCCCGATTTTGTATTTAATTTAGGATTTTGGTCGAAGGATTTCATAGATCTGTCATTCAATTTAGAAACTGCTCAACTAGCATTCAAATTAATCGTCACTTGTCGAGGCGTCATTTTTTATCATTCAAATTAACACCTGTCATTCGTATTCGAATTATGTTTATTCAAGTTAGGAATGTTAGGGGGAAGAAATGCAACACACGTTTACAGCTTTAAAAAAATGCAATTAAATACATGATTTGCTATTGGGGTCTTTTCTGTTATTCAATTTATTAATTTTGAGGACAAAGCATATGTTTGTAGTCAGACATTAGGTAAAGAAGGGGCAAAATCAAGGGTTATGGCATCTCTGAACGGACATGTTATGGCATCTCTGAACGGACATGTAAAAACTCACCTTTTCCCCCAATGATCTATGTGATATACTTCATGTACTGTACTTTTTTGTCCTCTTTACATATATTTGTATTTGTAAGCGCTATGGTACTTATTGTTTTTAGCGCTCCTAAATATATTCGATATTTATTACATGTTCATATACCCCGGAAAAGTGGGCACACGAAATCACCTACCCCAGTCACAATATTGTACCCTTCCTCCATAATGAAATTGTGATAAATTTATGATGAAACACAAGACAAACAACTTCCTTACATGAACATTTACACAAATATTGAGACCATCAAGTCCGTAGATGAACAGTAAGTCTTTTTTTTTAACAATCAAACTTAAAGGCTGATGAATATCTGATAAATCTAAAAGTATATTAAGAGTATAAATGCAAGGAAATAAAATAGGATGAAATACACATGAAAAAACGATCTTGAAAGAAAAAAAATGAGCTATAAAAAGTGTTTAAAAAACGAGAAATGTATATTGACCATTAATTTTAGTGCACAAAGTGCTAATTTGAATGCTACAAATGAATTAGAATGCTAAAAGTACACCGTCGCGATGTCAGAAAATCGTGTTGCGCTAAATCGAATGACCAAATAGTGAAAGAAGCAATTTGTTCATTAATTGGAATGAAACATACATAGATTTTAACGAAAACTTCATAGATTTGAAATCTAGAAAAAGGAATATAAACCCGAGATATACCCGACAGCACTAAAACCGTCGAATTTGAACGCAAGACAAATGAATTTGAATGACAAACTCGCGAATTTGGCCGGGAAATCCTATAATAATAATACAAATGACAAAATCATGAACATAACTTCATAACAGCATTAAAGAGTAAGTAAGAACATGTATGAACATACAAACTAATGGGTACATTAATTACTTCTTACTTTCTTTATTCAATTTATGGAAAATTACATTCTCTTTGTCAATCACAACGTCGGATAACCAAGCACAGGCAAATATCCCGGAAACGGCTTATTATAACGCATAATAAAACCAACGTCGTTCAATGCGAGGCTGTGTAAAAGGGAAAGATTTGGCGTTGCCGCTCTGGTGTTGACATATGTTTAAAACAAATAATGCTGCGGATATAATTGCAGTATTCCAAATTTTGCCATTTTAAATTCATATTTTATGACGAATCGTTCAAGGACTTTGAAGGTTATTAACCGACAGCATTATGAGCGGTAGGTTGACTTTGTAAGATTCTTTACATGGGCGGATCTATGGGGGGGGGTTTAACCCCCATTCCCCCTCTGGGCTGCCAAGTGAAAATATGATGTGCATATAAAAACGGCCATCAAATGTCAAAAAACCAACACAGGGTTAGTAGATGTTAGTAGATGCCAGGAAACACTACTTATGGGGGTTCAAAATAGCAAAAAAAAAAAAATCGCCTCGATGCTCGTGGATCATGCTCCACATGTTAGTAGATGCCAGGAAAGCATCACATACGGGGATCCAAAATAGCCAAAAGAAAATCGCCTCGGCGCTTTGCGGCTCGTGGACGATGCTCTGCATCGTCATTATGAAATAATATTGCTCTGCATCGTCATTGGGTCAACCCCCTCCCTCCCCCTTGGCAAAAAGCTAGATCCGCCCCTGCTTTTCAAATACAAACTGCCTCGCATTGTATTGTTCACGCCGTTTTCTGCGCTCAGTTTTTCGAATTTGTGTATAACTGTTTGTTACAGGGTCTCAGTATATGGTAAAGCTTTTCATTGGTTGCATCGGGATATTATGTCGTGATTGACTTGGGCTTCGAATCTAATCCCATTATAGTACTGATATTATTTGGCAAGGTATTTATACACATTTTTCACTCTCGGTCCAAGTGTCGGAAATGGATGCCTGGCATGATTTCATTCAATATTGTGCACATAATTATGGTAGTCAAGTTAAAGCCAGGGTACTATAGGATTTCCCGGCCAAATTCGCGTGTTTGTCATTCGAATTCATTTACTTTGCATTTAAGTTAGCGCAGATCGGCTTTGCCATGCCAATTATCATTCAATTTTCCAGTTTTTGTATTTAATTTAGGATTTTGGTCGAAGGGTTTCATAGATCTGTCATTCAATTTAGAAACTGCTCAACTAGCATTCAAATTAATATTCACTTGTCGAAGCGTAATTTTTATCATTCAAATTAACACCTGTCATTCGTATTCGTAATATTTTTATTCAAGTTAGGAATGTTAGGGGGAAGAATTGCAACAAACTTTTACAGTTTTTAAATAATGCAGTTAAAATGCATGATTTGCCATTGGGGTCTAAGCTGTTATTCCATTTATTTATTTTCAGGACAATGCAGATGGGTGTAGTCAGACATAAAGTAAAGAAGGGGCGAAATCAAGGGATATGGCATTTCTGCACGGACATGTTCATATACCCGGGAAAGGTGGGGGTACCCTCAATCGCCCCTTTTTTACTACAGACTCGGAATTTTACAAAAGTAATTCACATCGTCTCTTATACCCAGCACACCCCTCTGTTTTTCTTAAAGAGTTTCATAGTTTACTTGCCCGCCAGCAGATCGATGGCTAAAGACATGGCTAAATAATGAATCATGTTCAAATTGTTGACTCTAGTCCCTACCCCAGTCACAATATTGTACCCTTATTCCATAATGAAATTATGATAAAATTGTGATACATTTATGATGAAACATAAGACAAACAACTTCCTTACATGAACATTTACAAATATACTGAGACCATCAGGTCCGTAGATGCAAGTCGTTTTTTTCTTCTTAACAATCAAACTTAAATGCTGATGAATAAGTGTATAAATGCAAGGAAATGATATATGATGAAATACAAATGAAAAAACAATCTTGAAAGAAAAAGAATGAGCTATAAAAAGTGTGTAATAAACGAGAAATGTATATTGACCATCAATGTAAGTGCACAAAGTGCTAATTTGAATGCTACAAATGAATTAGAATGCTAAAAGTACACCGTCGCGTTGTCAGAAAATCGTGTTGCGCCAAATCGAATGACCAAATAGCGAAAGAAGCACACTGTTCATTAATTTGAATGAAACATACGTAGATTCTAACGAAAATTCCATAGATTTGAAAACTAGAAAAGGTAATATAAACCCGAGATATACCTTACTGCACTAAAACCGTCGAATTTGAACGCAAGACAAATTAATTTGAATGACAAACTCGCGAATTTGGCCGGGAAATCCTATATTAGAGCGACATAATCATAATTTGTGTTGTGGGCATGGGCGATATTAATACAAGAACCCAATACTATTTCATAGCTATAGTTCTGTCATAGTTATCATATATAAGCACTGTTCTTCGAATCAATTGATCGCATTGGAATTATCATGTTCATATAACCAGCTCCTTTATTCATAGTCATTCTGCTTCATTTTCATCGAGTTACCACGGTTACCCGGAGAAAATTCGGCGCCACCTTTGCCTTGTTTGTAACGATACAAAGCGTATCCAATACCACCTGCGATGGCAGCAGCTCCTGCTATAGACCCGACGACAATTCCTGCGAGAGCACCAGCCGAGAGTGGCTCAGGCTCAGGGGGACTTGTAGTAGGAACCTTCGCTTTAGTAGACATCTCTTCCCGTTTAGTAGTCACCGTTGATGTACTTGGATCAGGGACTTCGGGTGTTTCTGTTGGTGCACTTGGATCAGGGGTTTCTGGTGCTACCGTTGGTGCACTTGGATCAACAGTTTCTGTTATAAGGACTGTCTCGAATATGTCAGTGTTCACCTGTGTACTTGCGTCTGTGGTTGACAGTACTGTTGTTAATGATGTATCTGTGTTCCGAAAAGGTGCTGTTTCCAACTCTGCAATTACCGTTGCTGCACTTGTTGTTTGAGCAGTTATCATGATCGATTTGTAAATTATTGTTATAACAAACAAAACGACCACGCCATGTTGCCTGTTCTCCAATAATTGCGCCATTCTGTATTGAGAGGGAGATGAAAAACCAATTTACAGAATGGGTACATCAGAGAATTTACTATCTCAACACAACTATAGGATCCACTGGCGTGCTGGTGGGGCGCTTGCCCCCCCCCCCCAATAAAATTAAACCATGACTTATTTTCACGTTTCACGATTAATTGGCCCGGTAATCTATGCTTCACATCATGGGTGTCGATCCCGGGGGGGATGGGGGGGGGGGATATATCCCCCCCAATATTTCAGGTGGGGGGATGCCCTGTACAATCATCCCCCCCAATAATTCACCATCCAAAAAAAAAAAATGAAGAGAAAAATTAATGATGAGAGTCCGATGAGAGTAGTTAATGGTTATTACTCGCAAGATGACCATCAATATACACATTTTGCTATCTCATTTTCATAATTACATATATACGAAGTAAATGAGACAACCGCATATGAGACAAGAAAAAATTGAATTCTCGCTCATACGGCTTCATGAGGAATTGATGAATTTATTCAATTTGTTCAATCAACAGCATCATAGAAATGCAGTCCGCCAAATGCAAAGCCGCAGCGTTAAAAAGCAACAAGCTATATGTTAAACGCGAAGCGCAAAAGTAGCAATCTGCAATGCACATCAGACAATCCTGGACAGTGTAAACATAGATGAACTCTGTGATGAATTCGTGATGAGATCGGAGACAAGGAGAACGATTTGCGGACATCAGTATGACTTATAAGATAGTTCACTAGTTGCTATGTTGTTTCCGTTCACCTTTCTTTAAAATTCACTTCATTGTATCTTTGCTTATTTTTTTCACTCATTTTATTTCCTGATATTTCCTAAAACATTTTTTCATTTTTGGAGAAAGATTATTATGTCACAACTTTTTTTTTTCATTTAAAAGCTGATGTAAACCTATGTCACTGGCGTACTGGTGGAGGGGGGGGGGGGGGGCTTGGGGCGCTAGCCCCCCCCCCCAAATAAAATCCAACCATGACTTATTTTCAATTTCATACAAGTGTTTATAAATGTTCGTGATATCACATGATTTTCAACAAATTCGCGTTTCTCCATTTCTGTTGCAAACTGACACATTCCCAAATAGCTAGGAAGAGCATATATTTTGAATAGTCACTAATGGGCCTAATTAGTGGCCATTTCTAATAATTTAATAAAACGTGAAAGCTTCCGCGCTACGCGCGGGATGGGCGAAAATGATTTCAGATGTGGATTAAGAGTAATAATCAAATAAAACGTCAAAGCTTCCCCGTTTCGCGAGGGAGGGGGGGGGAACTTAATTCAGACAAGCACGCGATACAACGAATCGTCTTCATTCTCTATTAATGTAATGAAATGTGAAAGCTTCCGCGCTTCGCGCAGGAATGGGCGAAATTGAATTCAGACAAGGATTAAGAGTAATAATTAAATGAAACGTCAAAGCTTCCGCGCTCCGCGCGGGAGGGCGGGGGGAATTGCACTCAGACATGGACACGATACAATGAATCGTCTTCTTTCTCTAATAATTTAATGAAACGTGAAAGCTTCCGCGCTTCGCGCGGGATGGGCGAAAATGAATTCAGACAAGGATTAAGCGTAATAATTTATTGAAACGTCAAAGCTTCCACGCTTCGCGCGGGAGGGGGGGGGGTAACTGAATTCAGACAAGGATTAAGAGTCGAGAATGGTACATCGAATCCTATTCTTACTTTAATAATCTAATGAACATCAGAGCTTCCGCGCTACGCGCGGAGGAAGGGAAATTTGATTCAAACATTAAGGATTAAGAGTCGAGAATGGTACATCGAATCGTCTTCTTTCTTTAATAATATAATGAAACGTCAGAGCTTCCGCGTTACGCGCGGAGGAAGGGGAACTTGATTCAAATAAGGATTAAGAGTCGAGAATGGTACATCGAATCGTCTTCTTTCTTTAATAATCTAATGAAACGTCAGAGCTTCCGCGCTACGCGCGGAGGAAGGGGAACTTGATTCAAACAAGGATTAAGAGTCGAGAATGGTCCAACGAATCGTCTTCTTTCTCTAATAATTTAATGAAACGTCAAAGCTTCGCGGGGAGGGGGAAACTCCTCCCTCCCTGCACCCAACCCCTTGGCTACGCGCTTAGGGAGGGGGTGCAACCTGCCACACGCTTCTACCCCTTGGTTGCTTTGATCCATTGCCGTAAATATTTTGGCACCTATCATCCCCCCCAACCACGGATACAAATCGACACCCTTGCTTCACATACTATTCTTTGACTGTTAATCAAGTGTGCCTGAAACCTTGATCTGACATTTGACACCCTTTGTTATCAGCCGGTTATCTGTTCACTGTGGGTACAGTCTTGATGAAGACCGACATGTCGGTCTCACGGCCACTCTTTCCATTTTCTGACGGTTCGTTTTCTGCACATTGTCGCGGTGTGATCATTTTTTCTTTCGTTCAGTACACCGCACGGCACCCGGAAGGGCCCCGGCAGGGCACCTTCCGGGAGCTATGGGTGCACCTAATCATCGGAAGGAGCCCGTAAGATTACCGGCCGGCACTCTGCCGGCACCCTGCCGACACCCTTACGGGCGCCTTGCATTTGCCTCGACCAATTTTCTCCGGGCACCTCCCGGGCACCGCAGAATATGTGACCACACATGCCGTAGAAATGAAAATCGGACGGTTCCCGTACGGTCTCTAAATCCACGGCAAGCCGCCGGGTAGGCAAAATCGTACGGGGCCCGGTTTATATGTGACCTAGGCATTAACAACGTTTCAATCTTATTTCTTTAAATTTTCAATAAAGTAATTCTGTGTCTTTGCTTTGTATTACGTTCTCAATAATCAATCTAGAGTGCCTATAACTTGTAAAATCACAAATGAAAAGCACTCTGGGAAATATTCATTTTATTTCTGGTGCAATTTTTTTTATTAAATTCTCCGCTTCACTCCATTTTCATGATGGACAAGAACATGGACAAGTGCAAACTTACCTTTTTAAATTTGTATGTCGATGTATTCCAAACTAAAGAAATGCTCTTGATGTAGTGTATTGTAACGGATGAGAAACAAAAACCAAAACCTGTCAGACAACCATATCAATCCAATCTGAGGGATTCTTGGCAAGAGCAAGGCAATGTAGGTGTGGTACCTTTTTTTTTTCGGTCACAATAAATAAACAGCACCATAACAACTACCACAGCACGCCTGAAAAACTGTTGTAATAAAAGACTTAGTTTGTAAACCGATCTTATGCATGGATGTGCTCATAATAAAGCATGCGATAACATACTGTTAATTTTTTATTGGTACCAATAATTGGGTTATAGTATCAAAGACAAATCTTCACGAGGGAAAATGTAGCAAGGCAGATGAAATATTAAAGGAGTTGTAAAACATGCCTGTACATGAATTGTTTGTTTAATTTATTTCTTTCTGAAGGGATAAATAACCACACCTTTAAGCAAAGGGCAAACCTACCTAAACAATTATAATCCGGTAATACCTCTGATAAATACCAAGAAAGTCACAAACCTTTAAAAAGGAATACACCCAAAGAGGCAAACACCTAAAGAGACCGAATGTGTTGATCTCGTAAGTGGCAGGATGGTTGTCCCTTTCTTTAAGGATCACGATACCGACGGTAACATCGGACCACAACCTTTGACAACTCACATGATTGACAACAGGGACTTTTGGATTTGCACGCCAACATAAGGACTGCTACGTGTGACCTCCTTTTAAGGCACAGTGCCCGGCAGTGCCTTAAAAGGACGTCACATTGCCTTAAAAGGATGTCACACGTATAGCAGTTCACTATGTGGACGTGCAAATCTAAAAGTACCTACTGGCGGCCTTGTATAGATATTCTTTTATTTCTCTTCAGAGGGTTTATTTGACCGACAACCCACTTGTATTCCTTCTCTCTCACATTGATTCTTTCTTTTCCTTTGAATTCCTCAAACATGCAAATATCATATTTTTTATCTTCTTTTTATAGATATAGATTGCACACGAATTTTCAACACTTCTTTCTCAATCGTCATTTCTAAAAATGTTAACAATGTTAGAGGTAAAGTTTAATTACTGGTCACTCGATCACATTCATTGAAAGTTTGTTTAAACTTATTTTCAACCATACCCTGCACATGTTAACATGTTGTATTGTTCAATTTATGTTCGGAAATGAAAATAAATAAAATGAAATAGCAACATACAAGAATTTTCTGATTGTGTATAAATGATTCTTGCACGCCTATACAAAAAATAATTAGTGAATAAATTACAACAAAATAAAGCAAACAAATTCTCATAAATGGTATACATTGGTCAATATATGTTTATTTGCTCTTCTCATATTATCCACTGCAACATAATCTTATATTCCAACCTAAATACAAAATGTACAAAAAATGAAATGGCTCGCTCAGCTTTAATTGTCAATCAACCTGATTGTGATCTAAAAAAATATAAAAATAATAGGAAAAATTAGGAAAAATTAAGATAATATGACAATTTTCACAAACAAATTATTAACAATCTGACCCAGCGGAGCAAGATTAATTTGTTTTCCTTTCAAATGTATATACTTGAAAGTCGGGAAAATTAAGGATCATCCCAATAACTGGCACATGAATGTTTTGGTACAACTACCTTATTCAAAACATTTTCTTCAAATATCTTAGATAATATTTTAAGCAGCAAATTGTACTTGTATGACAATTTATTACACGATCGCAAAGACTTTCGACAAATCGTTTGTGAAATACAGCCCTCTCACCACCAAAGTATTCTCACTCCCAAAGTATTGGGTCCAGTTTACCCGACATTTCCTGACAAACCTACAGCAAATCTGAGAAGAATTGCGTCTCGATCTGACACTTTTGAATTCGAGATAAATATTCATAAAAGTTCGTAAAAAGGCTATACTAGTGATCGAAACTTCGTCGGCAACAGGAGGGTACGATAGGCGTAAATATTCACAACTCAGTGATACACACCTGAAATAAAAACAACAAAAAAACAGCAGCAACAACTACGTTATTGTATGTACATGTTTTCACTTTTTTTTTAATTGCTGTTTAATTTTGTTCGGAAACCAGTCAGAATTTACAATATTCGTCGTTATATTTCAATAATAATGTACATGTGAAAAAGATTATCTTTATCTCAAGGACCATCTTTGGAAAGAAAAGTGATTATTTGCATTCAGTTTACCCGACATTTCGTGAATAACAGGGGTCTGTTTTCACAAAATATAGTGTAGCCCGACTAATGCGGTGGTCACATCCCGCCGTACTTGCAAGTGCGTGCTGTCTACGTGCAAAAACGTGGGCAAAATTTGGGTATCCGTACGTGATGAGTACCGCCTCCGTACGGATTTGGGAGCACGCAGACACACTGTAGCACTTTAAGTGCACGAGGAACTTTCGCTGCGTTCGGGCTGCGTTCGTGCTACCGATTCACCCCAGTGCGTGTGACGTGCGTGCCCGGTACTGCCAACGAGCGCACAACGCACTGACTGCGTGCGTCTTTTAAAGGCGCACGTGAAAAGTGCGTGGTCCGTGCTTACTCGCCACTTCCCCAGTTCAGCTATCCAATGAGCACGCAGAACTCACGTGGACCGTACCGAGTAAGCACTTACAACGCACGTTGTTCGCACTGATTTATGCAGTATATAGTCTCTTCGGTGGAATGGGCGCCATCTTGAGGCAGCAACAGCTGGGACTTCTGGAGAACATCGGAATGTCGTCCTATATAAACACCGAGTTCATCGCACGTGCACGCACTTACAACATGCGAGTGAGTAAGGACACCGTACGTGAGCAGCACTTGTAAGTACGGCCTTCGTACGATAACGTGGCAACCGCACGGAGACCGTACGTTGTAAGCACGTACAACGCACTTACCACGTGCGCAACGTACGATGCACGCAACCGTTCACGGCCAGGCGTGGCGTGCGGGCCACGTACTTACACAGTGCGTGTGACGCGCGTTGCCGGTACTCCCTCCCTGCCTTTGCCACTCCCTCCCTACGTTTTCAGAAAAACGTGGCGGCCGTGGCCTCCCCAAAAACCGTACGGACTAAAAACACGCACGGTGGGATGTGACCAACGCTTAACGGTACCGACGCGAAGGCCCGATTGAACAAACGAAGCTTGTTTATCATCAACGATTACGAAACATCAAATACTTTTGCCACTATAAAAATGAAATAGTATATTTGTTTATACGCAGATCAAGTACATGGTCTACACATCACAAATCCTTATTATCATCATCATGCTACTTTAAAAGAAACATCAAACAATTTTGAAACAATAGAAGTAATCTCTTTGTTACTCAAATTACTATATACACAGGGTATACTTTACAACATACCCAATTTGCCAGACAATAGAATATTTGATACCTTTTCATGTATGAAGTAAAGATTATCTTATTAAAATTGCTACAATAAATTATAATAACAACAAATCGGCCACATGAGGGTACGATATCAAGTTATTTATAAATTATTAATTTCTTACGTTATATCATGACAAATTTTAAATTAATCAGACAAACTGTAGCCTATAGAATTACCTTAACTTAACTTAGCATAATAAACATATATTTGTAATTAATAAGCACGGACATGGTTATTTTTTTTACTTTCACTTTTTTTTTAAATGTCAGTAATCCTAGTGCAACTAATAACGACATATAAAGCACTAATAGTCGAATAACCCACCGCGGTTTTTTTACGGGTAAATAGATAGGAACTGCACGCAACACGCTCCAGTGCGTATTCACTTACTATAACTCTTTGTTATAAAATAGTAAATGTGAAGCGTATAACACTTTAAGACATCATTAACAAAAGTATAACAAAAATATCCACACACACACACACACACAAACACAGAAACAAATAAACAAAAAAAGAATTGCCAGTGTTTAGTACCGCGTCACATTCCAAAGAGTCCTAATTAGAATGGCTCAACCGGCATATACTCCCATTCCAACACTAAAATGTGCGTACCTTAAGAAAATAACCATGAAAATATTAGATATTTTAAATTCGCGACATAAAAGCCACCTCAAAATTATATAGAAATCATTAAAATACAAAATCTCGAATCCGGAACTGAATATTATTCCCCGCCTCAACATGTCATATATGATATGTACCGACCAAGAACTGTTCATTTGTTAGTGTGCAGAATATATAACCATGTATAGGATCAAAAACAGCAGACAATTTGTCATTAGTAATGGGTGAAATTAATATTTTTATTGTCAGGTGTGTGTGTGTGTACAGGGATGCAAGGAGCAAGTGCCCCCAGATCGGATAGTGAAAGCAAAGAAAAGTAATGGGTGCCTAGAAGGATTTCCCTCAATTCTGTTGACGCTATTGGATCGTCACATGCTTTGAACGATGTACCACTGGCATATCACCATCATAACTAGGCCTATCATTGCTCTTATAATGGCCCTGTGTAAAGTCGGAAGAGCGTTAACTCTGTGTTTACTGTATATGAGTTAACACCATTTTAGGCTCCAAATTAGACGAATGTTGCTATTAAGGTCACTTCCCGGAATTCTCGCCAATCGGGTTATAATTGTCACCTGCATTAGCAGCTTCCTCCATACCCACGATGTTAATATTGCTCTGTTCCTGATCGCTCAGATTAACTGTGGCGTCATCTTTCATGTATATGAGATTATACAAAAGTATTCCAACATTACCTGCGAAGACAGCAGCTCCTACTAATGACACGATGACAATTCCTGCGATGGCACCAGCCGAGAGTGGTTCCTCAGGAGGGCTTGTTGTAAATGGTGTATCTGTGCTCCCAATAGTTGTTGTATCCAAATCTGTAATGACCGTTGCTGCACCTGGTGGAAAGGTTGTTTGAGCAGATATCATGATCGATTTGTAAATTATTGTTATAACAAACAAAACGACCACGCCATGCTGCCTTCTCTCCAATAGTTGCGTCATTCTGTATTGAGAATGGATACATCAGAGAATAAGCTATCTCAACACAACTATAGATAGGATCAATATGATAGAATCCTACGTTGTGTTGCGTGCTGCTTTAGTTGTTCGAATGATGAGTGATAAAGTCAACGTATTTACTAAGCACATGCACCCCTTATGATCCTGTAGGTCAAACAGGTACCTGTAAATGTACCTGCATGTTTTCAAATACAGAAACGTAACACTTCGGCTGCTTCCGTCGCCCCTCTGCATGGTAGCTCATTTGCCACACGTGCATTTTTGCACAAAGCAGTAGGCATAAATTGACTCTTTTCTGGTCCGTATAGTTCCATAAAAAATCTTTTCAAACTTGTAGGGTAGTTGTAGTGAACATGATCAATCATTGTGACCATACAACAATTGCATCTTGCGAGTAATTGGTAATCTATGCTTGACATAATTTGTTGACTGTTAATCAAGTGTGCTTAAAACCTTGATTTGACCTTTGACACCCTTTGTAATTGGCCTTATATCTATTGTTCACTGTGAGTACAGTCTTGATACCCGACGGCCCAGAGGATCGACATGCTGGTCTCATGGCCACTCTCTCCATTTTCTGACGGTTCATTTTCTGCACATTTTCGCGGTGTGATCATTTTGTCTTTCGGTTAAAGAATTCATCTTAATGGAATACCTCAGTATTAACTTTTTTCATTCACGAACTTTCTTTGATAATTATTTCTCTTAAGGGGAAGAATAATTCTTGAAAACAAATGATATTTTGCATTTGAATGAAAACCTTAAACGAAGTGTCCATTTTGGGGTTGATTTGTGAGAGACACAGCTTGGGATAATAATAATAACATAAACCACTTTTACCGGATATATCACAAATATGTTCCTATGCGTTGCAATAGAGAGAAATAGGTTTGAAGGTAAAAATACGCTCAGCATACCCACTGAAGTAATTAGTTAACATTGGAAATTGTTTCTGAATAGTAATAATAATAATAAAACCGGTGCTTATAAAGTGCAAGACGTAACTTGAAATAGTCACCTATATCGTGTTTTTTAAATAATTTCTGGCAATTTATTCAAAAGCTCTTCTTGTACAACCTTTTTAAAAAGGTCCTGACCCATACAACTTTGTGTTAATTTGAGGGGTAGTAGGAAGACTTTTTGAGAAGTTCTGAGGTTTCTCTTTTGTACGTATGGGGTAAGCATTTCAGGCGAATAAGCAGGATCTAATCTTTGAAGACACTTAAAGGTTGAGACAAGGATTATGGGGGATCTGTTAGCAACATGCCGTCATTTTAGTTTTACCCTTCATTTAGGCGGTGTAATATTTTTCGGGTATTTATTTTATAATTATATATTATAAATAATGTTATAATTAAGTTATTATAAAAAAGGAATTCTGTGTTTTTGCTTTGTATTAAGTTCTCAATAATCAAGATAAAATACCTATCAATTGTAAATATATTCAAATTTAAAACACTCTCAAAAGGAATTTAATATCTCATATTGCTCTCTTTTCACGATGGATAAGACCTACTACTAGTTCAAACTTACCTTTGTTAATTTTTATGTTGATGTATCCCAAACTAAAGAAATCCTCTTGATGTAGTGTATTGTATCGGAAGAAAAACAAAAAAACAAAACGCGTCAGACAAGCATATTAATCCAATCTGAAGAAATCTTGGCGAGAGCAGGGCGATGTAGGTATGGTACCTTTTTGATTCGGTCACAAGAAATAAACAGGACCATAACAACTGAAGAACTGTTGTAAACAAAGACTTAGTTTGTAAACCGCTTTTAGGCACGGATGAGCTCATAATAAAGCATGCGATAACATTTTTTCATTTGTTATTGGTACCAATAATTGGATTATAGTATCAAAGACAAATCTTCACGAGGGAAAATGTGTCAAGGCAGATGAAATATGATAGAAGTTGTAAAACATGCCTGTACATGACTTGTTTGTTTAATTCATGTCTTTCTGAAGGGATAAATATCCACACCTTTAAGCAAAGGGTAAACCTACCTCAACAAACAATTACAATCCGGTAATACCTCTGATAAATATCAAGAAAGTCATAAACCTTTAAAAAGGAATACACCCAAAGAGGCAAACACCTAAAATTTTGATCTCGTGAGTGGCAGGACGTCTGTCCCTTTCTTTAAAGGGACTTGGTAACATTGCTCAGATGAGAGATGGTGGTGCTAAGG
Organism: Strongylocentrotus droebachiensis; assembly: GCA_035222895.1. Taxonomy (NCBI): domain Eukaryota; kingdom Metazoa; phylum Echinodermata; class Echinoidea; order Camarodonta; family Strongylocentrotidae; genus Strongylocentrotus; species Strongylocentrotus droebachiensis. The sequence continues at coordinate 543,250 of JAVYIG010000253.1, read as the reverse complement.
TAGTGACTTCAATGATAGATGTACAATTAAAGATAATCTGAAAATACGAGTGAAAACGGACGATTATTAATGATACAAGTTGGGTAAAACTGATCTGATCGATTCCTTAATTCTCTCAACTATTTTATTACAATTTAATTACATTTTAAGTGAATTTAAATCGTCACAAAGCAATAAATTGGCTCTACATACCATTCCAGACATGTAAGTGTTGACAGATTGTTAATAGCCAGCATGTTTATGTCTTTTTCTCATGGAAAAGCGGTTGGGAAAATTCAAGAATGGTTGCGAGAATTTACTACTGTTAATCACGGTAAGAGGGTATTGCACAGTGACGCCTTCAAATAAAACCATAGGCCTAGATATCTTCGTGGATTGAAAATTTGTTAAGGATTTTTTGAATGTCAGAGGGTTTGTACAGTAGAAGGAATATAATAAGTAACATTTTAGACAAAATTTTAAGTAATTTCTTTCATTAACTTTCTTTAAGGATCACGATACCGACGGGAACATCGGATCAACAACCTTTGACAACCCCCATGATTGACAATGGCGGCCTTGTAAATATTCTTTTATTTTTCATCATAGGGTTTATTTGACCGACAACCCATTTTTGTTCCTCTCTCTCACATTAAAGGTATTACAAAGTTTTGGTAAATTTTGAAAAATGGGTGGATAGTGATTCTTTACACTTTTGATATGTTTGGATGCCCCTGTGGATGTATTAAAAACACCAGAAATTTTAGCCCCTTAAACACTTCTGCTTTCGAGAAAAATTGAATATAAAGATTTACCGGTGCTCCCGGTAAATGTTGATAAATTTCAATTAGCTCATACGGCCGTTCAATGGTAGCTGCGACCATGAAAATCTCAGAGTATGTAGTTGTCGTATATAACTTCCGAACGAGATAGCTAATCGGACGATTTTAGGCAATAAACATTGTTTAATAGCTTAATTGATATCTTGACCTTGAGAGGGAGCTATTCAACATAAAGTGTTTATTATTTACAATTTCATAACTTTAGAGTCTATTTCGACCGCGACAACGATCACTGAATATGGTAGGATTGTATATGCTTCCAATATGTTCATTTGAACCAAATTCATGACCCCATACCAAAACTTTGTATTACCTTTAATGCTTTCTTTTCTTTGAATTCCTCAAACATGAACATTATTTTTTTATTTGTTTTATTTTAATTTTTGTATAGATATAGATTGCAGTCGAACTTTCAATATTTCTTTCTCAATTGTCATTTCTACAAAATTTAATAATGTGAAAGGTAAAGTTGAATTACTGATCACGGGATTGCATTTATAAACAACTTGTTTAAACTGAATATCAACCATGCCCTGAACATGTCAAAATGTTGTATTGTTTATTTTATGTTCTGAAATGAAAATAAATCAAATACAAAAAGCAACAAACAAGGTTTTTCTGGTTGTGTGACCATATAAACGATCTTTGCATCCCATAAGAAATAATAATTTTTAGTGAATAAATTACGACAAATAAATTCTCGTTAATGGTATACATTTGTCAACATCTGTTTATTTGCTCTTCTCATGATATTTCACTGCAACATAATCTGTTATATTTAATTACAACATGTACTAAAATGCCAGGACTCGCTCAGCTTTAAATGTGAATCATCCTGATTGTGATTTTAAAAAATATGAAAAATAATAGGAGAAATCTGGAAAATCAAGATAATATGACAATTATCAAAAAAGTATTATTATCAATTAGACCCAGTGGAGCGAGATTAATTTGTTTTCCTTCCAGATATATACACTTGACAGTCGAAAACAAAATTAAGGATTATCCGAATAACTGTCACATGAATGTTTTGGTCAACATGTATTATTCAAATCATTTTCTTCAAATATATTAGATATTAGATAATATTTTTGAGCAGCAAATTATACTTGAATGTCAATTTATGACACGATCGCAAAGACTTTCGACAAATCAACTGAAGGGCGATTAAACCCTTTTGTATACCCATATAAATCTTCGTCACTCTAATGTTCGGAATTTTCAACTCGTCATGGACAAGCCTCTCATCATTGCATTTGGTTGATCTTTCGTTTTTCTTTGCTAACATTATTGTATTCCGATATATACAGAGTTTACACTTCGTACGATAGGCGTAAATATTTACAACCGAATGACAAACGCCTAAAAACTATTTAGAAAAACAGCAGCAACAACAACGTTATTGTATAGACAAGTTTTCACAATTTTGGTTGTTGCTGTTCAATTTTGTTCGGAAACCAATCAGAATTTAGTATTTTTGCCTCTTATATTAGTTGTTATATTCTAGTAAAAATGTACATGTAAAAATAGTTATCTTTATCTCAAGGACCATCCGTGATTATTTGCATTTAGTTTACCCACCATTTCGTGAAGAACAGGGGCCTGTTTTCACAAATATAGTTTAGCCCGACTAACGGTCCCGACGCGAAGACCCGGTTGAACAAAAGAAGCCTGAATCTTCATCAATCACGAAACATCAAATAATCAAACAAATTTGTGACTAAAATTTAGCACATAGTTTACACATCAAAAATCCTTATCATCATCATGCTACTTTAAAAGAAACATCAAACAATTTTGAAACAATAGAAGTAATCTCCTTGTAACTCAAATCACTATGTACACAGGGTATACCTTAAAAACACAATCAATTTGCCAGACAATAAAATATTTGATAACTTTTTATGTATGAAATAAAGATCTACCTTTAATATAAATCGTCTCAATATAATAACAACAAATTGGCAACAGGAGGGTACGATATCAAATTATTGATGTGTGTACACATTACTAATTTATTACATTATGTCATGACAGATTTGAAATTATTCAGACATATTATAGCTTACAGCTTTATCACATACCTTTACTTAACTTAGCTTAAAACACATATTTGTAAATGATAAGGATGGACAAGGTTATTTTTTTTTTACTTTTACACACTATTAAAATGTCAATGATCCTAGTGCAACAATTAACGACATAAACACTGGCAGACGAACAAACCACCGCGATATAAGTCTGAAGAGTGTTAACACCATTTTGAGCTCCAAATCAGACGAATGTTGCTATCAAGGTCACTTCCCAGAATTCTCGCCAATCTGATTATAATTGTAACCTGCATTAGCAGCTTCCTCCATACCCACCATGTTAATATTAACCTTCCCGTGATCGCTCGGATTAACTGTCGCGCCTCCTTTCATGTATTTCAAATAATACAAAGCGTATCCAACACCACCTGCGATGACAGCAGCTCCTACTAATGATCCGACGACAATTCCTGCGAGAGCACCAGCCGAGATCGGCTCCTCAGGAGGGCTTATGGTTGTGTCTTTCGCTTCAGTAGACACCTCTTCCCGTCTAGTAGTCATCGTTGATACACTTGGATCAGGGATTTCGGATGCTGCTGTTGAGGCACTTGGATCAGGAGTTTCTTGTGTTACTGTTGGTGCACTTGGATCAAGAGTTTCTTGTGCTGCTGTTGGTGCGCTTGGATCAGGAGTTTCTTGTGTTACTGTTGGTGCACTCGGATCAGGAGTTTCGGATGCTGCTGTTGGTGCACTAGGATCAGGAGTTTCTTGTGCTACTGTTGGTGCACTTGGATCAAGAGTTTCTTGTGCTGCTGTTGGTGCGCTTGGATCAGGAGTTTCTTGTGTTACTGTTGGTGCACTCGGATCACTTGGATCAACAGTTTCTGTTACTAGAACCGCCTCACTGGTGTCAGGATTTGCGGGCACTGTTGTTGGAGCATGTTGATCAGTAGTCCTGGCAATATCTGTTAGTGTCGTTGGTTCACCTGTATCAATTGTCACTAGCGCTGTTGTAGGTTGTCCCGAAACAGAAGTTACGACTTTCGATGTACTTCTATCTAGAGCCATTGTGACTGTTGTGACTGTATATGGATCTGGTTGAGTCATTGCTGTAGGAGTTGCAGTGGTTGCCGCTTTAGTCGTTAGCAGTGTACTTGCGCCTGTGGTTGATAGTACGGCTGTTGCAGAATTTGATGCAGTGGTGCCGCTCCGGGGAGCCGTTGTTATATCTGTTGCGAATGATGTATCTGTACTCCCAAAAGGTGCTGTATCCAATTCCGTAATTACCGTTGCTGCACTTGATGGAAAGGTTGTGTGAGCAGTTATCATGATCGATTTGTAAATTATTGTTATAGCAAACAAAACGACCACGCCATGCACCCTCTTCTTCAATAGTTGCGCCATTCTGTATTGAGAAAGAGATTGAATACGAATTTACAGAATGGAGACATTAGAAAATTAACTATCTCAACACAACTATACGATCAATATGATAAAATCCTACTATTTGCTGCGTGCTGCTTTAGTTGTTCGAATGATGAGTGCCGAAGTCAAGTATTTTCTGAGCACATGCACCACTAATGTACCTGTAGGTCAAACATGTTCATGTGCGCTTCCAGATACTCAAACTTAACACTTCGGTTGCTTCCTTCGCCCCTCTGCCCGATCGCTCATTTGCCACACGTGCATATTTGCACAAAGCAGTAGGCATAAATTGACCCTTTTCTGGTCAGTTTAGTTCCATGAAAAATCTTTTCAAACTTGTAGTGTAGTTGTAGTTAACATGATCAATTTTGTGATCATACAACAATTGCATCTTGCGAGTAATTGGTAATCTATGCTTGACATAATTTGTTGACTGTTAAGCAAGTGTGCTTAAAACCTTGATTTGACATTTGACACCCTTTGTAATCGGCCGTGTATCTATTGTTCACTGTGGGTACAGTCTTGATACCCGACGGCCCGAAAGACCGACATGTCGGTCTCACGGCCACTCTCGCCATATTCTGACGGTTCATTTTCTGCATATTGTCGCGGTGTGATCATTTTGTCGTTCGGTTTAAAAAAAAGAAGAATTGATAAAATGGGATACCTCAGTATTAGTTTTTTTTTTAATTTACCAACTTTCTTTGAGAATAATTCTTGAAAACAAATGATATTTTTCATTTGAATGAAAACCTTAATCGAAGTGTCCAGTTAGGGGTTGATTTGAGAGAAACACAGTTTGGGATAATAATGATAACATAAATAACTTTTACCAGACATATCACAAATATGTTCCTATGCGCTGCAATGGAGAGAAATAAGTATTTAAAAAAACGGTTTGAAGGTAAAAATACGCTCAGCATACCTACTGAAGTAATTAGTTAACACTGGACATATTTTCTGAATAGTAATAATAATAATAAAAAACGGTGCTCATAAAGTGCAAGACGTAACCTGAAATAGTCCCCTATATCATGTTTTTTTAATAATTTCTGGCAATCTATTCAAAAGCTCATCTGGTAAAACCTTTTGAAAAAGATCCTGACCCATACAACTTTGTGTTTATTTGAGGAGTAGTAAGGAGACTTTTTTGAGAAGATCTGAGGTACTCTTTTGTACGTATGGGGTAAGCATTTCAGTCAAATAAGCAGGAGCTAATCTTTGAAGACACTTTAAGGTATAGACAAGGATTATGGTGTAATTGTTTGCAACATACCGTCATTTTAGTTTTATCCTTCATTTTTTGGGTGTAATTTATTTCGGGTATTCATTTAATAATTAGATTTGATGAATAATTTTATTATAAAGTAATTCTGTATTTTTGCTTTGTATTACATTCTTAGTAATAAAGATAAATTACCTATCAATTGTAAATATATTCAACAACAAAAAGGTGCAAAAATATCATTTAATATCCTATATTGCTCTCTTTTCACGATGGATAAGACCTACTACTATAATTCAAACTTACCTTTATTAATTTTGATGTTGATGTATTCCAAACTAAAGAAATGCTCTTGATGTAGTGTATTGTATCGGATGAGAAACAAAAAACAAAACGTGTCAGACAACCATGTAATCCAATATGAGGGATTCTTGGCAAGAGCAGGGCGATGTAGGTGTGGTAACTTTCTGATTCGGTCACAATAAATAAACAGCACCATAACAACTACCACAGCATTCATGAAGAACTGTTGTAAAAAGAAGTCTTAGTTTGTAAACCGCTTTTACGCACGGATGTGCTCATAAATAAAGCATGCGATAATATTTATTTTTTAATATTTTATTGGTACCAATAATTAGATCATAGTATCAAAGACAAATCTTCACGAGGGAAAATGTGTGAAGGCAGATGAAATATTATAGAAGTTGTAAAACCTGCTTGTACATGACTTGTTTGCTTAATTTATGTCTTTCTGAAGGGATAAATATCCACACCTTTAAGCAAAGGGCAAACCTACCTAAACAAACAATTAGAACCGGTAATACCTCTGATAAATATCGATAAAGTCATGAACCTTTACAAATGTATATATCCGGTTAGACTGACACCTAGATAGATCGAAAATGGTGATCTCGTGAGAGGCAGGACGTCTGTCCATTCTTTAAGGATCACGTACCGACAGGAACATCGGACCAACAACCTTTGACTAGCTACACGATTGACAATGGCGGCTTTGTAGATATTCTTGTATTTTGCCTCAGAGGATTCATTTGACCGACAACCCACTTTAATTCAGTATTTCTTACATTGATTTTTTTTTTCCCTTTTAATTCCTCAAACATGAAAATATCATATAATTTTTTATTTGTTTTTCTTCATATGTATGTGGATTGCAGACGAATTTTCAACATTTATTTTTCAATTGTCATTTCTAAAAATGTTAACAATGTCAAAGGTAAAGTTTAATTACTGGTCACGCGATCACATTCATTGGAAGTTTGTTTAAACTTATTTCCAACCATACGCCGCACGTGTCAACATGTTGTATTGTCTATTTTATGTTCGGAAATGAAAATAAATCAAATGAAATAGCAACGTACAAGATTTCTCTGGTTGTGTGACCATATAAATGAGCCTTGCACGCCTATAAGAAATAATAATTTGTAGTGAATAATTTACAAAAAAATAAAGCAATCAAATTCTCGTTAATGTATACATAAGTCAATCTCTGTTTATTTGCTCTTCTCATATTATACACTGCAACATATCTGTTATATTCCAACCTAAATACAAAATGTACACAAAATAAAATGGCTCACTCAGCTTTAAATGTGAATCATCCTGATTGTGATTTTAAAAAATATACAAAATAATAGGAGAAATTAGGAAAATTAAGATAATATGACAATTTTCACAAACAAATAATTAACAATCTGACCCAGTGGAGCAACTTTATTTAGTTTTCCTTTCAGATATATTCACTTGAAAGTCGGACAAAATTAAGGATCATCCGAATAACTGGCACATGAATGTTTTGGTACAACTATATTATACAAAACATTTTCTTCAAATATATTAGATATTAGATAATATTTTTGAGCAGCAAATTATACTTGTATGACAATTTATTACACGATCGCAAAGACTTTCGACAAATCAACTAATGCTTGGATGACATACTACGTCACTGTAATGTTTGAACTTTTCAATGCATCATGGACAAGCCTCTCGCCATTGCATTTGGTTGATCTTTCGTAATTCTTTGCCATCAGTATTGTATACCAATATATACAAAGTTTACATGAAAAAATACAAAAGAGATACATAACAATACATGTACGATGTTATCTTAAATTGCTTACCCAAAAGAAAGGAAACGAAAGAAGAATAAGAAGCAGAAGGAGAAGATGATGAAAAAGAAGAAGAAGAAGAAGAAGAAGAAGAAGAAGAAGAAGAAAAAGAAGAAGAAGAAGAAGAAGAAGAAGAAGAAAGAGAAGAAGAAGAAGAAGAAGAAAAACGCCCGTGTCATTAGTCATCTACCTTTATGTTCGCCTATACACCCATGATTTCCATTATTTATCTCCTAAAATGCAGTTTGTTATGCACAACATAATCTACGTCCTAGATCCTAATCATCAGGCTTACTTCGTTCAATCGGATCTTCACGTCTTCAGGTTACACGACCTTTCGTGAATAATTAAGCCACAATTTCCTTAGGGTCGGGTTTGTAAAATACAGCCCTCTCACCACCCAAAGTGTTGGGTCCAGTTTACCCGACATTTTCTGACAAACCTACAGCAAAACTGAGAAAAATTGCGTCTCGACCTGACACTTTCGAATACGAGCTAAATATCTTTTTTGATTTGATTTGACTTTCATCTGCATTCATGTAAGTACACAGCTTTTCGATAATAATACGAAGTAAAAAAGGTACTTTTGCTGACATTGAAACATAAATAAGCAAATATATAAAATAATTGTTATTTTCAAAAATGAAATGATAAACGGTCATAAATACTAAATTCCTCAAACATTAGAAATCATTTGCACAAGAAGGACTGTCATTGTATTAAAGCAGATTGCTTGATAAAACGACAGCTCAATAACATTCATAATAATATTCATTACAGTTCGTAAAAAGGCTAGTGATCGACAATTCGTCCGCAACAGGAGGATACGATAGTCGTAAATATGAACAACTGAATGATACACGCCTAAAAACTAAAAAAATCGCAGCAACAACAACGTTATTGTATGTTTTCACAACTTATTTTGTTACTGTTTAATTTTGTTCGGAAACCAGTCAGAATATATTATTTTTGCCACTAATATTTGTGGTTATATTCAAATAATAATGTACATGTAAACAAATTATCTTTAACTCAAGAACCACCATCTTTGGAAAGGAAAGTGATTATTTGCATTCAGTTTACCCGACATTTTGTGAATAACAGGGGTCTGTTTTCACAAAATATAGTGTAGCCCGAATAACCGTCCCGACTCGTAGGCCCGATTGAATAAAAGAAGCCTGTTTATCATCATTAATTACGAAACATCAAATAATTTTGCCACTATAAAAGTGAAATGATATATTTGTGACGCAAATCAAGTACATGGTCTACACATCATAAATCCTTATCATCATCATGCAATTTTAAAACAATACAATAATCTCTTTGTTACTCAGATAACTATGTACAAACATACCTAATTTGATAGACAATAAAATATTTGATAGCTTTTCATGTATGAAATAAAGATCTACATGTATCTTATGAAAATCGCTACAATGTAACAACATCAAATCGGCAACAGGACGGTACAATATATAATAAATGATCTGTGGATATATTACTAACGTCTTACATTATAACATGACATATTTAAAATAATCAGACATACTATAGCTCATAGAATTATCACATTCCTTAACTCAGGGGCGTAAATCCGTACCGAGGAGTGGGGGGGGGGGGATGATCGGCGATAGCCATCACATACTAGCACGAGCACACGCCCAAACTAATTTACGCAAGCGCGCGCGATCGCGCACGCACAAACACACAACACACACACACACACACGCACACACACACGCTCGCTCATTAGGGGTGTGTGGGTGATAGGCCTACCGCGCGAAGCGCGGAAGCTTAGACGTTTCCTTAAATTATTATAAAAAGAAGACGATTTGCTGTACCGTTTTCGACTCTTAATAAGCCCTATTTATCTGAATTCAGTTTCCCCCTCTCGCGCGAAGCGCGGAAGCCTTGACGTTTCCTTACCGTGACATACTGTATACGTGTAGGCTATACATAAAAAAAAATAACTAATTTCTCATGCATTATGCTGAAATTGAAACAATCACATTTTTGTCTTCTTCTTCTTCTTCCTTTTTTTTCCTCTCTTTATTTTTGGTAATATCAGGGGGGATGATTGTACAGGCCATCCCCCTACTTCAAGCCAGGGGGGATGCAGCCCCCCCCCCCCCATCCCCCCGAGATTTACGCCCCTGCCTTAACTTAACTTACTAGGCTAATAAACACATATTCGTAATTAATAAGCAAGCACAAGGTTATTCTTTTTTAAAAACTTTCACACACCATTAAAATGTCAACAATCCTAGTGCAACAATTAAGGACATAAAAACTGTCATACTCAAGGCTTGTTCATATGAGACAATATACATTTTCCACATAAAAACCACCTTGAAATCATTTAGAAATACTTTTATTATAAAATCTCGAATCCCCACCTCAACATGGCATAAAGGCTATGTACCGACCAAACACTGTTATTTTTTTAGTGTGCAGAATAGATTACCATGCATAGGCGCCGGAAGTGGGGGGAGGGGGGGGGGGGGGCAAAACGCAATTCCCACCCCCAAACGCCCCCCTCCAAAAAAAACACATACAAAATTCCATTCAAAGAAAAGGAATGTTAACAGAAATTAAAATTTCCTAAACATTCCGCATGCCACCTATATTTATCAATGGAGGTTTAAATATCGATACGCGCATATCGTGGAAATATTGTGAGAGGATGGAAAAGCGTTTGTGTTTTTTGTTATAGGGGTGAGAAGACATGAGCCCCTGAACGCTGGTGTACTGATGGGCAGGCGCGTAGCCACGGGGGGGGGGGGCACGTGCCCCCCTAAAATTTCCAAGATCGGTTGATTTTTTTTAGACCCCTTTTTTTTACCTCGATCGATTACATGTAAGTGCCCCCCCAAACATCGAACTCTGGCTACGCGCCTGCTGATGGGGGGGGGGGGGGGGGTATTTCTTATTCGATACCACTTACTTACAAATGTTACTGAAATGACAAATAATTTTCCGGTATTTTTCTCATTTTTTTTGGAAGTTATACCTTTTGATGCATTTGTTGGAAAATTAGAACTTCCCATATTAACAGTAGGGCGAAAATTATGCTTATTTAGAGGCCTTCATGTTAGGGCCTGCAGAACGGCTGGGCTCGGGGGCTCGAGCCCCCCTCACTTTTTGAAATATTATGTTCAGACAAAAAGAAAGAAAGAGAGAGAGGGGAAAGATAAGTGACCTGCCAATGTCACAAATGAGGTATCAAAATATGCTCATCTAACCCTAATCAAATGCCTAAAACCCCAGAGCTTTCGGGGGCTCTGCCCCCTAAACCCCACTAAGGGCCCTAAGGCGGGCCCCCGGATGCTCATCTGACCTTTATTAAATACCTAAAACCCCTGAGCTTCCGGGGGCTCTGCCCCCTGGAACCCCACCTAGGGCCCTTAGGCGGGCCCCTGGATGCTCATCTGACCGTAGTTAAATATCTAAAACCTCTGAGCTTCAGGGGGCTCTGCCCCCTGGACCACATCAACGGCCTTAAAGAGGGCCCTGGATGCTCATCTAACCGTAATTAAATACCTAAAACCCCTGAGGTTCCGGGGGCTCTGCCCCCTGCACTCCACCGCCAATTAGTGACCTGCCAGTGTCACAAATAAGGTATCTAAATATGCTTTTCTGACCGTAATTGAATGTCTAAAAACCCAGGGCTTCCGGGGACTCAGCCCCTTGACCCCCTGCCGGAGCTTAGGCAATGGACCCAACGCCAATTTACGCCTTCCCTGATCGTTGATACTCCACTTTAAAAGAGCGTCAACTCTGTGTTAAATTTATATATATATTGGCCCTAAAAGAGACGAATGTTGCTATTAAATTCACTTCCCGGAATTCTCGTCAATCAGATTAGAATTGTCACCTGCATTAGCAGCTCCTGTCGTCATGGATCCTTCCTCCATACCCGTCATGTTCATATCGCCATTAGCATGATCGCTCGGAGTAACTGTGGCACCACCTTTCATGTATTTGAAATAATACAAAGCAAATCCAACACCACCTGCGATGGCAGCAGCTCCTACTAATGACCCGATGACAATTCCTGCGATAGCACCAGCCGAAAGACCTTCCTCTGGGGGACTTGTTGTGACTGGGGGTGTCGTTCCTTCTTCTTCTCTTTCTGTGGTTGATGAAGCGCTTGGATCAGGGGTTCCTTGTGATGCTGTTGGCGCACTTGGATCAGGAGTTCCTGGTGCTGCTGTTGGTGCACTTGGATTAGGGATTTTTGTTGCTGCTGTTGGAGCACTTGGATCAGGGGTTTCTGGTGCCACAGTGGGTGCACTTGGATCAGGGGTTTCTGGTGCCACTGTCGGTGCACTTGGATCAGGGGATCCTGGTGCCACTGTTGGTGCACTTGGATCAGGGGATCCTGGTGCTGCTGTTGGTGTACTTGGATCAGGGGATCCTGGTGCTGCTGTTGGCGCACTCGGATCAGGGGATCCTGGTGCTGCTGTTGGAGCACTTGGATCAGGGGTTTCTGGTGCCACTGTGGGTGCACTTGGATCAGGGGTTTCTGGTGCCACTGTTGGTGCACTTGGATCAGGGGATCCTGGTGCTGCTGTTGGAGCACTTGGATTAGGGGTTTTTGTTGTTGCTGTTGGAGCACTTGGATCAGGGGTTTCTGGTGCCACCGTTGGTGCACTTGGATCAGGGGTTTCTTGTGACACTGTTGATACACTAGGATCAGGGGTTTCTGGTGCCACTGTTGGTGCACTTGGATCAGGGGTTTCTGGTGTTCCTGTTGTCACACCTGGATTAGATGCTTCTAGTGGTGTTGTTGGTGCACTTGGATCAGGAGCTTCGGATGCTACTGTTGATGCACTCGGATCGAGGGTTGTTCCTGAAGTTGTTGCACTTGCACCTATAGTTTCTTGTGTTCCTGTTGTCACACCTGGATCAGATGTTTCTAGTAGTGTTGTTGGTGCACTTCTGCCAGATGCTACTGTTGATAATGTTGCAGTTGGATCTGGAGTTGACATGGATGTTAGTCCTGTTGTTAGTGCACTGGTATGAGTATATGTTGTTGTTGCGTCTGTATCATCGGTTACTGGTGCACCTGAATTAGAAGTTGCGTTATCAGTCGTTGTTTCTAGTGTGGTTACGCTAGTTGTGTGAAATTCAATTGTTGACGGATCTGATGAAGTGGTCCTGCTCTGGGTAGCACTCGTTGGTGATGATGTAGTAACAGCAACCGTTATTGTCGTGAGCGTATCTGAGCTTACACCAGTCGTTAGAACGTCTGTGTTAGGACCCGTTACAAATGCATCTGTTGTCGTTAACAGGGTGGTTTGACCAGTTATCATAATCGGTTTGTTAATTATAGTTATAATAAACAAAACGATCAGCTCGTGCAGCCTCATCTCTGATAGTTTGGCCATTCCGTACTGGGAAAAGGAGAGAAAGAAAATAAAAGAAGGAATTTTGAGAACAATCAACAGCTTTACCATTAATTTATTAAAGTTTGTCCACCCAAAATAATAGGAAGGGGGTAGATACAGGTAATTTAGACTTCTACCAACCTTACAACTTAAAAGGCAGCCTTTCATCGACTCATGTAGACTTTCTCAAGTCAGGTGATTCTTCATATAGTGGAGATTGAAAGTGAATGTTACCTTAAAGGCAATGTCAAAATTGCTCGTCCACAATATTCATAAAAAGTTGATCCGCCCTCATCCAAAATTCTGCCCGTATACCAGTTAAAGTGGCTCAGGTATAATGGACTTTTTCTCTCACATCTTATGCCTGTTGTTTACTTTTTTTAAGGCCAGTCTCCTATACTTGTTAGGTGGTCTGTTATCAACAGACCACCTATTGATTTCGTCAGAATTTTCTTTATTATTATTATTCTTTATTTTTATTTCTTCCTGTTTTTTGTGCCCACGATAACTTCAAGTTTGGTTTAGTCAATTTGATTCAATTTTGGCACAGTCATAGGTCATTGTCATGACACGTGACTAGAACATTTTCAAGGTCATCAAGTTATCGTGACGTCATCCAGGCGCCATTTTGTGAAATCACATTATCCATCATATCTTCATGATGCATCAGCAAAGGTCATTCATATTCATATCACATATACTTCAGGTCAAGGGTCAACAGGTCATGTCATCAAAGGTCACATAAAGGTCATGACGCGCGCGTATGTGCGCGTCAAAATTTAAAATTGCTCAAAATCACTAAACTATTAAACAAGAGTACGAATCAGGTCTTTTTAAGCATTTCAAAATTTTCCGTCCGTAAGTGTCCCCGCGCGCGGTGTGCGCGCTCACAGCGCGCGGAAAAGGTCAAATTCAAAATGTTTACATGATTTGGATTCCTCTTAACGTAATTGACAATTTACATTAATTTCAGTCACTCTTCATATTTCATAAGGCCGTGAGCGTGCGTCAAAGTTCAAAATCCGCGCGTGCTGCTATAGGCAATATAATGCAAATTTCATCAAAAACATGCCATTTTAAAAATCGAAATAGCTCTTCAGATAGTCCATCGACCCCCAATTTTTATATCATGGTTGGAAAAAGCATGAGTTGTAGATATGATTTCATACCACCCTGACTCGTACAAAGTGAAACAAAGTCATCATATTGGCATCTAGACTCAAAAAAATGTATTTTGTTGATGACGTCATTTTTGTCTTTGTTTAATTGAGATTATCTCACTTATCGGTGATCGATTTTCTCCCAGAATTTAATATGTTGTAGCTGAGATAATTCTCTATCAAAAATATGTCATTCATTTTTCATTTCGATGACGTCATCATAGTTAAATATTCCATTAAAGGCGACAATGCATAATTTGTCATATTTGCGTGTAATGTCTATGGGAGGTCACTTTTTTCAAAACATGAATCTGCATGACAAGGTGTTTTGACCAGTATCTCGGTTGTTATTCAACAGTTTTCTCCCAAATTTTAGTATGTTGTAGCTGAGACTATTTGCTATCTAAATATGTCCTTATTTTTTCAATCAGATGTCAGGATCATGCTAATGCTCATCATCATCATTAACATTATCGTTTTTTATCATCATATAACATTATCATTATCATCATCATCACCTTTACTATCATGATCATCATCATGGTCATCATGATCATCATTAATGCTAAATATATTACTCATTGCGGATATAGTATCGAAAATAATATCACTAGTGATATTCGTTTGTCTCGCAATGTGGTCAATAAGGAATCTAAAAGATCACGACGTTTCGTATGCTACTGCAATACTTCGTCAGGTGATAAAAACTGTTGTAAGCAAGGGTCTTTTATACTTTACGGGAGGACCGTAAAGCGGTCTAAAATTCGATCGATAATTGGAACAATAACGCCCAATGCCTATTGGTCGACGCACACGGTGATCGACCAATCACCAAGGCCGCTGGTTCGGCCGCTGGTTCGGCTGATGCACCAGGCCTATTGGCCGACGCATACGGTACTCGGTACTCGACCAATCAACGGTCCGATAAAAGAAAGAATCACTGAGCATAAGAGGGACGTCAGACTCCGTCGAACTGACAACTCAGCCGTAGCCGAACATGCTTGGGACAACCAGCATCAACCAGACTGGGACGGGGTTCAGTGCCTTTCCCAAGAACGGCATTGGTATACACGGAGGGTAAAAGAAGCTATCAATATCCGTCTCAATCCTAATAATTTCAACAGAGACAACGGGATCGATATCCCCGAATTTTGGATGCGGACGATACGCCGCCATGACACTCGCCGTCCTGCCAGCCAACAACGGTCGATTCCATTCAACAGACGGCCCGAGCCAGCGGCCCGTTGATTGGTCGAGTACCGTATGCGTCGGCCAATAGGCCTGGTGCATCAGCCGAACCAGCGGCCGAACCAGCGGCCTTGGTGATTGGTCGATCACCGTGTGCGTCGACCAATAGGCATTGGGCGTTATTGTTCCAATTATCGATCGAATTTTAGACCGCTTTACGGTCCTCCCGTAAAGTATAAAAGACCCTTGCTTACAACAGTTTTTATCACCTGACGAAGTATTGCAGTAGCATACGTCGTGATCTTTTAGATTCCTTATTGACCACATTGCGAGACAAACGAATATCACTAGCGATATTATTTTCGATATGATCATCATTGTTTACATGTCTATATAACTTCTCCCATTCTCAATTCTATCATAAGACTTAGACAGACCACCTTATTCGTCTTCGTGACGAATTAAATTTCTAGTTTTAATTGTTTTTATTTAATTTGCTAGAAAGCCGCCTTGTGAGCATTGATTGATCGGAAGATAGATCTACCTGGATATCGTATCCTATGTGAAGCGTCAATACGATAAAGATGTACCTTTTGATGACAAAAAGAACAATAATCGATCTTTTGGGACCGAATTTTTGTGTGACTCAAATGCGGATGAGAATACGCTACCTCGCGATTGAACCTTGCATTGCAATCATTTTTGAAATATTTGTTTAAGGAAACGGAAGGTCGAGTCACATGGTTCTACCGTGGGACGAAGGTTTTGTGGGGGGGGGGGGTCTCACATTAATCCAAGATTGTGTCCTATAGCAACCCGATTTGTTGGGCATAGATTAAAAAAGAAATCGATCTTTTTATATGGATCAAACTTTACGGCATTGAGTGTCACCCTAGCTTCTGAATCATGAAAGGTTTCATTATGATTCAGCAAAAAATACTTTTAAAAAAAATCCATATCTTGTGCAATTCAACATGTTCCCGGGCAATGTAATAATGATGACGAACGGTTTTTTTGGAAACCTCACCAAATTTGGGAAAAACTCATATTTGCTTGAATAGATATTTGTGTGTGTGTGTGTGGTGTGTGTGTGTGAATGTGGGATGGCAAATGTTCTTCTTTGTCCCTTCAAGTGAGTATGGGCAGTTTTAGCAGATCCTTACCACATCCTAAATCGTGCGTTAATGATGTAGAAGAGCATGTTTATTCGATGATGTGAACGTAAAAGACATTTTAGGCTAATTTGGCGTCGATCCGAATAAAATTAGATTTGAATTAAATTGAATTGAGTTGGGATTCATTTATAAAAATCCACATAGCAGCACAAGGGCTGAATTGCATGGCGAGTATAAAGCAAAATCACCCCCCCCCCCCAAAAAAAAAAAACAAAAAACAAAAAACAAAAAACAAAAAAAAAAAAACAAAACAAATTTGTACATACATTGATAACACAGAACCGAGTACTTCAAAAGATCTTTCTGTTACCAAGGCTCCATTATATGGAATGCATTTTTTAACGTTTATTAAACTCACTGGATTCATTTAAAGAACACTACGAACTCCTTCCCTCACATAATTTAAATTATACTTGATACTTATATGTACATGAGTATTATATCCCCCCACTCATTTTAGCATTATATCTTGTTTAATTTGTGTGCTCATTAAAACCTATATATGTTTATATGTTTTGTAAATATTTTTTTGATTATGTTGATACAGAGCCCCTTGCTCGAGCAGTTTTCTTGTATAACTGAGAGGGCTTCCCTGTCAAAATTCGTGTATATCATAGTCATATAATAACATAAGGAGAAACACAGAGAGAGGGTGAGGGGGTAGACGAGACAGAAAGGAGAGAAAGAGAAACAACGATATTGTCGCACAGATGTGTCAGTCTAGAGGAAGAAGAGATTATTAATAAGTATATAAGTGAGTTGATTGATTAATTAACTAACAGTTACTATGGTTTGGATATTCGGCATGGTTGAATGATTTACATAAGAATAATTTATCATTCGCATAATGAGACCTATTATTCTCTTAAAAATTGATTCACAAATTGAAGGGCATTCCTCTAAATGATGGTTCTAAATAAGTGGCCCACAACCGACTCGATGCGGCCCGCCAAAAATATTAAGTTTACATTTTTCTGCGTCATTGGAAGACGGACCTCCGTATCGAATGTTGAACTGTCTAAATATATTAAATTCTATCACATTTGTCATCACTATGAGGACATTCGACTTGGTTTATTCATATTTTGCGCTGCTAAAGCCGTCACCCAAAATAGAAAAAAAGTGCAATTTAAAAATAATTTATATCATAACCTCTTTTACATCCAAACAAATATCTCGGTTTACTGTTTTCGTTTTCACTTTGTTTCAATTAATATTTTAAAGGGTGTACCCATATTCTTGGACGAGTTTCGTTTTTCGAGAATTACCATGGATAAAGAGAATTAGAAAAGACAAAAACTCGTGGCTCCAACGTATATAGATTATAGAGTATTGTTATTTTGTATTCATAGTCCTGTATCTTTTTACAAATAGCAATAGAAATGAAAGAGACTTTTTGATTGAAAGAGGTATTTTTTCCCATTTGCTGTCAATGCTGTTCTCTCTATACTGCCTTAAATATATATTCAAAAGTGGCGTACATTAAACGAACATTCTTTTACGAATAAATCGAGACGAATAATCCAAAAAGCTTTCATTTGTCATTTGAATGAGAATGTAAGTAAGAGTTCGGGTGGGGTGAGGAGGAGGGGTTGTCATTAAAAAAATAAAAGTCGGGAAACACGATGTATCTGTTTGGAAGACCCTTCAGACAATCGAAAATGTATTTTACCTTATTTTGTCCCTTATTTTGATAGTATGATCGTAGTTCATTTATTCATTCTCTTATTTTGTCCCATAATTTTGATAGTATGCTCGTAGTTCAACTATTCATACTCTTATTTTGTCTCTTAATATTGGTAGTATGATCGTCGCTCATCTATTCATACTCTCATCTAAAATTGATGGATGATTTCGTGGTTATTACACCAACCCATTTTTCAACTCATATTTTTCGTGAAGATTGTAACCTAGAGAGGCAAATATTTTGTTCTTCAAATTTGATGAATATTTCGTTAATTTGATTCAAATGATTAGTTAAAAATGAGTTCTTTGTGGCTAGAACTAGAACTTGAGATGTTAAACTTTAAGATGCGTCAGGATAGCAGTGATATTTAAACTTACCTCTGATATTTGTTGGTAATGTATTCCAAAATAAAACAATCCTCTGGGAATTGAAAATTATACGAGGCCGTACAATTAAATTTCAGACGACCATGTAAGCCTGCGAGTTCGATCTTAGTGATTCGTTCGGAAGGAAGGGTTGTTTTTATATAGATTGGCGTATTCTGATGACGTATAACATTAATAACCATGACAACAACCATAACACTCCCCCTAAATTAATATTCTGAAGTATTTTTTTCAAAAGCCTTAATGATCATTGCGAGGGTAGAGTACATGTTAGTTAATGATTTATAAGACAAAAAACTCGTTATTGGTGTACTATTTGGTGAGAAGACGTTATAAAGATGGCTTATCTATGATAGACATGGGGGGGGGGGGTAGGGCTGAATCGACAGATCTAAAAAGATCATAATAGGAACTTTAGAATTTGGAACTTCCGCGCGAGAACAGTTATTTCGAAGAGGGGAGAGCTTTGTGACAAAGCTTACTGTGGCATTATAACTTTCATCTCTAACTGAAGGAAACAATATTTTGGTCATTAACCTTCAAGAAATTCGTGGCATCAGCGAGCTCTATGTACGAGTTACAATTGGCTACAATTGAACTAAATTTTCTCCTGAGGTCCACAGCAACAAAAAAATTAATGAAGATACGAAACATAGCAGTTAAACTCACGCTCCATAGGAAATTTATTCATATCAACTAAAAACGGTGTGAACAAGTAAATATGATACATCGTTGTATGTATTGTTAAAAAGCCTTCATTCATCATTTGTATCGCTGCTAATGCAAGGAAAGTGGAAAAACATTCATGATAACAATATTTATTACACTACAGTCTATTGGGAAAAATGAGTATGGTAAAAACCGATCACCTAATGATTTTAACTTTTTGATGCACTTAATGGTAATTTTGAAGCGCAATTTGTTAGGGCTTCAACATTATACTATATCACAGGCACTGATAACACGTAGGGCCATGCATCTCAGATTTGTAAAACTGGAAACATTGTTTAACAATGCCTTTAAAGAAAATCAAAAATTCCAGACGCTTATCAATCACAATTGTTATAAACTGCTGAATGTCATGTCGTCTCAAAATGCCCGTTTGGTAGTAATATAGTTGGCTAAGATTTCTTTTGCATCCACGAGCAATGAACACGATGGAGGTCTTAATATAAGCACGTGAGTTATTATGAAAATATGAAATTTGTAGGAATAAAAATACGAACAGACACAATGCATATGAAAGAACGATCCTTTGAATACATTTTTGGGGTGCAGAATGTTTCTCAAATAGTGTCGGCGATACAGAGTCGATGCCACCCCCCCCCCCTGATTTGGCAAAATTATTCACAATGATGTTATGTACACTGTATTTGAAATACTATTTAGACACTATATACCACGACATGAAGTCGTTAAATGCTATTTTCCTCTGGCTTGTCAACAAACACAAAACAAACGAAGGAAGAGCAACAATGGTTCATCCCCTGGTTTAAGGGTAACAAAGCTATTATTTTGCTGCATTAATCATCTAAATGATAAGTTGTATGATGCAGCTGTACGTTCTAACTGTGCAATGTTTGCAAATGGCAGGCTGTACATACTAATCTGAATATCATATTTGCTTTATACATTTAAGTTATAAACTAACAAATCATTTTTTTTATATGTTTCTTCATAATTATGGCACTTATTGACATACAATGTTACAAATATATACATATATCTCTTACCGTATGATTTCATGACGTCATACCATAAAAATACAATTTCATATTTACAAGAAAGACCGAAAGAACTTCTACATAGGCTGTTAAATCCAAGGGAAACAAATGTTAATATGAAAAGCATTTATAATTATCATTACAGCTTTATCATAGAAATTGTATTTGTCTTAATGTACAGAATGATGATGATAAATCTAGATTCGATTTAGTTTTAGTTTATGAACAATCACATTGCATATAGATTTGAATGACAATAGATGAATAACACACAAACGTTCTACAATAAGCACTATTTTGCCAGGAAGGAATGATGATTCTTGTTGCAATATCAACTAGCGAATTTCTTTTCTCGATTCTGCGATCGAAAGATGCTACCAAACAATTTATATTACACCTTTTTATGATAATATCTATTGTTGTCATGGTCGGTGCATTCATTTATATATAGTCTCTAACTATGCTTTTGCCAGTGAAATGTACTGCCTGAGACAAATTCACCAAAAATCTACGTTGTTGCCGAACTTAAGGTGACAGTTTCTTGATTGCCAATGCTTTAAATTTTCTTTTTTGCCTAATACTTTTATGAGAATAATCACAAATCAAGTTATGAATTGAAATTGAATTACATAGGCAGTATCTCACAGTCATGTCATTACTGAAATCACGCCTGGGATTGACCATTATCCGGGGGAGTTAGCTTTGTCTTGTCGTTTACATCATCAATATTGTCCGTAGATATATTCGCTATCTCGATATCGTTGCTCACCGGAGTAACCTGCGAGCCTTTTTTGAAGTGAAACACGGCGAAACCAATACCACCTGCGATAAGAGACACTCCTACCACCGAACCAATGACAATTCCTGCGATAGCACCAGCCGAAAGACCTTCCTCTGGGGGACTTGTTGTGACTGGGGGTGTCGTTCCTTCTTCTTCTCTTTCTGTGGTTGATGAAGCGCTTGGATCAGGGGTTTCTGATGCAGCTGTTGGTGCACTTGGATCAGGGGTTACTGGTGCTGCTGTTGGTGCACTTGGATCAAGAGTTTCAAGTACTACTGTTGGTGCATTTGGATCAAGGGTTTCTGATGCTGCTGTTGGCGCACTTGGATCAAGAGTTTCAAGTACTACTGTTGGTGCACTTGGATCAAGAGTTTCAAGTACTACTGTTGATGCGCTTGGATCAGGGGTTTCTGATGCTGCTGTTGTTGCGCTTGGATCTGGGGTTTCTGATGCTGCTGTTGGTGCGCTTGGATCAGGGGTTTCTTGTGCCGTTGTTGGTGCACTAGGATCAAGAGTTTCTAGTAATACTGTTGATGCGCTTGGATCAAGGGTTCCTGGTGCTGCTGTTGATGCGCTTGGATCAGGGGTTTCTGATGCTGCTGTGGATGCGCTTGGATCAGGGGTTTCTGATGCTGCTGTTGATGCGCTTGGATCAGGGGTTTCTGATGCTGCTGTGGACGCGCTTGGATCAGGGGTTTCTGATGCTGCTGTTGGTGTGCTTGGATCAGGGGTTTCTGGTGTTCCTCTTGTCACACCTGGATCAGATGTTTGCGGCGTTGTTTGTGTACTTCTGTCAGGTGATACTGTTGATATGGTATCCAATGTGGTTGTCGTGTCGGGTCCACTAGTGGTTAGGTTATCTCCATCTGTTGCTGTATATGTATATACGTATGTGGTTGTGTTAAGACCCATAGTAGTATTTTGAGCTTTACACAGATTACTTTGTGACAGCAGGACACTGAGGCAGATTCCGAAGCAAAGAACAGCGAAAGTTGTGGAAGAAGCCATGTTCTATTTGAAAGAGTAAGAAAGGGAGAGAAAGAGAAACACAAAAATTAATATTTTCTGCCTTTATGTTCTTTATAACATATAAAAGGGCACTTGTTAGTAGTTACCTTAAAATTTGTTCGCTTTTTATAGTCGGATTTTAACTATCTATCATATTTTTGACGTGAGTGAAAGTGGCCATCAGCGGTCCTGTAATAAATACATTATTAGTGGGTTAAAACATCAAAAGTAATATGTACCCCACATCCCTGTCAAACAGCATACTGTATGATACAACATGAATGTAAATTAAGTGGAGAATATGCAAACATGAATCCACTGTCCCCTGGTACTAGCGCATTTTGAAAATACGTTTTTTTGCTTGCTGTTTGGTCATCCTTGGCAGAACAATCATGACACTGGTAGCATTAGGCAGGGAAGTCGTTCTTCTTTACAGTAAAATATTATTCAAGCTGACATATGTTATAACTTTTTAATTAGAAGCTACCAAAGATGAGGAAACCTTTTTTGATACGCACTGTATACATATGCACATTTTAAGTCAAAGTGCGAGTCAACGAAAAGGAATGGAAAAAACCCTCAATACATATAGAAGACAAAGTTAGTATGGGACTGTTCACTGTACACGCACTCATACAGTCACATACACTATGACAAATTCATACAAATCAACAGAATATTGCATATCCGAACGCGGCATTTCTTTAAAGCAAAGAGGATCTACTAGTATCAATCTCCCTGAACATATTAGACAGATATAATCCAGACAACGATGAATAGAATTTGATCATATTGCATTATTACGAGTTTATTTTTAAGAAGGCTTTTATTTATTTAACCGAACTTTTTCAAATCTTTCTATTCTCCCCTCAACCCTTGTATTTTGCTGTTGTATATTTTGCATATTATAGTATTACGTATTTGAGAGTCATGAGAGTAGATAGAGAGAATAAAAATAGCATCCAATAATGTAATTGCATATTTTATGTAAAACTTCTCTTCTGCTGACGCCTCTCTTTTTGTTATGTTACCGGGAGAACACATAAATAATGACAAACAATATTTGTTACATGATTTGACGCATTTTCTTGATGCTCCGAACAAAACCATGAAAGCTATTGTCACATAAACCTATGGTTTTCTATTGAAAGGTAAGCTAATGCAGAACCACGAAGACGTCTTTAAATTGATCTACAACCATATACTATGGACCTGTGATAGATAGTAACGTAGCAATGGACAAACAAACAACGCAAATGCCACCAAATAAAACGAGATTTTTATCTACAGAAACGCTCCCCCGCGGTTCCAGTAAACTTTAGAAGACCTCAAATGAACTGTCGCACAACTAAACTTATCTCAATAAGCCAGTTTACGGTTGCAGTCTGAGCATGAGCAGATAAAGGTCATTTGTACCAAAAAGGTAAAACCCACAGAGATGAATACTGGATATGCGCTCGTGAAAGTTATGTAACATTATTCATTTATGCACCAACGGTACATTCTAAGATACGCAGGTGGAAGTATTCTTTTCAAGAGGGCAAACATTCAAAGGTATTCATGAAGCACATCTAGGACTTTGGCAGTTATTATTCTAAGATTCTCAAAGTGGAACTTCTCCATGTGTAAAAGATCTGTGGATATTTGGGGTCATTTGTACCATATGCTATCTGTAAACTCCCTTATTTAGAACGATCTTCTGAATTAACTCAATAATGTATTGACATATAATGTTACTCCGATCTTATTCCACAAACACGGTGCACCCTGTCTGCAATTGGGGCATTACAGCACGTCGAATATTCAGGGTAGGTGCCCATTGATAAAATCTGGTAAAAAGAAGCAATATAGATTAAAAATGACAAGGTTCGAACCCATGACCTGCGTACCCTTTAATCGAGTGTTCACCACTCCACTACCACACATCTAAAACCTATGTAGTTATAGAGAAAGGGGAATTCTTTATGGTAATGAGTGTTGTTAGGAATATGCTCATCGATTGGTGAGCTACTAATATATTTACTTCGGTTGATTTCCAGATCAGATCGGAGCGGTTAAAAGTAGCACAAAACCTTCAAATGAATAGTTTCAAGGCTGGCCTTAAAAACAACTTAGTCTTTATATAAAGCCCAAAACAAAAGAGATCTGCAAGTGCACACCGTAGTTTTAATGCTCCTAATCAACATTCCTATCTTTAAAGGAATGATATGGTTAATGAACATAAACTGACGGCCACTTACTAGAAACTGTATCATATACTGGTAAAATGTTTACTGTAACAGATAATTTATAATTAATTGATTGCTTTCTAGATGATATTTTCTTATCTGCTTATCACAGCACCTGGGTTCTTTCATGGAATTTTTTTGAGTAAAAATAAACGTTTCTGCAGGAATGACTGGACTTTAAGGAAAAAAAAAAATCAATTATTGTTTCTCGAAATGGTTGAATGAGGACATATTTTTGTGCAGATGATGCCATATGTTTCTAGGATGATACATACATACATAGGGGGAATAAAAATCATGTCTGAACATGTAATTATTTATCAAATGGGTGAGTTTATATATTAATTTGGTAATGATAACACGAGTCCATAAATTTGAAGGTCGGTACGGAATCGTTTCGTTTAATAGATTAAATTACTTGACTCCATTAAATCAATATTATTGTATTTTGTATTAATTCATAATCTATTACATTCGATTAAAGGGATCCGGTAACTTTGTCTTAGATTCTGAAACGAAATCCTGGATTTAGCTCATGCTGCAATCATAATTATAAACCTTTAGGTCAGTCAGGAACCCCATGACTTTTACAAGCCGATCGCCTGTCTTATTATCAAGATATTTATGATTGGAATTACAAATTTCGAAACACTACAGTCTATTGGGTAAAACGAGTATGGAAAAACCGGTCACTCAAAGATTTTTACTTTTTTGAGGCACTTCTTGAACATTTTGAAACGCAATTCTTGTTAGGGCTTCAATATTCCACCATATCACAGACACTGATAACATACATGTAGGGCCGTACATCTCAGATTTAACATTGTTAAACGATGCCTTTAAGAAACGTACACAAGAGAGAAATTGAAGGGCCTACCTTCAGAACGGTAATCAATGATTGTCTTTAAAAAGAAAGTTGAGTAATTTTAAATATGAATATTAATATATAAGCTTGGTTATTCTTTGTATGTTTATTTTAGAAACAATATCATAGAATTTCTATAACGGATTGCTTTTCCATGGGATTTACATTCGAAATATGGCGAGAAATAGATAAAAGTTTATCCCAAACTTTCAAGCTGCGTTAGCCCTAAATACCAATCTTCATCAAGATTTCTTTTTATTGTGATCAAATCTATCCACACAGAATACATCACTTGTTGTGTACTATATATCCAACCTTTTCCACTTGCTTTATCCCATTTATTTCACAATGTAATCGCATGACCGGTACTCAACTTTTTTTTTGTCATAAACTGTACACATAACATTACACGAAACTCGGTATTAATTGGTGGAGACTAAACGATAACGTCTCAAACAAATGACGTGTATCTTTAAATACCGTAGAACAAATTTGAATAAAACGGTGACTTATTAAAAAGATATCCACCATTGCGTTATCGATAATGTGATTGTAGACTCAGATAATGTTATAATTATTAAAATGTGCTGCAAACAATCTCTAGCAACTCAAGTGGGATGTGGTCGGGGGGGGGGGGCACAACGATCTGATTTATTGTTTAGCAGTTCTCATTTTGGCTATGCAGCATATATTGAAATACACTCACAACGATCTTATCTTTGTTGTTAAATTAGGCTTAAATTGTCAAAAACGCTCTTATTCCATTAATTCTTTCTTGTTCTTTTTTTGTTCTTGTTCTCGACCTCTCAGAAGAACAGAGCCATTGAATTAATGGCCCTGAACCTCTTGATCCACCCGTATTTTGAAAAGTAATTGTAATTTTTTTAGTTTTTTTGATATGTATGAATATATGTTTTTGACAAGGAAATATCCCTATAACCAAACCAAACCTACACGATCTACCATGTGCTTTTAGTAGAACGCCTGGATTCGTGAATGTAATACAACAACTTTGAAATTATGATTGTGTCTCAGCTAATCGTAACGAAAGCAATACAATTTTGACTGTTGGATAATTAGTGCCACGAGAAGAGTGGGATAAATTCCAAATGCTGCATCATTCCCTACATATTCTCTAGGAATTTCTATAAAGAGTGTCCTTAGCCTCAATATCGATATCTTTTTCTGTTACACTTTGCTCCATATAAAACTTGGGCAATATAACGGAGATATACAAATAAATAAATTATGGATTGAGTAGTTACATTGGGACAAAGAATTGGACTCACGTCATATTTCTCATCTGAGAAATGTATCTATTTTTATACCGCCTTCTTGCAGGACCGATTAAATGAAACTAATATGCAAACATGGAGAAATTGGGGCAGGAAGTAAACGTCAGGAGAGCAAGAAGGTGAAAGAGAAAGAGAGTAAGATTAAGATATATATACAAAAAGCAAGAGAGGCAGACGTGTAATGGGGATCGGAATATGGGGTAAAGAGATGAATAATAAAATAGTGATAGATAATTAAGAGTTGTTATCCTAAAATCGTTTCAAATTAAAAAAGACATTATAGGACGGGTTTTTCTTTTTCTTTTTCAAATCTAATATTCCTTATTATTTCTTTGTTGCACCCAACACTTGAGGTTGGATTTCAATAAAAAATAAAAATACAAACAGATAGATAACAATGATAGAAAAAACGACACAAGGTCTAATAAACTGTCGAGTCTGAAACATAAATATATGGATAACAATGTGCTACAAAAGCCTACAATCAAATTATTACGTTACAAAATATATTAAAGGCATCGTTTAACAATGTTAAATCTGAGATGAACGGCCCTACGTGTATTCAGTGTCTGTAATATAGTATAATATTGAAGCCCTAAAAAAAATTGCGCTTCAAAATGATCAAGTAGTGCCTCAAAAGAGTAATAATCTTTGAGTGACCGGTTTTACCATACTCTTTTCCCCCAATAGACTCTAGTAGTGTTATGAAAACCGTTTGGCATGCGCAAAATTTGGTTTCGATTTCCAATCATAAATATCTTGATAATCAGACAGGCGATCGGCTTGTAAAAGTCATGGGTTCCTGATTGACCTAAAGGTTTATAATTATCATTGCAGCATGAGCTAAATCCATGATTTTGTTTCAGAATCTGAGACAAAGTTACCGGATCCCTTTAAAGTAAGCTCATGGGTACAACATTTCATCTTGATTGGATTTCATAATATCATAATTAATTAGGGTATAATTATGTTTCTATAAATTTAGTATTTTATAGTGAAATTGATAATTACACATTCTTTTGTACTTACGTAGTTGAAGCTGATTTATAGAAAAAGATGTAAATAAATCAAAACATCATTATAAACATTCTAGATCCATTCGGCATGTTAAAAATATGAGCAAACGAAAAATAAATTAGCACAATCGTTGCTTATACAGGTCGGTACTGCAAATAAAGCTGTGATAAATCTAGCAATCTCTTTATGAAACGTGCATGATATGAAGTACCCTCCATACAATACCCAATTTCATGATTGTTATCTCTATAACAGTCGCTCTTCAAACGTGAATATGATAATTGAGAATAAGGCTTATAAGGCTTATGATAAACTAATCAAGTGTTTATGATCAAATTCACCCTCCTTGATAAGCCCATGCAATCATATCATCACAAGGCAAACAGACATGTCTGTCACTTGAGGACGATTAGAGAGAGAGAGAGAGAGGGGGGGGTGTTAGGGGTATTGGGATGATCCACACTACGAATTATCTTCTGTCGGTTTAATTTTTAGAGCATTACCGGCAAATGAGACAAATTACGTTTGAAATTATTTTTTGCTCGTTAGAGAGTTTTGACTAACATGTCGAAGATTTGGTCCGACACCCCATTTAAAATGGTCTTAGCGATGCC
The DNA here is from genome assembly GCA_035222895.1 of Strongylocentrotus droebachiensis. NCBI lineage: Eukaryota > Metazoa > Echinodermata > Echinoidea > Camarodonta > Strongylocentrotidae > Strongylocentrotus > Strongylocentrotus droebachiensis. The sequence continues at coordinate 515,099 of JAVYIG010000253.1, read as the reverse complement.
CTTGTAAAATATTTAAATATATCTGAGAAGAAGATCAGCTGTTTAAGTTCCCATTAAGTAAATGACTGCTCTTGATACTGGAGAGAAAAAAATGGATGCCTATCATACTCTAATTTAGATTCAAACTTTGTATAAAACATTGTAAAAATATATTAATTAAAAACATGCTATTTGCGCATAAATCAATTTAAATGACATAAATATGATATATATTTATTATGTAAATAATGACAGAGCTTAATTGGGCACAGCTGTAAAAGAAAACTTAGAGGTTTTTTCAGCTTCCCTGATAAAATAGCATTTGGTGATCATAAATATCGTATAAAGTAAAGTATATAAAACAGATTAATTTAAGAAGGAGAACAGAGGAGAAGGGAACCTGATACATACATCTATGAATGTCTTTGTAAAGTCCAGAATTTTGTTCCCGCAATGTTTTCAATATACTTTTGTTATGATTAAAATATACTATATATATATATATATATATATATGGTCTATGAATATTTCCGAGCTTCATCAACATGTTTCTGTCTGTCTGTAAGAGGTGCCTCTAATCTTTTTCTACATAATCGATGTCTATTGAGTGGCAACAACCAAAATTTACTAAGAGAAATCAAGTTAATGTTACATTGAAATGATATCTAATCAAATGATCAAATGGATGATGATGGCAATAATGAAGAAGACGATGATGACGATGACAAGGAAAACGAATTTGTTGATGTTTATAGCAATCAAAGGTGTTCATAGAATATCTTTATTAAAGGGAATCAATGCCTCTTTCCCAACGTTTCAGCTTTTAAGTTCCTAAATATTATTCGCCGCTTTAGAGCGAAACAAATTGTCACGTCTTAGTTTCGGAAAATGTTATTTAAAATGTTATCAAATGTTATTCTTAATATTTTGTTCTAGTTTAATGTAAGTAATTGTTGCCGGTGGACCACATTATTTTTTATTTGTTAGTACTGATGTCTACCAAATTCCATTTTCTGTTTCCGTCTGTTTAATCTTTGGAAATACTGCAACTAAACATTAATACCAACCATACGGACTAAATTATTGAACGATTAAACAGCATTTTTATCGCACGAGCAAAGCGAGCGAGTTTTAAAGATATTCACACTTTTGTAAGGCAAAAAAGAGTACTTAGACTTGGTGTCTGTAAATCGAATTTGTTGGTAACATCTCGAAAGTTTAGCTGGTCTTTTGGAAATACATCACAACGGCAAAAATATCACCTGTTCACCCTAACATAACTGGAAAGTTTTAATTAATTTACAGGTATATACTTTGGTTTCTCTAGGTATCGATGCCAAAACATCACATATTTGGCCTCTAATTTTTTAGCAATTTTGCCAGCGTTCTGAACGTTTTTCATAATATAAATATATATGATTTAGGAATATATTGCATATATTAGTGATTTCAGATGTTCACACCTAAACATAAAATAAATTACATACTTTTTAAAAAAACATCTTATTTAGAGAATGTCACACTTCTTTAGTGGTTTTTGCAACTTATGTCAAATAATAATAATTCGATCAAATGGACTGACACTTTACTAAAACTAAAATATATTTCGGCAAGCAAACCAAGCGAGCCAGATGAGAAAATATATCACACTATAACATTAATAGGTGGTATTTCTATCACTTTCGTCATTTTGTCACCATGATCACGCATGTTGTCAGTATTTTCATGGCATCTTTTCGGTTTATCGGCATTTCAGATATACCGACAAAAAACTTAAAATAAAGCATTTTCCCCTGTCCCTACTTTACTGTGGACATTGTTTCAAATCAAATATATTGGAAATAAGAGGCAATTGCCCTCTTTAACATTTTGAAAACTAAGTTAGCTGGCAAAAGTTTTACCGAAATCCTTAATAGTGCGTACTCGGTTTTTGAAACGTAAATCATTCGTATAAGATTGATTTTTGGGCATAAAATTCATCTCCTTTTAAAATCATCTCTAATGATCTCAAAATTATATATTTGGAACATTTTTTAAATAGATATGAATATAATTGTATCATTTTTTAATGTTATATATCTAAGGCTAGAATTCTCGAGAGGGACAATTTGGCAACCTCCAAAATCCGACAACTTAAACCTAGGAAGACGGAAAATAAAATTATTCGTTAATTGTGTCCATCCTGAGATATCTCTTTCCACAAAATCGAAATGGTTTTTTGTATCCATTTTTAACTATTATTATTCAAAGTCAATTCCAAAAGATTCCCCCTAAAAAAAATGGCAAAAACGATGAGTATGGCCAGCTCGAAAACTAACAGGAGAAGGACAATTCTGGTGTAGAAATGTAATCATCCCTACATGACCCATCCCCAGCTTGACCATAATCATTATGAAAACAGAAAATACCCAAATAAGTGCTTATCTTACCAAGATGTTTTGCGAATTATTCCTGCTTCAATTGCGTAAATGATGTTTCAGAGGAGGTTCACTTCTTAAGATTGATGACTTCTTGCTTAGAATCCTGAAGCTTGAAGGAAAGATAACAGTCCTACGTGATGCTGACACATTAAAAAGCTATCGAGCCTAAGAATTAGGTCCTTGATAACTTGAAGTGCTCTGGTGTCCAAAGTCTTTTATATGTGTTTATATCCATTCGGGCTGCTATGGCGACGTTGTCGCTTGCTTGCTTGCTTACTTTATAGTAGTCATGCAGGATAATTTGTGAGCTGTGTGGCTCGCCTTTGTTTTATGGGGTGTTTGAAGGCGGGTATGAGACTCTTTGCGGTTGACGCTAGCGTATCTAATTGCAAATGACCACAAATGCAATAATAACCATTAGATTTTGACATACGCTCTTAAGACTTCCATCATACATACCGTATATTGTTGTTGCAGCTAAGTCTGCGACTACTGTTGCTGATAGTACTACTATCTGTACTATTACTACTACTACTACTACTACTACTATCCCTACTACTACTAGCACCATAACTTCTACTAATATTACTATTACTGCTACTTTTATTACTACTACTCCTACTCCTACTACTTCTACTGCTACTACTACTACTACAACTTTTACCGTTACTCAATTTCTGTTATACTTCAATTTGTGATTTTACAGTTCTATGGTAATGGCCTAAGCACTCAAAAGTGTGCTATTATCCCTGTTCGAGATTCAAGTATAATTTTGTGCACTGTCTCTACTCCACAATGAGCAATTTATACAGGCATAACGAGGATTGGAAGGGGGGAGAATAAACAAATTAACATAGGATAAGCGTAAAACTTCTTCAGTTTAGAAGAAATACCATGAGATAAAACAAAGACAAACAATTTGTTATCATGAGTATGAAGAAAGGCCATTGTGGCACCTATACAGACAACTTAGGAATTTCAAAAAATCAAGCGAAGCCGAAATAAAGGCACACATTGTGTCCATGGTAACATTATCAGAGGCAGAAAGCATTGACGGTACTGCTCAGACCAACCATTGTTCTGGATTAGGAAGAGGTTTAATGATTAACTAGACTGTGATGTATACCTAATTAAGAAAGTACTTCATCAGTGCAGTGATCAATAAATCAGACTTTGGACCCTATGTTGACTCCACCTCCATATTTTTAGTGTCTCAGAGTCCAAGCCAGTGAAAAAAATACAAAGGGCATACAGTTTATTCGTATGATTAAGGAGCAAGCATACATTGAAACGTGTGTTGATTAAACGTCCATGATGTTCAAGTGTATGACATTGTTAATAAGGCATTTTCAAATTGAAAGTTCTGCATAATCTCATAGCCTAATTAGCTTTAATATAAATCATGCGATGGTTGTCAGCACATCAGTCCAAAGGGGCATGGAAGTTTATGAAATTACACATTTCGTCTGCACTTGACATACTAGGACCTATTTTGAATATGTCACACACACACGTACGCCCACGCACACGAACACCACACACACACACGTACGCACACAAGCGCGCGCACACACGCACAAATTTGTTCCTACGCTAATGATGTTGCGATTTATTTTTTAAATACAAATATCAACAAGTTTTGCTTTTACAGGGTGCGTCTATCCTAACACCGGGTCGTTACATAATACCTAAATTTAAGCTTTGGTCACAGCTGACAGTGCATTTCTCGGCCTCTGTTCAGCGACGGATTGTATTTAAAAAATCCTTGCGTCGGACGCAAGGATCTGCACGTATTATAAAGGCACGCGGAACACATAAGCGCCTGCAGGAGGTTTTTCGCCATGTCCAATAAACTCTTCGTGGGGCTAAACAATTTGAAAACCCCAAAACCAACCTCAGGAAATGTTAACAGCCTTGCTCACCAACCAATAAAATGTGTGAACACTGCAATGTTGGATTGCGTGTTTAAATAGATAAAGCTTAGAGCAATCGTGTTAAAAATATCTTTAACAAAAATATAAATTATTGCTTCTTGTCCAACCATCTCGAATCAAGAATAGTGATATTAAAAACGAGGAGGTTGTTGCATTGCCAGTGCTTACTGCTTTTTACCAATTTTTTGTCACAGGATATTAGACATTGACGGTACGATTAACCTTTATGAAGCGTAATCGTACTAATTCTACCCTAATTTAAGTTGATGCGTCTGTTCCTTAGAGATTGTGCTGGACCTGGTCTGTGGATTTATATCCTTGAATTGGAAATGATAAATAAAGCCTTTTGTGTAACTGACCTAAAAATAAAAGTATGGCTTCTCAAGATTATTTATAACGATCATACAAATATGCTGTTCTTGTACAGCGCATGTCACATTAACGATATCGTTTCAATGCGCTTGCAAAAGGGTTTGGATGTTACTACTACCCTAGCCTTTAGACAAGGCCTCATGTCTGAAAGACGCCGAGCGACTTAAAAGAGACTAACCGCGAAAACCCGAGTGAACGCCAGAGCGAGTGGCTTCAGCCAAGAGGCCTTTAGTAATCTGGTTTGGATTTCTTATGTTAACCTTTGTTTCCGACTGGACTCTACCGAAATGGTAGCGTCCAATCAGCGAACGTATCCTCGCCTGACGTCAGCATATAATATCCATCACGCACACAGTAAACTCTACGTAGTACGAATACCTATAACATTTTGAACGAACACGAGTTGGACTGGTTCATTGTTTATACAGGTTTGCTCAAGTCATTAAATGATTCCTATTTAATTGTAATTGTGCATATAGAATGGGTTTGGGTGTGATGTTTTGTATCATTCATATGTTCATCTCATAAGCAAAACTTGTTTACGTGTTTTTACATTTTCTTCTTGTTTTGATAATGAACGAATCACGGAAAGAAGCCAACTGGGAGATGGCCATTCTGATTGGTCAATAAATCCAAAGTCATGAATAGTTCATGCAGAGCAGTAAAAGCCAGAATCCAAAAGGTCTCGCGGCTAACGCCACTCGATCTTGCGTTCACCCCGGGTCCCTAGACTCATCTCAACCGCTGATTGGGGTGGAAAATAGCCAGAGTCACGAGGCCTTGTCGCTACTACTGCCCCGTTTTAGCTCCAGCAACTCAGTGCTTTCAAGGACTAAATTATACCACATACCCACTTGCTACATCTAGCTCGAGTATCGTAGCTGTATATGAACATGATTATTGTCATATACTTATCACGGTATGATTAGAAAGCAGATACTAACATCTTTACCATGATCCTGTACTAAAATCAGATAGGGTAAGATGTTGGGAGCGCATAGTGTGAGCGTGAACAGGTTGGGTATATGGTTGGGGCCAGAGGGTGATGAATCCCATGGAAGCTCTGCGCTTTTAAACGCTTTAAAAGAGAAAACGTCGCCTCTCTGATCGTCCGTTATTCCAGACGACATATTCGAACCCCAACGAGCATTTCAGAAATCAAAATGTTCACAGCTGTAGAGAACTCCAGATCTTGCGTTTTGTCCATGAGCCTAGCCTGATTGTTGGATATTGGGCGTTGCACACGAGGCGTTATTTGCCTGACGCAGGAGAGCGTTAGCGATTGGCTTGGCATTTGACGCCCCTCGTCAAGGTGACATTGTGCAGAAAGGTGATCGCTAAATTACCAGTACCGATATCTCATAAAATCACTGGCGTATGGCCGGATTGCCTTTATGGACTTGATTAGCGCAGGTAATAACGCAAACAGTTGACGCTCCAGGCGAAAACGGTATGCATTGGCATATCAATCAGATTGTGTGCCCACTAACCTATCGGCAGCGGTACCACTTACACAGGCCGGTATATATTTTTAATGCTGAGTGGGGTCGCAAACATCAACACTCAACAATCCACTTTCTGTATCTTTTTCTTATCTTGACTATTTGTCTTGCCCGCATTAAAATCACGTTATCACATTTAATTGACCTCGTAGAAAAATGGGGATAAATGTCACCATAAGCACTTGAACATAAATAAACTACTTAAGACAATGGAAAAAAAGAGCAGTTGGACAATTATTAACAAAGTATGATGTCCTTTGTATAGGCTCAACAAGTATCGCATTGATAAAATCGATTAATTTCATTCATCTCATTGGTCAGAATTACTTTCCATGTTGAATAAAGTTGTGACGCCGAGGAAATATTTCGGATTTGACGCATAATCACTGAGGTTGAAGTTTCTTCGAATGCAGCTCATTTGTAGTGCCTCGTCTTAAATACGAATCGGACTTAACTTATTCTGGACATATCATTAAAAGCAACCGCAATCCTTACAAGGTAAGTTTCGTCAGGTAGTACTTTTAACGATTTAGAAAGAAAGATGGTTTGGCTATAAACTTTTTGCTTCCCTCTTTCACGCTCTTCTCTCCCTTATAGGGTCTCCTTTAGCCCTTTTAACCTATCCGTATATTTCGTCTTAGTTTTCTAGCTTTTTTATGTTAACAAATCAAAAATAAATCGCAAATCCGTATTCAGTTATTCGGTATAAATTTATCAAATTTAGAAATTATTTGAATCAATCATTAATAAACAATCAGAAATAAAATCTGTCACCGTCAAATAATCAACTTCCAAATTCAGGACATCCAAATGAAATTGATTCAAATACGGAAAACAACAAGGCTCTTACAAATATTAATCATTATTTCTCTACATAAATCTAATGGCAATCACATTTTAAAACCTGTGGTTAAAGTTTACCGTTAAATAATTACTGATATTTTTTATAAAATGATTAAGTTAAAATTTATTTGATTAAAGAAAAAATCATATCGTAATCCTAAACTTTATATAAGACCAACAATATATTCTATTGAAGAAAGTCTGCTTGCAAAAAATTAGTTCCTTGACAACGAAATTCCCTTTTCAGCTGTTTCCAGCCATATCCAATTCTTGTAATTTTCCATGTAATTCTACGGAATGTTCATTTTGTTATGAAATGAAGTAAATTCAGAGAAATGAATTCATAATTGGTGATATACATATTTATGCTCTGGTACTTGGAATCTTGAATTTAAATATTTTTCCCTCTTTTTTCTGTTCTCTTCAAAAATATGTACATTAACTTATTTTGGAAAACTCGCAAATAATTGGCATTGTACCTTTTTATTAACATGTACTTTGTATTTCGTAGCAAAACATTTTTTCGGTAAATCGAATCACAATTTATAACTTACTGTTCCACTGTACAATATCGGACACAGTGGCGTTGCTAAATCAGTTATAAAAAAGTAGTCGCACAAAATTTACAGAAAATATTCTAAGTACATGCAAACAAAGAAGTCTTTGCAATATGTCTACAATATCTCCAGATCACCGAGTGCCGAAAAATGGGAAGGAGGGGCGTCACACTCCCCCTCGACTGCTAAAATAGGATCTACATATGTATTTTAAAGAGGGTTATAGCCTTCCTTTAGTTGTTTTTATATAGTGTGCATAGAACATTAAAAGATGTTAATGCCAAATATTACGATGTTATGGCAAAAAACGAGAAATAATAATAATATGTGAATATTTTGTAATGCTTGATGGTTCCGTTAGTCCAAGCAATTCAGTCCTATGATTTCTTTAGTTTCCCGTGTAATACGATCGTAACGACTTTCGAGAAATCAAGCAAATTTAATTTCAAGAGCATTGTCCACTACCCCCTGAACTGCGGAAGCATTTCGATGACCCATGACTTAGGTCAATTCTACGCGATATTCAACATTTGTATTGAAATTGCCTCCAGAAGTTGATTTCTTTAAAGTCTTTCAGATCGTGTTATATACTGTCACATATTTGGTATAGGGATAGCGGTGTAACATCTTTGCTATACAGTTTTCCACATATCGAGAAAGATATAGTTAGCTATATGGACAAAATAAATAAACCATAACAAATCTAATGTGCTGATATATGTTTATCAACCTGTATCATCCCCGGTATCTCTGTTCTAAAATTTAGAAGTATTGTGTTTTCTCCAAATACAGAATGACGCGCCGTGTGTTTGTTGGACCGTATAGGTTGGTCTTTCTGCTGATAATATCAACAATTTCCATACCGAATGTGGTAAGTACTTCGATAGCAGATCCTTCAACTACCGATGAAAGCACACCGACAGCAGATCCTGCAACTACCGATGAAAGCACATCGACAGAAGATCCTGCAACTACTGATGAAAGCATACAGACAGAAGATTCTAAAATTACCTATACGAGTGCATCGACAAGGGATTCTGCAACTACTGATACATTTGTAACTCATGATGATCCAAGTGCATCAACAGCATCACCAGAAACGATGATTACTACACGCGAAGAGATGTCTACTAAAGGGGACGATCCTACAACAAGCCCCCCAGAGGAAGGCCTTCCGGCTGGTGCTATAGCAGGAATCGTCATTGGTGTGTTGATAGGACTTGCTGTCATTGCAGGTGGTGTTGGTTACGCTGTGATCCACTGTAAAGATACCTCAAAGGTTACTCCTGTGAACAATGCGGATATCGAAATAGAGAGCATGTCGAAGGAAGAAGTCGGAGTGAACGACAAGACCAATCTTACTCCCACATATAACGACCAATCTTAAACATAATCCAAATACATGTAAAATGCAAACACGGTCAAACCTGCGAACTGAGGCCACACAAGTGAAACACACACAAAAATGGCTATTGTAGTCAACTAGTATAGACAAGTGGACTTTTGGGGGTAGGTTCTTCAACACATTTATCATTCTGAAGAGAGGCAGTATGGGTGACCAATATAAACAGAAGACCTTTATAGAGAGGTGGCCACGATGACATGTTTGACTGGATGTTGATGGTTGGAACTAATTCATCAAAGATGGAGAGCTCTGCGTTATTCACCAAGACCGTGGCAGAACTGAACGGAAGTGGCATAGAATTAAAATTCTCTTTTTCAAACTCAACTCCGCAATACATGATATACAGTCATGTAGTTGTTTGATATCGTCATATTAATAAAACTATTGTCTAGGTTCTTTGAACTACTTCTGAGAATAAAACAGAAACAAAGTATCCAGTAATATATCTGTTTCACCTAGGCATTCCAAATTTGTTTAAATTAATAACCACAGTTAAAGATTGAAAATTGACTTAATGCCTGAAATACCAGGCGGCTCTCATAGAAAAGACCTGATTCAGGCAAAACACTCAATTTCGTCAGAGTAACGACTTTGGCAACTACTACTTGACAATACGGAACTTTGCATCTTTTAAAGAATTTCATAGTTTTTAAAAGTAAAAAAAAAAGAATCATTGCGGATTTGTTTTATATAAAACCAAAGGACCGACAGTAGTATTTTGAGAAACGCGCAATGATTATTAAAACATTGCCTAAGTTATTATCATGTGCAATTGACAAACCGATTGTCTAGATCAGGCCTTCTCAACTGGCGGCGCGCGCGCCACCTGTGGCGCTTGCGGTCAGTCGGAGTGGCGCGCGGCTGTTCCAAAAAAATAATAAAAAATAAATACAAATTAAAAAAATCAAAGAAAGAAAAAATTAAAAAACTATATTTTAAAATTTAAAACTCAGCAAAATCAAAAATTCGCAGTTGAAGTTGAGCCCAAAATGTAAGCAAGCCATTTTGGTTGTTTGATTTTCACTGGATTTTGACATTTTTTGTGTTTATTGCACCAAAATAATTACATATAAATTTACTTCCAGTGTAGATTTTACCAAGGAATTGTACTAATTATTTCACATCAATATGAAATTATGATTGATGTTTTATGGAATAAAAAAAGGTGTTAAAAATGCCACATCTGGGCCCTAAAAAAGCCCTAAAATCGACTAGCTTCCGGGGGCTTCGCCCCCTGGACCCCACCCGGTATCGGCTCGGTCGCTACGCTCCCTCGTAACACAGTCACCAACCATACAGGTTGGCACTTCAACTTCAATAATAAAAGAATTTGGCACTTCTAATAAACTAGTTGAGAAGGCCTGGTCTAGATGTTATCTTTAATCATGTTATATATTTAAACAATTGTAAATCTCAAAAATATTACGTTAATTTAATACTGGAACATGTTTGTAGTTAAGGATGATATTTTGATAGTGATAATACAAAACCTACGTAGTAATCAATACGACTATATCATTTATGTAAATTGTTGAATTTATGTACTGTATTTGTAGACACTCATCTTTAGAACGATTGACATCAGTTTCGCACTTGTTTTGTAAAATTTTGCTTTGCAAAAAAAAAAAAAACCCGGACGTGGGTTTTTTAGTATGGAGATGAGATTTCTTTTAAAAAGATTTTCAATTTTTGTGACCAAACATATTTACGAGACTTGTGTCTTGAATTTGCCTCGCAGACCTGTATAGAGCTACATTTGAAAAATATAGTTTAGAATCACACTATCTGCTGATTAGTGATTTAGTATTTGCATACAGAATGGGCAGATGAAAGGTGCATATTAAGTAGAACGAATCACTATGCTTGCGTGGAGCAATTGAATTTTAATTGGTTGAATTTGTTTGCCTGTTGCCGGAGTTACGATATTCACGTAAAGGGGCACATGACATATTGCGCATAATAAAAAAAGGAGAACAAATATTTAGTTAGAGATCATGATTTGATATTCTTGTACATGAATATCATATAGAGTTAACGCATGCGCATCAAACTCCTTTTCATTGGCTAAATCATTGATGTGTGCCATGTTAGATTAGTTTGTTGACCTACTTTTTCTACTTTGGGGAAAAAACATGGTCGATGAATGTGTTCGTTAAGAGTTAAGCGTGAAGAGACGATATGTTAGACGCCTGCACAGTGGGAATGAAAGCATTAAAAAGATCTTGACATTGCTCAGAGCCCTAAAGTAGGCGTGTCTGATAACAATTTGTCGACGTGTGTGAGCCAATTCTGATGTAATCTTTTGCTTCAGTCGGGTGTTCACTCTAACTCTTCTTCCGTACTGATTATCAGCACCCCAACCCTCACCGCCCCTACCCTTTCATGGTTTCATCATATTTTTGGCCATTCAATGATTATTGCTCTTTTTTATTTCCTTTTTTTTTCTCCAGAATTTGGTACCGAAGAAGTTTTTTGGTTAACTCCAGATAAACCATGAAATTTAAAAAGAGCAGATTTAAAGTCTTTTTTTTACTAACTTTACTGTATCACATTGATATTTATGTAGATATTATATATTAGACAGGAGACAAAGTTCGGGCATCGTTACAGGGCACTTCCGTACCCACCCCCTCCCTCGAATCCAGAAACTGCCCCCGCCAAAAAGCCTTCTTCTACGTACTATATTTTTGCTGATTTTGAAATCTAACGCTGCCTGTAAAAGTACCAGTTGTATACATCTTTAGATGGCGCTATTCAAACAACACTATCAGACTGGGTCGCCTATAAATTCCGTATAGATGGCGCTGCACATTGTGAATAATTGACACAATTTGCAGATTCAACGTGCCCCTGAAGTTGTTTGCCGTTTTGATCAATATTATAAGCAACTTACGCCGGGTTGAAAATATTAAACAGATTAAGCATATTTTGAATGTCAATGAACGGAGGATTTATACAGCCTGCATGTTTCATTAAGGATGAAAAGAGATATATACCGTTGTAGTGAGTGAGTGAGTGTTGCCCATAAAGATGGAATGATTAACCTCTATTCCTGAAATGATTGTCTGTCACAATATTGTTTATTCTTGGAAAGTATAGTTTATATCTTCTCAGAACTTTGCCCATCAATAATAAGTCACATTGTCACAATCATTTCATGAAAAGATCTTAGGAATTATTTTGTTAACTTCATGGCAAAAGTGTTATTGTCGATATGCGAGAGATTGGAGATTTCCAAATCGATTGAGCCTACAAAATGTTGAATAAAGATAATGAAATGTCCTAACTTTTGATAAGCATTTTTATTCACACATATCGGACGATAGAGCTAACATTTACTTTGTCAATAGTTCCCAATATTTCTTCCTCCATAAATTGCGTTATTGAATCATTGTGATTTGATTTTTTTTTTTACATTGATTGTCAATGGAAAGGTGCTTGGCTCATTTTGTGGAACCTGCGAAACTTAAGACTCAAAGCAAATGACGTAATTAATTCTGAAGAAGAACACGACAATCTTAGTTTTTGCAACATATTTTGCAGGAATTATACCACACACTCCTAATTTCGTCTCCTATTCCTGAGTAGATTTTGTGATTGTACAATGTTAGGCTTTAAAAAAAAATTTATTACGTAGCTTGATCAACCAGGAAGGAAACTGTATGATGTGAATGTCCCCAAACGATCATGACCAAAATATAATATTTATGTAAAGTTGCCCCCTTCTATTTTTTAGCGACTTTCGATTGGGCAAGGAGTTGGCCTGACAGGAGGGTACACCGATTTCACCCTATACTAAATACGCAAATGTCAAAAGAAAAGGGCATACAATGTATATCAAATGTCAAATGTGAATTTTTATAATCATCTCAAAGAATATTTCGTTTAATCATTCTCACTGTGATATTTATAAGCCACGAAGTGTATTTTGTTATTTCTTTATCTTTTGTTGCTATTGTAAGACAATCTTTAATCTGATAAGACCGTTTGATCGTAGGGCGACTAGGGCCATTAGAAGTACTCCGTTCAACTGAAGGCATTGTATGAACCTCCGATTATTTACATACTGATTATGCTGATAGATTGGTTGGATGACGTCACAATCAGTATTCAAACAGTTGTCTATATACCTGAAAAACAGAAGATTATATTGTATATATTATATCGACGTCATTAATGCCTGGATTACATTTGCCCCGGGCGCCGAACGATAAACTAGTCTACGATTTTTCGTGCGATTTTCGGGGCATCGTAGGAGGCTACGGGCTACGATGTTTGTGTTTACATTATCTACGAGCATCGTGCCATTTCTTGTATTAGCTTTCGGGGGCAGGCCGGGGCAAATCCGTCCAGAGGCTGCTCGGAGATTGTACGGAAATCGTGCAATTTTAATGCAGTAGCCGTACATACTACGCAGCCTCCGCACGGAAATCGTACGGAGCCCTTGCAGCTTCCGTGCAAAGGTTGCGCGGAAACCGTACAGACGCCGTGCCGTTTTTAAGCGTTTTTTTTTTCCTCCATGTTCACCGACAAATCGTACGTTTGCTGCACGATCAGCGCGAGTCTTCCGCTCGATGCTCATGCGGGGATTGTGCAATGACACCTACGACATGTCTACGGACTACGGGCTTACGATTTTTCAAATTTGTTTAACTTTCTGCGAAACAAAATTGAAGAGGCCGCGGAGACCCGCAAATCCGTATGAAAATCTCACGGCCGCCTCCTGACTCCGCACGGAGGCCGCAGGGAAAAGGGGTTACGGGCAGGATACGGGCTACGTAGACCAATCGCAGGCCAAATGTAATCCAGGCATTAACTACTCATGATGTTGATATCACATATCATTTAGTGAATTTGTGGAATCATAGTTTGAAGATGGGTATGAAGGACACGGGGCATGGATACAGCATTAAAGTGTCTGTTGTATACATTTCGAAATATTGGTATATGAAATAATGAAACCTCCCTCATGCCCAAACGCTCCCCTACCCTCCCCTCTCTATTTATCTCTCTTTTTTTTCTTTTCTTCTCCCTCTCTCCTTCTCTCTCTCCCCTTCTCTCTCTCTCTCTCTCCCTTGTATATATTATATCTCCCTCTCTATCTCACTCTCTCCTTTTCTTTTTTTCTTTCTGTTTCTCTCTCTCCCACTCTCTCTCTCTCTCTCTCTTCTGACCTTTCCCCCTCTCTCTCCCTGTCGCCTCCACTATCTTGTCTCTCCTGCAACCACGCTGTACACTGTTACCCATGTCTTAATCTGAGAAGATATAAGCTTTGTCTATCAAGAATAAATGCTATGATCAAAATTATTTCATTTTCAACAATTTATTCCAACTTCACGGGCAAACAGTATGGACTTATGGTTGGCCATTCACTTACAAGAATCAAGTTCTAATCATTAGTATATTAGAAGCAAACTTTCGTTAGCGTGTGCATATAGCGAGTTATGATATTTTTGGATTAAATAAGTATAGTTCAGATATCACATTGTGTTAAGGCGTGTTTTATAAATCCAAAGTATCAACAACACTTCACGTCGATCTCCTTTCTTTGTAAGCAATCTTAAATTATTTTTCATTATCTTCCGTGTCCTTTGCACGGGACTCGAGATTTTCATGCTGGTTAGTTAAGATAAAGAAGTCGATTCGGGGAGAGGAAGTCGGTGTTATAGATAACGTTCTGCGACGCGTCTTCAAGAAGATGCCCAAGGACATCAGAAGGGGGAATTCCCTTACCAAGAAGAATGGCGGCAGCACCTGGTGAGAGAATAACAAAATTACACATCTCAAAAACCAAACATGTCTGGGAATGCAGCAAAGAGGTTTGAAAAACCCCGTACAGAGCTACCTCCCCGATAAAAATGTTTTTAGTAATCATGATGATATTTAAACAAAAAGAGAGATAAAAAACATAGAAATACATAGGTAACAAATAGTTAAGAATGTAAATATGAATAAAAATAGACAATAAAATTGTATAGCCATGTTAATGTAAACCTTTAAACTGGTGACAGCAAATTATTTTACCAAAATTATCACAAAGTTGAGTTTTAAATTGACACTCACCAGCAACATGAGGAGTGGCCATGCTTGTACCACTCCATATAGCGATGGCCGTATCGGATGCAGATGAAGAACTGACGATAGCCACACCGGGGGCAAAGATGTCTACGCAAGAACCAAAGTTGGAGAAACTCGCCCTCTTGTCATTGCGATCCGTAGCTCCAGCAGTGATTGCCTGTCAATTTGAAAAATTCATATTTCATAATATAATTTTGAAAAATAGTCGTGGCGAATTTTCAAGAGTTCCATCCCCTCCGCTCACGTTCCTTCTTTCTCTCTCCCTCCATCTTTGTCTTTAACCCAGTCTACGTCTCGTTGTTTCCTTCGTTGGGCAATTTCGTAATGTTCAAAATACCAACAATACTACATTAGCATTGCAGCGAAAATTCATCTAAATTTGAATGGCATCAACTAGCAGATTAGCTTCCGCGTAAATTATTATAGAATAGATTCGCAAGTACTTATACCATATGCAGGAATTGGGGATGCCCACATTTAATTAATGATATTCGACTTTGGGATCGGCCGACACCGGGTTGACTCCTAAACGTAGGTATTTCTCCTCTGGGTTAATCTTTTTATATCACATAAAAGTATCTTTCCCATTCACCTTGTCAATTCAATCCCATTTGGTAATATGAGCTGTATATACACAGGTTCGACGCCTATTTTCGTTAAAAGGCGGTTTTCAAACGTCATGTGTGAACGCGGTTTCACATCTTTATGTCACCAGGGCCCCGTCTTACAAAGAGTTGATTTTATTTACAACTTATTTGCGACTGATGTCAATCACAACTATGTACATAAGAGATAGGAGACTGTAAACTTGCGATTGATTGGAGGACTTGCGATTGATTTGGATCAATCGCAACTCTTTGCATAAAGACGGGGTCCAGGACACGTGTGTGAAGCCCAGGCCCAGAGCTTCGCACAGTTTTGAATTTCGCATCTTTAGCACGCGTAAAGCTTGTTATTGACAAGATGAGCTCTGATTGGCTGTATGCAATATACTGGGGGTCCCGAGCTCAAGTGGGAAAAAAATTACGCGTCTAGGACGTCACTAACCTTTGGCTCCCGAGCAGGAGAGAATAGACAGGTGTCCATGTTCTCGTTACCAGCTCCGGCTACGGCAACGACACCGGCGTCGACGGCCCGAGCCACGGCGTCGTCGATCGCCTGATTCGCCAGGAATCGGAATGACATGGACATGACAGCAGGTTGGACGGCATTCTGAGCTACCTCATCGATGCCTGAAACATAAATCATATTATAAGTTCATTTGTTTCTTTATCTAAGACACCAAAATTGATGTTCAAATAATTAAAGACTTCGACAAATCAACTAGGGCCAATAAGCCGCTATGGGCTAGTGGATATGCCACCAGCCTAGAAAAAACGGTCGGGTTTCAAATCTATTTGCCACATTGGATTCTTGTCTAGACATCAATCTAAAGTTGCCACTCTCGATACAGGTGTACAACGTTGCTCGTTGGTTTGAAAATGCACATATTATCATCCCGGTTCCCCAAAGGGCGTTATTCAGTTCAGAGGTAGGCCTACATAGAATATTAAAATCACTGAAGTTGTACAGGTAATTGTCAACGGACATGTGTCCGGAGGTAGTTGAACTTGAACAAACACCCATCTCAAACACTACCTGGATCAAACTAGATCACCCCAAAAGTTAGGCAGACTTTCGTTGGTTAACCAACGCTTCATCGATCTATTGTAGCTACAATTTCTAAGCGAACATTAAACCTAATCCTAACACTAATCCTAAATCTCAAACCTAAACATAACGGTAGCGGATGGACATTCATGTACATCGACTCTATTGGTGAGGTATTGCTAAAGTTAAGCCCAGTTCTCACCTGCAATAGTGCCAGACGCGGAACCAGAACCTGCACAGTTGAAGAGCCGAATCGAGACAATATTGGCTTTCCTGGCAATACCGTGGATTCCTCCCGCTGCCGTACCCGCGCAGTGGGTGCCGTGTCCGTGACAATCAATACCCTTTTTTGGAGAGAAAAAGAGAAAATATTTCCGCCACATTTATTCACATTCTTGTATCTTCCCATTCTATTTCATCTATAAGTTATTAAATTTACCAGGACCTTACTTAATGTTAATGAACGCTTGTGATATTACGAGGAATATAAAGAGAACAAGAACGTGATTGAATTCAAATATCTCAATGTTGTCTGACAAGAAAATAGAGCGGTATCAATGATAACGACATTTTCATCTAAATTCCAGCTTTATAATTAATCGATTATTCTGCATAGTTTTTTTAGAATTTTCTAGAATTTTAAAAAATGAAGAAAAAAATCCTTGATCAATAACACAAAGGCAAAAACTTAAGCTTATATATAGCCCATAAAAATTATCCCATACCTTTTCAGATTACAAGGAAAACGTCACTGTTATATTTAGTACATTGGGTGACGGAAAAACTAGGAATTGCGTTAGCATGATTTTTTTTGAAAATCTCTGCAATCGTGTTCAATTACGTTGGTGTAATTTTGGAATAGACTGAAATACCTTAAAAAGTGAGCTCCTTCTTCTCCATTTTTTCTTCTCAATCAAATCAATGCCAAGTTGGATTTACATTTTTCTTTTTAAAGAAGATTTCACTTACGTTCCATCCGTCGTCGACGTAGTCTCCACCGTGACTAACCCGTCCTCCAAATTCTTCATGAGTATCTCGCACTCCGGTATCCAACACGTACACAGTCACACCCTCTCCGTCACCTTGATACCAACAAAAGTAAATTTTGATGTTTAAAGTTAAGATGCTAGTCTTGTGCACAAGAAGGAAGGAAGGCCGAAGGGTCTATTCCTTCCCAGGCGGTGCACCTTCGTCTAAGAAATTATCACCATTTTGCGTTTACTTATTTCCATGTTATTTTTTTGATGTATTAACATTGCAAAATAAATAGTAATGACAATAATTATGTTAATTGTGATCATAATAAATATGTTAATAATGATAATGATAATGACAATAATAATAATAATAATACCAATAATAATTATAATAATACAAAATAATAATAATTATTTGAAAAAATAAAATATAAAATAAATAATTCAAATATGGAAATATAGATAGTAGGTGAACACAATATGCTATATAAAATCAAGCCGCCCCCCCCCCACAAAAAAATCTTCAAGCTCCCCAACTTTAATTCAGTATTCATGTGAGTTATTGTAAGTGAGGCACATTAATTAAATGAATGCAAGAATGCAAGCTCCCAAGCCCCCTATCCTCCCGCCCTCCCCCGAAAAAAAATCTGGAAACGCGCTCCAGTGTAAGTCATGCCTCCTGCGGCGTTGCGCTCTCTGAATTCAAATCATATATTATTTCAATGTTCATGATAAATATCTATGTAGATATTTAAACGTGGTTTCATGGATGAGATTTGTAATTATAATCTTAGAGGGTGGTTTCATAAAAATTATTTTCATAAAATGCTTGCAGAAGATTGCCCAATCACTGTATGAATTGACGACGCATCACCACCTGGCTCCATTGCTCATAATAATAATTAAAGTAGGCGAATCGCCTTCGAAATTCCAGCATTACCTTCGATGTTGAAAGCATCATCGAGTGGGAGGTCGTGCTGATCAATGCGATCAAGACCCCATGATGATGAGGCGACATCGACGACGCCGATAGCATCCTGTTCCATGTACTTCACTGCAGGGAGTTCCAGTACCTTTTGGAAAAACAGCAAGGTAAAATGTTATCTATTTAAACCGGTTTAATGATTATTTTTACGATTGCCAGAGAGACATTGCTAGAGAGAGAGAGAGAGAGAGAGAAAGAGAGAGAGAGGGGGGGAGGGGGTAGGAGAACCAGCAATAATAATTGCAATGTAAAGCGCAAAAAACCTTAGTATTTAAATGAACGCTATATAAATGTGATTAGAAATGTATTATAGTAGTAGTAGTAGTAGTAGTAGTAGTAGCAGTAGTAGTAGTAGTAGTAGTAGCAGCAGCAGCAGCAGTAGAAGTAGTAGTAGTAGTAGTAGTACTATTATTATCCTTTTTGTTGTTGTATTCATCACTATTATTATTACTGTTATTATTATTATCATTATTGAAGTCATAGTTATCATTATCATATTTGCGGATGTAATTGTTAATACTTACCCTTTCTGCAACATCTTCAGACATATCTGCAGCGAACCCATTCAGTGCTTTGTAATATTTCCTAAAAACAGAAAACCTCCCCGAGCGAGGAACCATATTCTGCTGTATCCGGGTGAGCAAAGGGTCCAGTATCTCGCCATCCTAAACAAATGTATATATGTTTGAAATAAATGTCATGATTAAGAGGTAAAATATACACTTAATTGTCATTTCTAGTAGTATAAAGAGATAATCTTTTTTTTAGAGAGATTGTAAGATACATCAACAAAAGGTCGAAATCTTTCATCTTATGATGATGAAGAATGCTTGAAATTTCAAAATCGTTACAAAATAGCTGTTTGGTTTATAGTACATGTTCGCAAATGAACATACGACTAAATAGGTAGCTTGCTATGGATCTGAAACCAAAATGTAATCGTGTATTTGATTCGAAATATTCTGTGTATTATGATTCATGTACAATGTAAAAATATTACCACAAAGATGTGTCAATTGGATGTCAACTGAAAAAATTATTATTGCATTCATTAGATGTATTGCAAACTGTACTTTTTCGTGAATTCCTAAATCAAAATTTAATTAATATTTGCTAGCTATGGCAATCCTTCTTCCGCAATTTTTTGTTATAAAGTTTGATGAAATATGATTATTTGAAAATGTATCTATTCTTTTTTTTATAATAATTGTTATATATATTTGCTTATTTATGATTCATTGTCAGAAATTACTTAAGTAATTTATGTTTGTTATGTTACCGAGGACTGATTATATTTAAACTGGAATGAGGAATAAAATAAATCAAACCAATTCAACATTATTTTTAGTCATTAATAACGAAGCACCTTTAGTTTATAACGTGTTGCTTTGTTGGTGAAGCATGGAAATAGCACTATATGTGTTTTACAATTAGTTTACAAGTATAAAATGGTTAACATCTACATAGGACAATCTAGACAAGCTAGATGCGGGAATGTTCCTCTATTACCATGGTAAATATACTTACATTGAGTACCACGATGTACCTGTCTTGGATGGTATGTATCCTGCTATCTATACACTGGACCAGGCCCATTGCCGATAGGATCAACGCAATGGATATCCCGATTCTCATGGTTCAGGAAGAAAAAGGTACTGTAACAAAAGAAAATAGTATACAAATATAAAATGACACTCGAGGATCTAGCTAAAAACTATTCGCATCGAAGGAACATCAACTATTCTCCTGAGGGCCATCGGTCCGAGGGAGAACAGTACTAATGTCCCTTGGCAAGACATTGATCTACATTTGCCACACTCCACCCAGGTGAAGTAAATGGGTACCGGTAGGAAGGAATTCCTTGAATGATGTGAGCACCGAAATCGGTAGCCTAGCAGAGCCGGGGTAATATTGGAGCGATTTAAGCACCTTGCAGGGTGGATTATGTGCGCCATATAAATATCCAATATTATTATTATTGATATTATTATTGATCTTCCTGAGTGCGAATAGTTTTAGCTTGTTCCAAGAATGAGTCATTGTATATATTTTTTATATCCCTTCCACCTATATCATTCCTTGGACACTTCTGTACATGTTTCTAGTATAACATGTACCGTACTCACATTCACATCACATTAAAAAAATGAAATAGAATAAATTTCATGGCTGAAATGAAACATTGAAGGGCGTAAATATGTATAGCTGGCGCTATATACAGGTACTGCAGAAGTGTAATGCAGCTATTGCACAGCGTAAATTGCAATGCTTGAGCGCCGTGACACAGCTGGAGTTGGCCGTGTGGAGGCATTTGA
The DNA here is from genome assembly GCA_035222895.1 of Strongylocentrotus droebachiensis. Classification (NCBI taxonomy): domain Eukaryota; kingdom Metazoa; phylum Echinodermata; class Echinoidea; order Camarodonta; family Strongylocentrotidae; genus Strongylocentrotus; species Strongylocentrotus droebachiensis. Next base: position 494,082 of record JAVYIG010000253.1, on the reverse strand, counting down.
AATCCCGTTCGTTCGCTGAAATTTGCCAGTTTGGAGGGAGAGGAGGTGCCGGAAGAAAACGAATAGTACCCCTTTTCCGGGAAAAGGTGAACTGTTCGTGACGTCAGCAATAAAAAATGAACTATTTGACAGGAAACATCTTTTCTAGTAAAACTATTCGTTTTCTAGGTGTGTACACTCCTATTGCAATAATTGTACGATAAGGGATATAATATACAATAAAAATGCAAATGACATAGTAATTGGTATGATAATATAACTCCAATGAATCCAAATCAATATTAGTATACGAATAGTTCATGTTTGCGAATGCATTATATCAGTGAATATACACTGCACGCAAGTAAAGTCATAATACGATAACGAACGAGACTTTTCGAGATGATTGTCCGTCTCATTGCGAATCACTGTTAGAAGACAGATGCGCATCAGCAATATAAAACTTTAAATATAGCAATTTTTCTGTATTGCTTTTCAATAGTATCCCACACGTTATTATGCTCTACGCTAAAAGAGACTAAAATCGATAGACTTACGTTCAATTACAAATGCCAGTATTACAACAAGAAGTAATGCAGAAAATACTAATTATATGCTTACCTTTGCCAAGAACGAAATCAGATTAAATGATCGCTTGGTTTAGAAGACACAATAATAATTAGCGATTATGTACACAATTTATGTTGATACACAATCGCAATTAGAACAGAGGCGATTGATTCAATTCGGACTTTGCTCGTATCTTATACACATTGAGATAGTATTGAGGGGCGTTTAGATAAAGCAAATTCCCATCTTTCTTTCTTTTTCTCTCTTCCTCTTTCTCTCTCTCTCTCTCTCTCTCTCTCTCTCTATCTCCTGCCCTCTTTCCCCCTCTTTCTCTTTCTGTCACTTCCACTCTCTTGTCTCTCCTGCAATCAGATTTGTCTCAGTTCTGAGATGATGTTATAAACTTTGTCTATCAAGAATAAATTCTATGATCAAAATTATTTAGTTTTTCAAGATGTAAGAATGATTTATTCCACCTTCACGGGCAACAGTATAAACTTATGGTTCGCCATTAATTTACAAGAATCAAGTTTCTAACTATTAGTATATTAGAAGCAAACTTGTATTAGTGTGTATATAGATAGTTACGATATTTGTGGACTAAAGATGTACAGTTGCGAATGTCAAATTGTGTTAAAGGTACTATGTCCCATTTGCAGGCCCCAACAAAAGAAAAGGTTAAATTCCAACGGCATTTGAAAGACAATACTAATTTAGAACTTCCCTCTAAACGAAAGGGCTTGAAACGGTTTTTATTGGGAAAATACCGACCATTAGTTGTCGAATCGACTTAAGTGATTGCAATCACCTAAGTAATAGTCTGATTTTCAGGCCCTTTTACCGAATGGTTGTACCTTTTGTGCTGCACAAAGATTCAATCAATTTAATTTTGGCCATTACAAGTAATCGGTTATTGTTGTAGACAAATGCTCATGTACCTGTTACATCTCATATTATGAATCAGTCAAGAAGGTAAACGGGTTTCCTTGCATAATTTGAATACTTTATAATAGCGATACGCGCATATCGTGGAAATATTGTGAGAGGACATACATGACATATTCATAATTCCTTCAAAGTTCTACATAATTTGACGTTGGCTGCAAAAGGGACATTTTTTAAGCATGTTTTATAAATCCAAAATATTAACAGCACTTCACTTCGATCTCCTTTCTTTGTAAGCCACAATTTAAAATTATTTGTCATTATCTTCCGTGTTCTTCGCACGGGATTCGGGGTTGTCATCCTGGTTAGTTAAGATAAAGGAGTCGATTCGGTGAGAGGAAGTCGGTGTTATAGATAACGTTCTGCGATGCGTCTTCAAGAAGATGCCCAAGGACATCAGAAGGGGGAATTCCCTTCCCAAGGAGAATGGCGGCAGCACCTGGTGAGAGAACACAAAATTAAATTAATCTCAAGTCCAGTTTTACAACACACTTTGCTTTTCTTCTTGCAGCCATGCCGGTAAGCAGTTACAGTATACCGGTAAGCAGTTATGATATACCACAACCGGTACCTTTGGAACAGTCTTACACGCCCAAGGCGATAGCCGAGGGTGTTTGGACTGTTTCGAAGGTACGGAATGTGGGTAACTTTTCCAATGGCCGAACAAAATGATTTGTATTATTGGTTTTATAAGATGATGTTTTATTTTTTTTTAATAAAATGATGTTTTATAACATGATTTTACTAATGACCGGTCTTTAGCATTTGATAATTACCGGTCATTATCAAAATTACGCATCAGGCAAAATAAATGCCTGGTCACGTGCACACTCTCAACCAATCATTTGATTAGAATCCACGCCATCATTTTATTACACTTATTACGGATGAAACAGTAAAGCATGTCAACTTTAAACTGGCAAATTATTTTTTGAAAATTATCAGAGAGTTGAGTTTTTAAATTGAAACTCACCAGCAACATGAGGTGCAGCCATGCTTGTACCGCTCCATATAGCGATGGCTTTATCAGATGCAGTTGAAGAACTGACGATAGCCACACCGGGGGCAAAGATGTCTACGCAAGAACCAAAGTTGGAGAAACTCGCCCTCTTGTCATCCCGATCCGTTGCTCCTGTAGTGATTGCCTGTCAATTTGAAAAATTAATACAGAATAAATTTGGAAGTGTTTATACCATATGCGGGAATTGGGAATGCCCACATTCAATGGTAATCGACTCTGGGTCGGCTGACACCGGTTCGACTCCTAAATGTAGGTATTTGTCATCTGGGTCAATCTTTTAATATCACATAAAAGTATATTTCCCATTCACCTTGTCAATTCAATCTCATTTGATAATATGAGCTATATATACATAAGTATATAGGTTCGACGCCTTCCACGCGGTTTTACCATGACATGTGTGAACGCCGTTTCACATCTTTATGGGCGCGTTCAAGAGATTTGTTTAAAGCTAGAATCACAAACATGAATCAAAAATCAAAACGCCGTTAAAAACACGGTTTCTGCGGGAAAGCGTTCAAGCGATTTTTCATCAACGCTGATTCTCGCTCATTTCAAGCCCAGCCAATGCTCATCACACTGTGCAGGTTGACCCAGGTCGAGGAAGTATAGGTCAACTTCGCCGGCGTGCTTTCGGAATTTTGTTTACGGTCGACTGTCGACTGTCGGCTAGACCGGAAGCAGGCCACGATAATGACGTTATAAAATCATGATTAAGATCTCCGTTGCGTTCAAGCGAATTTTAGCGACCGTGATTCTGCAGAATCACGATTCAAATCGCATCTTTTTCAGCGTTTCATGTTTGCGTTTTGAAACACATATATTTTTACGACCGACGAAAAATCGCTTGAAATCGCTTAAACGCAACCGTGTTTTAAACTAAACGTTTTTGAAAACAGTTTTTCTAGGATGGAAAAGTGTCGCTTGAACGCACCCCAAGTCACCAGGACATCACTAACCTTTGGTTCCCGAGCAGGAGATTTAAGACAGGCGTCTGAGTTATCGTTACCAGCTGATGCGACGGCAACGACCCCGGCGTCCACGGCCCGAGCCACAGCGTCGTCGATTGCCTGAGTCACCGAAAATCCGAAAGACATGGACATGACAGCAGGGAGGACGGCAGTCTGAGTTACCTCATCGATGCCTGAAACATAAATCATATTATTGTTTGTTTCTTTAATAAACACAACATAGACAAATTTCAAACACGTGAGCACTCTTACAAGTCAACTAGGCGCCATAATATTGTCAAAAGCCTTAGGTTTCTTAGCTAACCCTAACCCTAAACCTTTACCTTACACTAAACCTAACGGTAGGCGATTGACATTCATGTCATAAACTGTATTGGTGAGGTATTCCTTAAAGGGGCTGTAGCATGACGAGACTATGGGTCTTCCCCGGGGCCCACTCGGGGAAAATCGGGTATTACGACTACGGACGACGCGACCGCAGTAGGCCAACATATTCACGTGCGTGCAACATACGCGAAACCGAAGCGTCAGGAGAACTTCGGTCTGTTTCGCGAACGCTAGCGGGCTGACCCAGTTAATCAAGTCCATTCGTTTACGTGCAGTTGTCCAATAGAAGACGTAGATGGCGTCAACCGGTATTTCCCATGCTACAGCCCCTTTGGGCTAAATCAAGTTCTCACCTGCAATAGTGCCAGACGCGGAACCAGAACCTGCACAGTTGAAGAGCCGGATCGAGACAATATTGGCTTTCCTGGCAATACCATGGATTCCTCCCGCTGCCGTACCCGCGCAGTGGGTCCCGTGTCCGTGACAATCAATACCCTTTTTTTGGAGAGCAAAAAGGTAATATTTCCGCTACTTTTATTCACATTCTTTATTTGTTACATATTTCCACAAGTTATCACAGTTTCCTGGACAGTACGACATATTTAAGAACGCTAGCAATATTTACAAGGAATTTCAAGAGAACAAGCAAGTTATGGAATTCAAATATCCCAACGTAGTCTGACAAAAATAGAGTGGTGATCATTACGAACAGGTTCATCTAAAAGCAAACTATGGACCTAATAGAATTGATCTATTAAACGCTACTCAGTCGCTAGTTCTTTCGCAAAAATATTAACTTAGGGGCAATTTCATTATCTTTTTTCTAAATCCCATAGATCTCATATTCAGATTATACGTGATACGTCATTTCAATGTAAGCACAGAATCACTGGTATCGAAAGTGCCTTTGAATGATTTTTGAAAATCTCTGCAGTCTTGTGTAATGGCAGTTGGGATGAGTTTGAAGAAAACTGAGATACCTTCAAAAGTGAGCTCTTTCTTCTCCATTTTCTTCTTGTCAATCAAATGTAATGCCAAGTTAGATTTAAAACAACAAACAATAACAAAAAAAATCACTTACGTTCCATCCGTCATCGACGTAGTCTCCACCGTGACTCACCCGTCCTCCAAATTCTTCATGACTACCTCGAATTCCGGTATCCAACACGTACACGGTCACACCCTCACCGTCACCTTTATACCACCAAAAGTAAATTATGTTTTTGTTAATTTAAATCACTGTTTAGATACTTGTGCACTCGACAAGGTGTGGGAAAGAAGGCCGCCTGGTCGGGTGCACCAGGGCGTATGAAATGATTACCTTATTTTGTTAGTTCATTTGTATGTTTCATTTCTTTTAATGTATTAAATTTGCCAACTAAATAAATTAATATTAATTATTATAACAATAATGATGATAATAATAATAATGATATGGGACAATAGAACATTTTATGTTATTAGTTGAAATATGAAAATACTGTTATACGCATATTTATAACCGTTTTTTTGTTGTGGGGGGGGGGAGATACACGAAAAGTTTATGGCAGATATGATAAATTATTGTAAGCCAGCAGTAACGGTTCGTGAGGGGGGCACTAGAAGTCAAGCCCCCTCCCCCCAAAAAGAAGCTCCCCGCACTTTCCTTGATTATAAATGAATTTAAGCGCGGCACTTTAATACAGTGAATGCAAGAACCCCCGAGCCCCCAAGCCCCCCCCCCCCCAACAACAACAACAAGAATAAAACCAAAACACCCCCAAAACAACCAACAACATAATTTTTCTAAAACTTTACCTAATCGTTGCGCTCTATGAAATAAAATCTTAATTTTGTTCAGTGTTCATGATTATATCTATGGAGATATTTACACGCGGGTTCCGTAGATAAGGTTTTCTAATCTGAAATTTGAGTGGATGGTTTAACTTCTATACATGTATAATCTAAAGAAATGTCATTGTTTTGCAAACATATCTTGCTTTATTATTTTGTGCATGGAATATAAATAAAAGCAACCAATCTAAATCATTTTCTTAAAATGCTCGCAGAGGATTACCCAAGGACTGTATGAATCAATTCACCACGCATCACCATAACGATTCCGTTGCTCATAATAAAAATAAAAGTAGGCAAATGGCGATCAAAATCCCAGCTTCATATACCTTCGATGTTGAAAGCGTCATCGAGTGGGAGGTCGTGCTGGTCAATGCGATCAAGACCCCATGATGTTGAAGCAACATCAACGACGCCGATAGTATCCTGTTCCATGTACTTCACGGCAGGCAGTTCCAGTACCTTTTGGAGAAAAAAAACAGCAAGGTAAAATGTTACCTAACTCTGTTTACAATACTCAACACGATTAAGAAGAAACCAGATCTGGTTTAATAATATTTGTTTTACGATTGACAGAGAGACATTGCAAGAGAGAGAGAGAGAGAGAGAGAGAGTGGGGGGGGGTAGACAGAGACAGAGACAGAGACAGAAAACAAGAGACCCAGTAATAATAATTTTAATGTAAAACGCAAAGAACCGTAGTATTACAGGGATAGTTGAGTTCTGTTTTTAGACCGAAATGCCTTCAAAGTGCATGGTTATTGCTCTTATTCTTATTTATGACATTTTTAGTGTCCTTTTAGAACCTAAAGTTGCTATGAAGGTAATTTTAGACCTCAACATGTGTGAATTTTTTTCAATACGATCATACCAATTCAGCTCCACTTTCCAAAAAATACGGTGACCGTTAATTCATTATTTAATTAAAATTAACAATACATGGGCCGGCTGGTTGTGCGTAATAGTACAACTAACACGAAAATGCTAACAACAAACAAGCCAACATCGGCGCTATTTCGTTTTTTTCAACGGCTTTTTCAAATTATCTAAATTTTTGTGGTACACAAGTATTAGAAATCGTTATATTTATGGATATTTCAGCCGTCTCTCAACCGATTTTAACAAAACCCAAAGATGATTTTGTCATTTAAATTTAAGTTCTTTCAAATTTGACCATCAGTTTTTCATTATCTCACAAAAAATATTTTGTGTAGCGCCCTCTGCAACAGAACTCAACTATCCCTTTAAGCCCTCCATAAATGTGAATATAAATGTACTATTATTATTCGTATTATCATTATCATCATTGTTATTATTATTTTCATCATCATTATTATTATTATTATCATTATTATTATTATTATTATTATTATTATTAATATTACTGTTATTATCATTATTATCATTAATATTAGTAGTAGTAGTATAGTTGGAGTAATAGTAGTACTATTAATATCCTTATTTGTTTATTTATTTTTTATTAATTATTAATGTATATCATCATTATTACTATTATTATTTATTATTATCATTATCATTATCATTATTATTAATATTATCATTATCATTATTGAAGTAATTGCTATTATTATCATATTTGCTGATGTAAATGTTAATGCTTACCCTTTCTGCAACATCTTCAGACATCTCTGCAGCGAACCCATTCAGTGCTTTGGAATATTTCCTAAAAACAGAAAACCTTCCCGAGCGAGTAACCATATTCTGTTGTATCCGGGTGAGCAGAGGGTCCAGTATCTCGCCATCCTAAATTTCACACGTTTTAAATTATAGTTATGATTAAGAGGTAAAATATATACTTTTGAGTAGTATAATGAGATCAACAAGTTTAGAGATTGTACTTGAAAGAAAAGTTCGGAATTTAGAATGTTTGAAATCTAAAATTGTTACAAAATGGCTATACGTCTTCGCAAACGAGCATACAACTAAATACATATCTGTCTCTGGATCTAAAAAAATAATTTTCATTGGTAATAAATGTAATCATGAATCCGACATGCGATATTCTGTGTTTCAAAATAGATTGGCCTTGTAATAAGGGAAACAATAAATATCACCACAAAGATGTGTCAATCGGATGTCAACTAAAAATCATAATTGTTTCATTTAGATTTATTGCAATAATGTACAAAGTCAATTTCATTGACATTTTCTCATGAATTCCTAAACCAAAATAAATTCCTTTAAACCAAACCAAATGTTCTTTAAAGCCATATATCAGGATGCACCTCTTAGTAAACAAATTGTTACTATGTCGGTTAAGCTTTAACAAGCGTGGCAATAGCACCAAAAGGTATTTTATAATGTTTTAAGTATAAAATTGTTAACATCAATGTAGGAGTTGATTTTTGACTACCTTTTTCATATTATAATTAATGTTAACAAATAATTTTGTATCCAAGTACTGGTTTGTGTCTCTATCCTGGACAAGCTAAATACAGAGACTTTACTATATCACCATGGTAACTGGACTTACATTGAGAACCACGATGTACCTGTCTGGTATGGTTTGTATCCTGCTATCTATACACTGGACCAAGCCCAGTAGAGACAGGAACAACGCAATGGAAATCCCGATTCTCATGGTTCAGTAGGAAAAATTACTGTAAACAAAAAAAGAAGAAAGAGGAAGTCAGTATACAATGAATATACAAATAACATAGTAACTGGTATGACACTATTATTTATGATATAACAGCATTGAATCCGAAACCATTCTAGTATACGAATAGTTCATGTTTGCGAATGCATTATATTAGTGAATATACACTGCACGCAAGTCATAATAAGTCATAATACGATAACGAACGAGAATTTTCGAGTTCATAGTCGGTCTCATTGCGAATCACTTACATGAGACAGAATATAAAACTTGAAATAGAGCAATTTTTCTGTATTGTTTTTCAATATTATCCCATACGTTACTAAGGCTAAGCTATGTGTTAAATGAGACTTAAAAACCCGATAAAACCCGATACAAATACAAATGTCAGCATTACACACAATAAAAAAGGAAAAAGTGACCAAAAAAATATGCTTACCTTTGCCGAGAAAGAAATCAGTTTAAATGATCGCATGGTTAAGAAGACACAAATATTAGCGCTTGTATACACAATTTATATTGATACACAATCACAATTAGGACAGAGGTGATGGATCCAATCCGGACTTTGCTCGCATTCCCATACTCGTTGAGATAATATTTAGGGCCCTTTAGATAAAGCAAATCCACATTAAAGGTAATTTGGTGCGCAGATTTGACCGTAACGGTGATTGTTTATCAAGATATGATACAAATTTTAGTATTTGCATGATTAATATATATTTCTTGCTGAGTAATGGGCGACGGACTTGGGTATGGGTGACAAAGTCTTTCATGCCCCTCCAGCGAAAAAATGAAGTAACCGGGCATTCCATTCTGTGGAAGGGGGGGGGGAGGTTTTCCATTTTCTTTAACTCTTGGTGCCCAACATTTGGAACTGGAACTCTTTAGCATGTATAACCCATGTGTATGCCTTTAAAAACTAACCGGATCCTGATTCTCCTTATCAACGACAATGAAGGGACTTTTATGTTCATTAAAATACCCCTTCTTGTTTCTAATCGGGTGACAGAATGATAATCGCGTATTTGTTCTCATGTAGGATGTGAACAATATATAATCTTATCATTTAATTATTTCAAAATGTGTTTCAAATTCACATGAAATTTAACTGACACTGATTCCTCGTCATATTATCCTATACTTACTTTCAGCAATTTTGTTTCAATCGGTGAAAAGAGGAAAAATAGATTGTATTTTCTTTTTTTAAATTGCAATTTGGATAAACATTATAGTTATTTTGGTTGATGATGCTATGAATTAAGTTATAGCTCAGATAATCAGCAGATTTCTAATTACTGATTGAAAATTAGCAACAAACACAGACATACTGCACTTTTTCGTTTCAACTCATCAGAATAAAAACGCAAGAATGAAGCCAAGATAGGACAAGGTCGACGGAAGCTATTCTGTCGAATTTGTAGTAACAATCATCTCTTTAATTCACTGATAATTATCCTTCACAAATCCAGTGGTGTACCCAGAAGAAAATGAAACATGGATGATCACCCTAATGATTGACTATTGATACATACAAAGACAAATATTTCACGAAAATTGCATGATTTGGAAAATAAGATAAAAATGAAATTTATGATTATTTTGTGATAGACAACATGGAAAGTAAGAAGGAATTGATAGAATTTTCTTATGATTATATGATTGAACTAGCCGTTGTGTAGTTTCTAGGACGCCTATATCAAATAAGGTGAATCTCTCATGCACCCCACCCCCACCCCCACTTCATGCGGAGTAGACTCGACACATTGTACTTAACGACGCTGACTTTGTATAACTGAGATTGTTGACAATACAGCGTGTATTATTTTATTATATTCATTCTCATTCGTCATTTGCCTGACAAAGGACTACGTCAATGACTGGTTGCAATATTCGACGAGCCACAACAGGATGACATCGTGCAAAAAAACAAAAAAATGCAAAATGAACACAATGCAAACATTGCGTTAGATTATGGACGTATGGGTCAATTGCCCTCCAAAACTTAATTAGCGTAACTTATGACGCAGTCGAAATTGTGTTTTTTGTGTAGCAGGTTTTATGATTGGATGAGCCGATTTTGCGAAATAAACATAAAGGAGGAAAATGTTGGTCTCACCTTTTTTCATGAAACGCTTGATATGATATGGTTTATTATTGACGAAACGTATATCTTCTAAAAAAAAATGTTTTGATCATTCTCTATGACTCTTTAAATTGACCAATGAAGTGAAGAATAGATAAAATGTATCAATCAGGAATAAATCATATTGTCCAATCGTTTCGTGTAAGGCGGTGAGATAACAAAATATTCCAACCTCATAGGATGCTTGTCTACGTGATTAAAATATTGATACATTATAATAAATTTATGAATTCAGTCTGCTATCCTTAGATGAAGAATCATTCTAGTATCAGTTTGTGGGACCGAGGTAAAGGAGTTTGTTTGGGGTTCCGTCTTGGGAATCGTAGATCTTGTTGACGGACGCGTCGTTCACAAGTCGGTCTCGGATGTCTTCAGGCGCGACCCCGTTACCAAGATGGACGGCCGCTACACCTGTAATTTCAGAGAAGAACAGAAGACGAGGATGAAGATGAGGAGGACTGTGGAATAGTCGTAACAATTATGGTATATGGTTAATAGTTTGCTTCTCTTAGCTAAGTGTTAAAAAGGCATGTGATTGCTTGTACGTTAGGAAGAAGGGGATTGGCAGCTTTTATTCCTCTCCAAAGGACTTAACTAAGTGCACGAGCACGAGCACATCGACTAAGTTCCGAACCCGGGGCCTCCCGATTACGAGATCGCTAGTCTACTACTGAGCCAATTGAAATCACAACATTCTTAGATCCGATGGCGCATATTATAGGCCCATTGTATGCGATGACAATCCCAAAGAATTAAAGCCTCAGATAACAAAAGAGTTAATAACAAATACACAAATCAAACCTATTACAGGGAATTCTAACCCTTGTAATAAATTCATTCTATAAAAGCAGTATGATATTTAATATAAACAGAATGGCGAAAGTTATGAATGTTTCAAACATGAAATCACTAAGTATTAGATCATTAAGTATAGGCCCATATGAATCTCATATTGGTAGTTTGGTCGATGTGTTGTAATGTAGTCGCGGATTACTGTCCCGTTTGTCGTGTACAAAAGTATCGTTTATCTTTTTTTTCTTCTCCCTAGCGCCTTCTCCGTGGGGCACTACTCACAGTGAATTATGGATAGTATATATTATTTAGGTCCTCTATTAAGTATTAAAAGAGAAAAACCCTACTGAGACATTCATTTCTGAAAAACTCAAATTTTAGTTATTGTGTGTTGGAATAAATAAAAAATGTCCGCAAGTAAATCACAGAAACATTACCTATTCAGCTAGTATGAAGAGCCCATTATTACAACTTCAAAAGTGCATTACTTTCTCATCATTTATCCGATTTCATTCATACTTCCACCAGTCTGCTTCTTTGATTTTGTAGTGCTTTTCTCTGAAGTAGTTTGCTATCAAGGTTAGATTTTCCTTTTAACACCAAAATTCTTCTTTCTTACCAGCTACGTGAGGACAGGCCATGCTGGTTCCGCTCCAGGTAGCCGTGGCTACATCGCTAGCAGGATTCGCACTGGTGATGTCGACACCGGGAGCAAAGAGTTGGACGCAGCTTCCAAAGCTGGAGAAATAGGCCCGATTGTCGTTAATGTCCGATGCAGCCACAGTGAAGGACTATCGGGTGTGAATGGCATTGAGATGAAGGTGAGGAAGGGGTGGATCGAGTGGGAGAGGATGCAGGGAAAGAGAGAGAGAGAGAGAGAGAGAGAGAGAGAGAGAGAGAGAGAGAGAAAAAGAGTGAAGGGGGTGATGGAGAGATAGAGGTTGGTGTGTGTGAGAGAGGGAGAGAGAGAGAGAGAATCGGAGAGAGAGAGAAAGTGGAGAGAGAGAGAGAGAAGGAGGAGGAGGAGGGAGAGAGAAGGATGAGGAAGGAGGGATGGAGGGAGGGAAAGTGGGAGAGGACGCAGAGAGAGAAAAGAGAGAGAGAGAGAGAGAGACAGAGGTTTGAATTATGATTTACTGATATAATGCTATACACATTTAATAGAGAACGTCATAATTATTTCACGCTTCGAATAAAAGGTAATTCGAACAAACTTCATTATTTGATAAACGTCTTTTGAAAGAAAAAATACATTTTTATATCATGATCACATAAAGATAATAGTCGATTTCTTTTTTTCAAAATACATGTAATATGTCACCCAAAAAATAGATTCAACAAATCATGAATCAAGACTATCTTCGTTTTTGGGGGAGGGGCACTTTTTTGTAATCCTAAAGTTAATATTTTTGTTCTTGCTTCTCGATACTTCATCATAAGTATTTAACTGTTGATTTATGGCCTTTAAAGAAATCATCTTTAAAATAATTAAAAGGCAAATATTACTTTGGGAGACCCCGCTGGCGAAAAGGTGCAGGCATCATTGTCGCTGTTACCCGCCGCTGCTACGGGAATGATCTGGCTGTTACTGGTGGCTTCAATCGCATCGTCAATCGAGTCTCGTCTTATTACACCGAACGACATGGACATCACGGCGGGGCGCTGAGCGGTAGCAGTTGTATAATCGATGGCTGAAAAAGATAGATAGAAGGATAGATAGATAGATGGATGGATATAAAGATAGACGGATATGTAGATGGATAGATAGATAGAAATATAGATATATGGATATATATATAGATAGCAAGATATAGGATATAAAGATAGATAGAAAGATAAATGGATATAAAGATAGATAGAAAGATAGATAGAAGGATATATAAATAGATATATAGATAGATAGATAGGTAGATAGATGATTACAGCAATATGCGTAAGAGGCGTGAGAGGCGTAAGAGACTAGGGCCCTGTTTCATAAAACTTGTTATCCATAACAAGATACGATAATTGTTATGAGCTGCTATAATCCTTACCTTTGATTGGCTGCGAGCGGATACGTCACATAAATTTAGCACTTGTTATCGATAACAAGTTTACTGAAACAGGGCCCAGGGAGCTGCACCTCACCCCCACCAATATTCATGAGTTGTCACTTTATATCTAGGTATTGGGCAGCAAAGTATGTGTTTTTTGTTGTCTATTGTACAAACATGTACTTTGTCTAGCAGGTTTTGAAGACAAATTATATTTTTCACTATGGAAAAGTGCCAGAAATTTTGCTTGCTTGTTTTTCCTACCATGCACATGTTGAAACCGGCAAGTTGATATTCGGGCAAGAGGCGTCTAGCCCCCCCCCCCCCCCCCCCCCCCTCCCCCCCCCCAAAAAAAAACCCCTCAAAGAGAATAGGGAGACTAGTCATATAGACACTGCAAATCCTACGCGGAGTTTCTTCCTTTCTTGTTTTAATCCTTTGGGCCATTGTCAACACTAAAATACTAGAAATTTTCCTTCGCAACCGATTTAATATATATTGGTCGAAAAGGGATTTTCAACATCATTGAATAAAATGGCAGAAAGGTGAAAAGCATAGCATAGATTATTTTAAATAATTGTGTACCTTTATGTATGTGTATGTGTGGAGATTAAAAAAAAAATATATATATATATAAATTTTCATCAGAAAGTGACATACAATTCCTGAAACGAAATGTACTCGTTACCTGAGACAATATCCGACGCTGATCCGAAACCGCCACAGTCGAAAAGCCGAATAGAAACAATATTGGCTCCACGAGCAATACCGTGAATACCGCCCGCTGCCGTTCCTGCACAGTGAGTGCCGTGGCCATGACAATCTGCTCCCTATTTTAAATGGAATACGGAGAGGGAAGATGCATATGGGGGAAGTCAAATGTTTGGTTATTTGCAGTTCCATAAGTTACTTTTAATAGCGAAAAAACTAAACGAAAATCAGCATCACAAGGATCATTTCTTTGCTGTCAATGCTATTTGAACCTATAATAAAACTATCAACGTGATTAACTTGATAGAATCTCCAGGTATGTTAAAACTGTTGATGATGTTCGAAACATTAGGAAGAGAATACCCAGGACTTACTGATGTAAGTATTATAGATAGATTGATGGATAAATAGATAGATATATAGATAGATATAGAAAGGTATTTACTAAGAAAGAAGATACAATAATAATTGATATGTGTAGAAAATCAAAGTTACAACATAACTCATTTTCTTACATAAGGAGTAGGCCTAATATTAATAATACCCCTAAGAAAAATGTTAACTATCCAGGTTGTATTTGTCGGGATTGCAGTAGTCCAGGTCAACTATGACCTACAATCAAATTGGCAACAGAGCATTTGCATTTTCTTACATTCCAACCGTCATCTACGTAGTCCATTGGGTCTCTCCTGGCCCTCCCTCCGTCGAAGTCTTCATGCGTCTCTCTGATGCCGGTATCCAAGACATATACAGTCACGCCAGTACCGTCCCCTGTTACAGATTGACACAAATTATGACGTAATAACGATTTTATAGTTGATATAATTATGTTACTTATTAAGGGTCTTTTCGGTCCTTCATGATTATAGTTGGACTTAAAACCTGCCAGGATTGTTTTTTCCCCTCTTTAAAAGATGTAATTTTCAGCACTGCGACCTTACAAATCTTAAAATGTTTGCTCGCTCCCTTCGCTCAAATATTCAGACCATCAAACCCAACTGCAAAGTACGGTGCTTAAGCAGTTTCTCAGACCAGGTAAATAGAGACACATAATAATTATTTTAATCACAATAATGACAACTTAGGGGTGTATACCAATGTCTAAAAGTGGGGCATTTTTGCATGCCTTTAAAGGGACTTGATAACATTCTTAAGATGAGAGAAATGGTGCTAAGGTAGTGACTTCAATACTACATGTACAATTAAAGATTATATGACAGATTGAGTGAAAACAAACCATTATTAATGATAACAATTGGGGAACATGGTCTGATCGATTCCTAAATTCTCTCAACTATATTATTATAATTTAATTAAAATTTAGGTGAATGTACATCGTCACAAAGCAATGCATTGGCTTTAGATACCATTCCAAACATTTGAGTGTTGAAATATTTTGTTATTGCCTGTTTTATGTCTTACTTTTATAGAAAAACTGATTTTTTTTTTTTTTTTTTTTTTTTTTTTAATGGTTAGGAGAATTTACTGTTAGAGGATGTCGCACATTGACGCCTTCAAAGAAAACCATACAAATATTTGTGGTTTGAGAAATTGTTCAGGATTCTTTGCATGTTAGAGGGTTAGTACAGTAGATGGAATATATTAAGTAACATTTCATACACAAATTACGCAGTTTTGGTTCATCACCCACAGGTTCACTTTAAGCCATACAATACCTTGCATTTCGAACGATTGATCTAGAGGCAGATCTCGCTGATCGACCCTATCCAGACCCCATGACTCGGGGGCGGCGTCGACCCGGGCGATAGCATCGCTCTCGATGTATTTAACACCTCGTGCTACTCTCAGCTGCAAAGTTGGAAAAGGGAAATCAAATAGACGATAAAAGTTCATGTAGCGGTGAGATCCGGGGCGTAACTACAACATTTTCCTTAAGTTTTCACGGGCAAAATTAGCTGATAATTTAACCATGTTGCCTGACCTTATATCCCTAGTTAAACTGACATTGAGTTCTTAATCCACTCATATTTTGTCTCTCTCTTTTCCATTCTGTGTTTCCTCTCACTTCTCTTACCGATTTGCCAACAACAATAACGGATTTAAAAATACGCCCTCTAGCGGAGGCCTCAGTATAATATAAACCTTGAAGAAAGGAGAGATTGAGCCAACGATATCATACCGATGACTATTTCTGCTTGAAGCCACAGATTTTATTTGTAAATCTACTTGCATTTTTAAGGTTTAGGTTGCAAGAAGGATAAGAATGATACGCTAGCTGCAGACATTCAATTTACAGGGAGGAGGCGGGGGGGGGGGGGGCAGGGAAAGGGCAGAATGCTGTCGAACGACACAGCTATAATGCAAAATCTTATATGATGGCCTAAATAATCTATAATTGTTTGGCTCCTTTTCTTTACCTATATAATCTGAATATATTGTATTCAATGCAAGGCCTACATTAAGAAAATCAAAAACGGCTGAATACATAAATCCGGAAAGAAATGGAATACAAAGATGCTATCTTGACCAGTCGGACTTTGATGCAAGTAGAGCTTGAAAATGAAAACAAATGATTGCTTTTGTTAACTTATATTCAAAGTTCCATAATAAAATTCAATTATTCTTGGTAACGTATGTGACAAACATGGACTTTTTTATTAAGCAAAATGCAATACCAAAATGAAAGCAATCGTACCAGTTTCAATGCTCTCTCATCAAGTTTGACAGCAATGCCTTTCAGCGCCGTGTAGAATGTTCGAGTGATTTCTAACTCGCCGGCCACCGAAGCGACGTCGACCTCGAGGTTGGAGACGAGGGTGTCGACATCAACAGTGTCCTATGGGAAGGGAGAACACATAATTCAAAGGTTTGTTTTATTCTAAAGAGCCAAATTTGAATAAAATGAGTTACGTGGTAAGTAGGTTATTGTAAAGGTGAAAAGGGAGTTGTGAGCTTTCGCATTATTTTTATGACAGTTTAGAAGAATAGTATGGTAGAAATGTCTTCAAATTCCAAATATGAGAAATTGTGGAAAACTCGTATTATCGGACTTCCTATCCATTTTACCACTTTTTGTGGATCATATTCATCTTTGTTCAATTTATTTTGTCCTAGGAATCCGAGATCTTGCAAAAATAATGTCAGAGTAAATTTAGTCATTTAAGTTAGTCAATGGTCGATCAATTTCAACATTAGTCCATTAATGTTTGTAAGGGCTTATTTAAATTCATTTCTCTTGGCGGTCCGCTGCAGAATTCAGTCATTTCAGTTCAATAATCAACTTTGTCTCTGTGCAATCAATCTCAAGAGAAATTCAGTTGAATTTTGTTCATAGACATGACCTTAAAACAAACGAGTGACGACTTTCAATGACGCTTTCAATTGCAAAATTACGAAATTGAATAATGTAATTGTACGTTGGCAGCCGAGGATGACGAACTTGATTTGACTTTGACGAAGATTGACGTAACATGATGAAAATGATCTGAAACAGTTCGAAAATGAATAATCAGAAAATCATCTTTGACAACTCGGCATTAACTCTAGCTAAAAGATGGAATGTTACATGATAAACCTGTTGGAACCGGTCTCACCTCAAAGACTACTATATAGCGATCCTCGATGGTTGCAAGTCGCTCTTTCAAGGTCGGTATTGCAGCCACAGTTGCTGCCAACAGAATGGTAGCGATAACGAACTTCATGGCGGTGATAGTTTATCAATATACCGTGCTGCAAACAAACATAATATCATTAACAGTTATTGCGAAGAATCTCAAGAAATAAAAAGGGAACTTCAATATCCTATTAGTATTATTGTAGTTCCTTAATAACTCATGTTTGAATTGCGTAATATGTCATTATAATGTAAGCACGTTTTAAAAGGTGATGGACAATTAAAGCTAATGCAATTGCGTATGGCTTATTTCTTGAAAGTCTTCGCGATTATGTTATAAAAGGATAAGTTGAAACCAGCAATACCAGCAACTGTGATTATGCTGTTGTGTGAAACTGTTCGGAAAGGGAAACGAAATTAAAATCAATGAACAATACATCCTTAATCTTGTGCTTTGAATAACTTAGTTTTCGCTTGTGTTTCAAATCGATTTAGATAATCAGAATTATCAACATATCACTTTAAATTTCGTTAACTATATTTCTCGACTGAACCTGACGTAGTCTTCGAACATATTCAATACTATCTCCGATGAATGAAGTCAAATTTCACCTAAAATTGTCGTCTTGGTCAGCTGTAAACATTCAACGTTTCGAGTTTCTCAGCTTCATAGTCGATAAATGTAACACTGAACGACAACACAATGTAAAATATTGAATATGTTAATCTAAGAAAGAACTATACAATTATCAATCTTACCCCGAAGGAATCTCTCTTGGTAATGTTCTTATCACATTTTAATCTGCGTTATATTAGCGCACGAAGGCACTTAATGCGTTCCGTAAAAGACATGGGAAAATGAACACTTGCTACTCATAGCGAGTATATACCAAGATGATAATGGATAATGAAAATAATTGACTGCAAGTTAGCAATTTTAATTATAATCCTGATAATCATTAAAAGATAAGATTAGATCGAACTCTTAAAGTGTTAAAGTCAGAATTAATTGTGAAAAGGCCAAATGTGTAGGGTTGAAACATTCGGAGGGATTTCACAATAGGCCCTTATGCATAGAATGTTGTTATACATTAACAAAAACTCTAAGATAAAATGCAAATAAATCAATAAATCCTCATTATCCGATTATGAATGTGTATAAATCTTCATGCAAGAGTTTGCTTATCTTATGAAAACGAGAATCATGAACATATAATGAAATTTGCTTATATTTCGCCGTTAAGTTATTTCGCCGTTAAGTAATGGGCCAATGATTTTATATGTTCTGGCTTCAGCCTCACTGCCTTATATAGTTGCTAGGGCATTTTTACCTGTCGTACCCATTTTCCTCAAGTGGGCGTGGCAAATGATGTTTTGCCAAAAACGCTAATGCTGTTTCAGGGATTCGAACCATACTTTTTGATCGTCTATTTGATTACACTGTTTGTAAAAAAAAAAAAAAAAAAAAAACCTGCTCATTCTAGCCTCCCTCTCTCTCTCTCTCTCTCTCTTTATCTCTCTCTCACTTGTTCTCCTTTTTATCTCTTCCCCCTCCCATTTTCTCTTTTCTCTCTCTCTCTCTCTTTCTCCCCGCCTCTCTATCTCTCTCTCTATCTACCTATATTCCTATGTATTGTATCTAGTTGTTTATCTATCTAAGTATCTTTATTTCTTCTCTGTCTTCCCTCTCTCCTCTTTCTCTCTAAATCTTCCACTGTCTCCTCTTTCCTTCTAACAGTCTGACTTTGTCCAAAGCTCACCCTCTCTTTCTCTTTCTCTCTCTCTCTCTCTCTCTGCATCTCCCCCCCCCCCCCCCCCACCACCCTTTCTCAAGTTCCTCTAGGTACATACCCCTGTCTTCTGTTTCGCATTTACTTTGCTTTGCCTATATATCAAATTAATTCGTCTTTATCCAGAATGTTTTCTCGAAATTACATCATTAAAATCCAGGAGACAAGGTCTGAAGGTGTATTTTGTTTTCTTCTTGTTTTATTATCAAAGATCATAACTGTAATAAACAACATTGTGACAGAGGTATAAAAAAGAAATAGAGAAAGAGAGGTGGGAGAGAAAGAGAGAGAGGGGTGGAGAGAGAGAAGAGGACCAAAGAGAGAGAGAGAGAGGGGGGGGGGTAGGAAAAAAATTAAGGGACAGAAAAAGGCGGAGGGAGCGTAAGACATGACGAAATATTCGTCTGGAGAGGAGTGAAAATAGATGCATGCACGTCAACTTTAACAGATATAAAATTGAATAGTAACACTAAAAGTTGTTTGGGACATTTTTTGCCCCCAAAATGTCCCAAATTTGACAGGTGCTTCATGAAGATTATTATCTGTTCCCAAAAATGGAAAGGAGCGCAGAAGATAACATTGTAGCATAAACTGTATCTTTATAACTGAACACATCGACATGTGTATTACCAGTAAAAAATTCCACTAGGAATAATTTGAGTTAGAAATAAATACATAAATAATGACTGGTAAAGAACTTAAATGCGACGAAACTATAATAGCAACCAAAAAATAAAGGATTCCTATGAATCTTCCGAGTTTGATAAGAAATCCGTAAAACTTAGTTTAAAATCCTAGAAATCGTAAATAATATCAAATTATTGTGAAGGCAAGTTTGGCCCCTTAATCAAATTATTAGAATAATACATTTTCATGTAACGGACTACTTACAATCACAAATTAACAAATACAAATTTAAAGAACATAATTATTATAAAGCGTTGTGCTATGGTAGAAATGAGAAACAATGCTATTTCCAGTCACCCAAAATGATAAATTGTAAACGTGCTACACACAACAACAAAAAGAAGAAAATACTTTGATTTCCAAAAATATTCAGAAATCGGCAGTTTGGTATACTTCTTTGTTACATGTATTACAGGGCCAGCCTCAATACTTTTTCAGTGTCGTGTTTGTACAAAATGCGATTTCTAATTTCTATGATCAGGACCTTCGGATGACGGGATCGAGCTGCATTTTGCTTTTCGGTCCTGTAGATCTGCCATCCCTTCAACCATTTCGGTCCGGTGACCCTCAGCCTCTTGAATACTAGGTCAAATTCTTGAGAATGTTTTTGTTTCAAGCGATACTCTCAATGTTATTAAACATCGCTGTCAAGTTCTACATCTGTAAATAATGCAAATATTCAACCTGTTCAATAATGATTCTCTAATTAGGATCTCTTTGTAAATAAGCTCTCAAGCTCTCGAGCTTTCCTGGGTCTTCCCGTCAAATTAATATTTATTATCTCGTGTTGTAGATTGTTTTTCCACTCTATTGTTATTTTATGAATATTAGAGCTTGACAAAACAAATAAAATCTATACAGTCTCTTAGTCTCGAAGACAGCCGATCTCTGAAGCTTTTTAATTTCGGTCTGCGAATCTTCAGACTTGTAAAACCATGGACTGATAGAAGGTCAAGCAAGAGCAATACTTGAAACTGGATCAGGAATTTTGTTTTGTATGAGAAAAGCTTTACGGTTCAGTACTGGTTGTCTATATCGAAAAAGATTGTTTTTGTTTCCAGTCATTAACATTCCTTTCGTTACATTATATTCGTAATCATAAAAAACATTTAATCAGACATAGCAAGATATCGTCATAATTACTTTTCGTAATCTGATAGCAAGTTAGCCATGTCGTTTGGATATTGCAAGACACTTCTTTGTGCTACGTACTACTCATTCATACGACAATAAATAAATTACAAACGGTTCACACAGTGTTCATCCTGACCAACTTAGTTCAGTGTCTGTCGTCATAACCGACTCTCTTTGCCTCTCAAGGTCTGAAGCACTTAGATCAATGGTTAAAAAGGTTGTCAGGTTTGAGGTTTCAGTATTTCCTGCGGCTAGAGCAACATGTGCAAGAGAATCATTGACAATGTAATCTGCCATTGGATTCGTAAAGGTGAGGCCGGAGGCAGCAGCTAGGTCTCCTTCAGCAGCAGGAACGACAGTGGCGGTCGCGTCCTCAGCTGCAAAGACGTCGTTGTAAGATGGTGGCATTTCGATGTTGGCACTGATGGATGTTGCCATGTCATCTGGTTTAGGTCCTGCGGAGCCTCCTGACATGTTGGTGTAAGGCGCTACCTCGATGATCCTCTCTTCCTTCCTACAGATGCGAGCAACGGCCGAATTGACCCTCCAAGTATTGATGGCACCGCATGCGACAAGTCCGACGAAGAACACTGTCGTAGCCGAGACGGACATCTTCAAAGGACTTCCCTCCAGGAGAGCCATTGCAAGGTAACCCAGCGGAATGATGGCTCGGGACAGGACGGTCGCGAAGGCTCCAACGTAGATGATGACACGGTACCTCCTGGTGCCCTTGAGCCGAATGACCTTGTGCAGTTTTCCTACATTCGCGAACAGCATGTCTGTCTCGCTTACAAGCAAGATCATACCCATCGGAGCGTCTTCCTTGGTAATCAGAACTGCGACAACGGTCAGTATCACCATGAACTGCATCAGCATAATCGTGTATTTAACGATGCAACTGTTGCCAAGAAATGCTACTCTGAAGAAGGCAACGACGTGGAAACCCAAGGATGCGGCAAGGAGGAGCTGGGCAGGACGTGGTAACTCTGTTTCGAAGGAAAGGACAGAGTCATGGAAGACCAATGTTACGATGATGGCTGCGATGCCTTGAGCTGAGTAGAAGACACTCTCGAGATAACTGTAATGATAACAAAAAGAAATAAACAATTCAGTTAGTTTTAAGCCGGAATATTTAATCTTAAATTTTCGACATAAATTATTTCAAAATGCAAAATGCTGAAACAAATAATTTGATTTCCGATTGATAACAAATTACAAAGAATGTCAATTATTTATCACTGCAGGGTGATTGTGAATGAATTGCTAACTCTCACGGTATAATGTACTTTTCTTCAAATTTTTAAACAGAAGATGAATATTCTTTATGCAAATACACCGTTGTTACCGTTATGTATTCTGCATATATGCCTGACGATTTAGCACACAAAATGAATTCTTTTAGCCTTTGTCGGAAAATCTCAATATCTGCTGATTTCTTTTTCTTATTTACTTCTTGTTGTTGTTGGTGGTGTTTTTTTGTTGCAATCTTTGGAAAATTATAAAATCCGAAGATATTCTTTAAAAGATGTCTAACAGTAAACCCTGCATTTTATCCGACAAACTGGTCGCAGATCCCGATTCAAAATCTTCTTTCTACGCTTCCTTTAATCATCAAACTTTCATTTGTCCACTCCACACTATTTCCAATCTCAACATTGAAATTTACTTGAGGCTTTGGAAAAGGCTTTCTCATGTGAATTCCTTACACGGTATAGGACCAAGGACACGGGAGGGACACGGCTTGTCCATCAACACATTGACGGGAGAAAAGGAAACGCCCTTGCGTGTTTCCAAATAGCCACTCTCATTAAACTCAGTGATAATTAATTGTTATTACATGAAGGACCCAATGAATGAAATCAGTCTAATTTTGTCCAAATGAGGGCCGGTGCGTGCCCTTGACGAAGAAAATTAGCCTTGGCAATTCCTCGGCCAAAATAAATCTTTTACAAGTCATGATCAAACGTGTTTTGTTTTTGTTGACATGACACGAAGGCGTGACTTTCAAATACAAAACTTGTCGGTTGGTCAAATCGGTTTCAAACGAATAATACGATCGCAAAGACTTTCGAAAAATCAACTTATAGTAAGCCAATTTCAATAGAAAGGGCAATGACCCATTGAATGATGTGTACGTTACAACGAGGTATTACGTAATCATAACATGGTTCATACGGGATATACCCTATAGGCTATTGAAATTGCCCTTGAGTTGAGTTCTCGAAAGTCTTTGCGACCGTGTTGATAATGAAGATTTAGCCGCCACTGGTGCAAGTGCAGTAAACGACTAAATTGTACATGTTCACCAAGTTTTGTCATTTGTAAGTATTTGAAAAATAGATATGTCCCTATTTATGTTTCTTGAGAACGTAACATATTAAAAGTTACATCTAAAAGCATTCTTGAGTTAGGACCAAAACAAATAAAAATTAAATAAAAAATAGAAAAATGTACAAGGTGTATGAATAACTTAGTTCTTAACTGTGTATCCACTTTATGCCATTACTTAAATACCAAAGTGGGATAAATGCGCCACTCCGGTTTTGATACAAGCAACCCCCCCCCCCCCCCCCTTGCATCAAACCATCCCACAGGCAAACCGGGACTACACTTGTCTTCAAATCTTGTTGAATGTCGACTTCGATATGTTGCTTTACGAGATAATTGTCATGATCA
Source organism: Strongylocentrotus droebachiensis (assembly GCA_035222895.1). Classification (NCBI taxonomy): domain Eukaryota; kingdom Metazoa; phylum Echinodermata; class Echinoidea; order Camarodonta; family Strongylocentrotidae; genus Strongylocentrotus; species Strongylocentrotus droebachiensis. Next base: position 470,273 of record JAVYIG010000253.1, on the reverse strand, counting down.
TTTTTTTTCATGAGCTCACGTGGGCTTATTACGTACACAACTGTACGACATACTCGTGTCGCCAACTCGTCTGCGTTTCAGGATATCAATTTTAAAAACATATCGCACCCCTTGCTGATAGTGTGCTCAATATAGCTCACAGAAACCGTGTCCATACAATTATATGGCCTCTAGTGGACGTGTTTATACTGACATTTAATCCCCCCGTGTCTGTTCATTTTATTTTGCACCTATGGTGATAGTTGTTATCCTCTCAATAAAGCTTTCAGAGACAGGTTCGTGTCGTTTATACTGCTCATTAATTCCACTGACTCAACTCCGGTCGTGTTTAAACAGTCATTAAATTTATACCGACATATTTTCGTCTCTATTTCTGTTTCTATTTTTGAAACATAAATGCGCCCCTTGCTGATAAATGTTCTCAATAAAGCTCGCTGTGGAGATGTGTTGATGCCATATGCCGCGCATTAATTTAACTGACTCAGCTCGAATCGTGTTTATACAGAGATTAATTTTATACAGACATTTTCTATACTTCTCCGTCCATGCTCTTGTTGTTTAATATCCTCTCATTAGAATTGAAGATACTGTTTTCTTATAATACGTTGAAATAGAATTTCCATGAATTATTTTCGTATTTATACTGGAAATATTGTTACTTCTCTATCTTTTAAAAAACACATATATTACATCCTATACCTTCTCGATTTAGCTAGGAGAGACAATGTTCCTACAATACACTGACACGGATCTATTATTGACTCTGGTCGTGTTCAGAGATGGAGAGAGAGTGAGAGGGGGTGATTTGTATAGACTCTTCCTAAAATTTGAAACATATTAGTTATCTACCCCCATATGGCTGACGATAATGAGGAGGTACACGCGTTACGTATTTATTTTTGTCCAATTTAGCAGAGAGGCCAAATTATTTGAAAATTCAACATCGTCCTTTCTGAACACGAGACTCGTCGACTAATTATTCTCTATATACACACGCATTTCGACTTAACACGCTAATCCTCGAATACAGCGTGATAAGGCTTGATACACTAATTGCTCGTGATCTGTTTCCCTCTAGGCGCACCTGGATTTCTTAATATTCGCCTTGTCCCAGATCTAAATCACTAATTATGAAAAATACTAAGAATAAACCACGAATTCAATCAGGAGAACTCAATTAATAGAAGTGCGTTGATTGATATTGGGGAAAGGGTAGGAGGGGAATGCTTCGATATGCATGTGTGAATTTCGACTTGCACCGTTGAAACCAAAAATTAACAAGCTATTTCAATTCGATTCTGAGGAAATCTCTTCAGTGGTGTTTCTTAAAGGGATCCGGTAACTTTGTCTCAGATTCTGAAACAAAATTCTGGATTTAGCTCATGATGCAATGATAATTATATACCTTTAGGCCAGTCAGGAACCCCATGACTTTTACAAGCCGATCGCCTGTCTGATTATCAAGATATTTATGATTGGAATTACAAATTTTGAAAACCGTTCGCCTGACGGTTTTCATAACACTACAGTCTATTGGGGAAAACGAGTATGGTAAAACCGGTCACTCAAAGAATTTTACTTTTTTGAGGCACTTCTTGATCATTTTGAAGCGCAATTTTTTTAGGGCTTCAATATTACACCATATCACAGACACTGATAAAACGTAGGGCCATGTACCTCAGATTTAACATTGTTAAACGATCCCTTTAAAGGGCAATCCAACCCTCGAGAAACAGGTTTCGAACCACGTGATGAATAACACCCTCTGCTCACGAAGCGTCATTTTGCTGACGTAGGACTGCGTTATTGACTTGCCTGGCCTTTGACGCAACATGTGACAGTATTTCGTGAAATAATGAGCTTATGCACCATTGCCTTAATCGGTTCATAGATTTGGTTTAATAGCGAAGGTGATGACTTAATCAAAATAACGCCTTGTGTCCAATGGAAGTTGTTGGCGCATGTACTATTGCCTTCAAAATCTCCATTAACGCAGGTGATGACGAAATGACGTGTCATATACAACAAACATTGGTGGCGCATATAGGCCTATATTGCCTTCAAAAATTTGGTCAGCCAAATACTACATATTTAATAAAGCAGTTGAATTGGCGCATCACGTACGGCTTGAATTATGAGTACTTTATGAAAAGTAAAGTTAGGGTAGCAGTTTTTACGCAAACAATTATCGGGAGGAAATCAACAGCGTCTGGCATTGTCTACCATAACGGAAGTCATTCAAAGACAATGAACTTATGACAACACTTCAATATCTAGTCGCTAGTTATAATTGGCATTTAGCATGACCTAACAATTCGACTTGTTTGGACATGTAGGGCTGATAAAGCCTCAAATGTTTGGTTCGAAGAGTTGTGTTTGTACTTGTTGACAATTTCCTTGTCCACCGAATCTTTTCTAATGTACTTTGTCATGAGATATGTTGAAGTAGTTTATCTGTTAGAACTAAATAATTGACATGAATACCTTGCCCTTCATTATAGAGGCAGATATTTTTTTCGTTTTGGTAAGGCAGAAGTAAATTTGGCAGAACCTATAGTATATTATGACTTATGGTGTGCATCATTGAATGGTAATTAATCATTACTCATTAGTCAGTTGTATAGTGCAACGTGACCCTACTCGTGGAGGAACATCTGTCGTGGTGCGAGTGTGTGTGTGCGACTGTGCGTGTGTGTGTGTGTGTGTGTGTGTGTGCGTGTGTGTGTGTGTGTGTGGGGGGGCTGTTGGATGGTGAAAATGTGCCTTCTCTTAAAAAAACTGATATAATTATGACCAATATTAAGTGGATATATAAATTCCTTATCCATTGGTAATCTCTGCCGAAATAAACCTAATTGTTTCGAATCCAACAACTTTTCCCTTGACCCTATCCGTTCACCCCATTAGTTTACCAGTGACAGTTAGGTTGTGTACATTTATTGGGGGCGGAGGGGTAAAATCTGAATTATAACTAGCATAAAATTGATATATGAAAATTCCTTATCCACCGGAAATTTATGCCGAAATCACCCTTATTGTTTCGAAGCCAACAACTTTTACCTTGACCCTATCTCTTTAATGTGTTGACGGTTAACAGGGCCCTGCCCTTCTTTGTGTGTGTTGACAATATATGAGTCATGTTGTTTTTTTCATTGTTTCAAATAGAACTAATCAAAACATGTTCGGATCTTGTTGTCATGGTGTATTTTTGTATAGCGTATCGATTGGTGTACGAGGTTCTTAAAACTTCTAAGAGTAGGAAAACAAAATTTATCAATTTGATTAGACAGCGTTTGATATCGCATATCTACACATTCCACTTGGTAACGTTGACGTCGTGAATTTATTATCGGATAGACCACTGCAGTAAAAGCACAATTTAAGGATATAAGCGATTAAAACCACAATTTAAATGACTTCTCTGGGTGACTTTTTATGAGTGAGAAACAGGAACAGTGTCAACTTGATGAGGCAAAGTTCAAAGATGCACTTCCTTGACATTCTGCGTAACCTTGGCATCTTGATTCTTTTTCTTCTTTTCTTTTTATCGAATAAAATATTGGAACAACTTGAAAGCAAACTCAGGTGATGAGAAAATTATGATTCAACTTGGTTTATGGTGCTTTTTCTTGATAATGGAATGTTTATTTTTTGTTCGTCAGACCCATAACGACTTAGGCCATGGTAAATGCCCTACTTTTTGTTGCCAAAATCTCGTAAAAGTAACGCAGCTGTTAACTGACAATCCAAGACGATGATTGCTAATTTGCTATGGTATAAATCCTGACTGTTTCATCATTTTATTCATCATGATCAAGTGGGGATCGTTTTTGTGTGACTTGACCCAGAAACGGAGGGGTCATGACCGCTATCAAGTTCAGATATATTCTCAATTAGCAAAAGTTATTCAAAAAACACTTCCTTAGTGTAAAAAATCATGCTGATTTCATATATATTTATACAGTACCGCTTTATTGTTTATGATTACATATAATTTGTATACATGGCAATTTGAATCAGCACCATTACCAATAAGGAAGGAATAAAATGACGATTAGTTGATGGAAAAAAAGATTATCTTAAATAAAAATCAAATATATTAACATAGTGCCTTATCGAAACACAAGTTCATGACGAAGGACATGGACAAATTCCTGCACCTACGTTTGGTTAATTTGGCAGGTGACAAAACACACAATAACAGGTATATTCGATTGCAATTGCGGTTGTAATGAATTTGGGATTTCCTTTCACGGTCTTTATGACATGAAGGAGGTTTAAAGTCCAGTAAAATTAGTCATGACGGTGACGTGAATCAGTTTAAGATAAGCGAGGACATGGCCAACTATTATATGCACCTAAGCAACAATCATTTTGATTGTTTCCACTTCCGTTACTTGGTAAATATACATACACAATCGTATCAATGACAAGTTTGTGTGAGTACAAATCGAAAGACAAGTCAGTAAACAAAGCGCTAATTATTCAGTGATAATGACTTTTTTCTCAAAAGAGTGGGATATTCATTCCGTCTCGGTGTGACTCAGGCAAATTCCGATGTGTAGGTGTCGCCAGTATTGTATTTGTACATTAATAAATTGTATTTTAATATGTGTGTCTCTAGTAAGGTTGTCTATGATTACTGTAACGAAATGTGCGACGTGCGTCAGGAGCGGTGAATCATAGGCCATACGTATCATCTTTTGAATGTACGTGTACATCACTGCATGAACAAAAGGCCTTGTTGATGTTTTCATACAGTCCAGGACTAGACTCCTCAATATAGATACCAGGCGAACCTAAACTAATGCCTAAATATAAGTCAGAGTGACTTCAGGGGTAAAAGGTGTATCGGAAAACGCCCAAAATCCCAAATACGTCCTTGATATCATAAAGTCATTATCATAATAAAGCCACAAAAAGAGGGGATAATGAATTAAAGGGGGAATAGAGAGAAGAACAGAGAGAGAGAGAAAGAGAGACACACAGAGACAGAGGGTGACAAAGAAAGGGACAGGCAGAGAGACAGAGAGAGAGAGAGAGAGAGAGAGTGAGACAAAAAGGGTTTATAGAATTTCACCGCATGAAAGGAAACTGAAATAAATAAATTCATAAGTAATCCGATTAAACAAATATTAATAAATGTTTTGTGTGATATATTCTGCTAGATGTATGTAGAGACTTATAGACCGAACAATTATATTACACTCTATTTATAAAAAGATATTAAGGATATAAGAGAAAGATTTTTAGTTGAATTTTATTAATATCAAAGTTAAGATGGAGGTAAACAAACGAGATTTAATTGGGTTATTCATCGAGATTCATTTCTGAGGAGAGATAGCCTTCAAATATTTACTGTCCTTCGTTTTGCTACTGAGTTTCTCACGCACAGTATATCAGTTGCCCTAATGACATTGTAATTTGTTGTTGTCAAAAATATCGAAGACACAATCATAATGTACACAATCTTGAAGTCAGGTGCCAACTGTAATCTTCAAATTCAAGACAAATATGTCGACCCGTATTCTATTTTTAGCAAACTAAAAAAGAGAGATGTTTCCCGATGTATTTGCCGAATAATCCGCATGACCGAATGTTGAGGTATATGTAGTTAAAGCTCTGTATCCCATACGTTACGAAATGCTTTAATCATTTTTGGATTGATGGTATACTTTTACAGTAAGTCGACATGATGATGATATTGATTATAATAATAATAATATTAATAATATTAATAATAAAAACAATAGTATTCGTGTGTTTATTTATATACTAATGGCTGTAAATCCAATTGCAACAAGCTAACAAATAGCTTGGTGAAATTATAGGACTAAAGACGTTTAATTACTTCGCGATGAAAGGAAATATTTTAAAGGATTGAAACTTTATCATCTATTTTATGCAACAAATACAATTCACATTAAAACGGAGAAAAAACACATTCAAAACCCTCTGCATCACTAATAAGCTTCATTTCGAGAGTTAAGTGATCTTTCATCGGGAAGCCTTTTTTCCCCAAGTCACATGACCACTTTGTAATTGGCGGGAAATGAAAAGGAATTCGGCTCAGTGGAGACGCCTGCTGCATGCGATTGAGGGGGGAAAGGGGGGGGGGCATGGAAAAGACTTGTAGAGCTGGGGAGAGATGAAACTTCACGGTCATGTCTCTACTGAGGTGCAATCAGAAGGAAAACATGTCTTTATCTTCAGTAATCATCTTGTTTCGACTACATCATCATGTAAGGAAACTGAGCAGGCAGGTACTCCAGCATTTTTTATTTTAATGTTATTAATGATTTAAGTTATTTTGGAACATGTACATGTAGAAATCTGTAAAGAATATTTCCTTTCAATTCAATTCACAGAGGTTTGTATTTTGAACAATATATTGTGATGGGGGTAATTATGATGAACAAAAAGAGGTGGGGAGAATTGTCATCATACGAGGTAGTAGTAGTAGTAGTAGTAGTAGTAGTAGTAGTAGTAGATTGGTTTTTATTAGACAACTTCAAAATGGTAGCCCGAAAGCTAAATTACATTGCAAGTTTTACAAGTATTAAAAAGCATTTCAACAAAACTTAGATATATAGACAAGTACACATAATACACAGTCGGGTAGATCATAACTTATTACTTATTCCCTACTTGCCAAAAATTGATGATACAAATATAATAGATTCGGCATTATTATTATTTATGTAATCATTGTTAAGTGAGGAATATTCATATTTTAAATAGAAATTGAGGCTGATTAATTGAGTTATAACAAGCAAGTACTGAAGATTTGTTTAATTTCGAACCGTAATGCACAAGGAAAAGGAACAAAATTGTCATGTAAGATATATGATGGAAGCACATTCGTGTACTACTGGGTGAGAATAGTTGCCAACATGAGAGTATAGTAATGTGTCCCCGGGGTGGACCATGGAGTATCAGAGATTGGGGGATCCGTCATAATTTTCCCTTTCTTATTTTGCCCCAGGAGCGTGATTTCGTGGACCCTCTCCGATTAAAAAAAAAATCCAGGGCACTAATACGACCCTTTCAAGTTTCCCCAAAAGACGATCGTAACAATTTTGCCCCCCCCCCCCCCCCCCCCTCTCTATCCAACTTTGTCAGTGTGTGTGTCTGATTCTCTTTAAGCAATTTTATACCTAAATGTGTTCATATTTTCTTCAATTATTATGATCATGAACAAAATTCAATCCCAATTTGAGCATAGTATTTTAACTTGGAAAATACAATGTATGCCCGTTTTTGTTACGCCCAATATTAATATTTCAGATTGAGTTCGTCATGTTCATTGGTTTGTACATAGGTATTCAGATTTTACATCGGACCCACATATTGTTTATAATGTATTTTTAAAATTAATTTAGTTCTTATTTTATGAATTACGAAGTGGTTCCGCAAAATAAATTTATTCTCCGCGTGATGCAATTTCGAGGTACATGTAATAGTCGCCATTTTGTTTTAGAAACCAAAGTTTTGAAAAAAAGGTTAATCAATTTCAACGTATTTAAAAACAATTCTTTTCGCCAATCTCTCCGATTTTCTTCTTGAACTTCATCCATTTTTAAAGACAGAGCTTGGCAGAAATTAAACATATATTCGATTGAAATTCTGTTTGAAAATATTTAATTATTCAATCCTCGTTTTCAAGATCAGCTACAGATCAGACAGACCTAGCATCCGCTGGTTGTTAAGGTTTTCCTGGACATCACTGTAAATGCGTTGGCTGCTTTCCAATTGACGTGTATTGGTACTTAGGTTATTTTTAAAGAATAATTGTCAATAATTGGTCACAAATGCTGACCACATGATGCACAAGGTGCTGTCAATATTTTGTCCGACCTCGGACATGAATAAGAGAGAAAGAGGATGAATTAATATCTCAGGTCATTTCTAGCCAGAAATAAATGCATATAGAAAATTTGATGATTTTCAACTAAATTTTACAGGTGTAAGTATTTGTAACTAAATGTTTTTTTTTAAAGCAGTCATAATGCACATAAAAATATAAAGTTGCTAAATAAAAAAACACTTTAAAGAAAATTCCTGCTACAAGTACACAATATAAGGTGATGAACATTGATATACAAATAAAATAGGGCTTTATAAAAATATTGGAAATTAAAAAAGGGGAAAATTAATATACATTTACATGTATATACAACAAATTTATACACAGAGTTCAGGCGGATTTTGTGAAACGAACCCAACTGAATGTTTAAATAAATTGTGGTTATGAAGACTAATTAAATGTTTGTTGCCATTGGCAAGTGTATGCAGGAGATCGTTGATCCAAATTCCCGTGTTAAAGAAGATGTTCAACTGTGAAGTGTAGGAATGCCAAAAAAGTCATGTAGTACAAATTTAGGTGCGCTAGCTATCGAACTATCACTTTGAACCTTTGAACCTCGGAAAGGTTGAAGATAATGTCTGGATGGGACAATATTGCCCCTCAGAGGCTGGTAAATTTTTACCAGGCATCCTTTATGGTTTAGGATTGCACCTCAACAAGTAAAACTCTAGGGACATTTAAAAAGTGAACTTTTCTTTTACTCTTAGCGAGTTCGAACAGGTAGTTTCGAACCGAGGCCGACGCTCGCACGCAGGCAGAAGATCATTGGCTAGGGTATAAGTAATTAAATAAAGGGGCGGGGATCGGCGGTTGGGGGGGGGGGGGGGGCTCTTAGTGACACTGATCCAAAAACCGCTCGAAGCCTGAGAAACCTCAAAGAATTATATCATCTGTCATGAGGGGGAAAGAGAAGGAGAAATAAAAATTAGCATCCTGTCGAAGTGGAAATCCCCACGTCAGCATCACAAACCACAAGTGTATGGCCCGGATTAGTGCTCCCGTCCTGCCTCATTTACCTCGTTATGAAAGTCATAGCTGCAAGCCAGAGAGCTTTGTGCAGTCTTAAGGTTCGGTGTTAATTCGATGTTTAACAATGCTTAAGGGAACGAAACATGACTTCTCAGAGTCCTGATATTTTGGATTATGAATATGACTGATAAGACTGATAGCTCATTTGGTAGGGGGTTGTAGATCGAGCGGTGGGTCTCGTAAAAAAAGACCCCGAGGTCCTGGGTTCGAAACCAAGTCGATACGCTCTTGCAAGACATTAATCCTCATCACGCTCATATGACCTTGTATCTTTAGCAATACATGGAGTGTTTTTCGTATTCTAGTAGTTTAAGTTGTTTTTTATGTTGTTTGGTGTATGCTTATTTGTATGTTTGTATACTTAAAAACTATTCATCAATTAGGCCTCTCGGTAGACCAGATGTGATTTAACACAGCTGAGTAAGGCACTATCCATCCATTTTTAAGCCCACCCATGTGTCATTCAGTTATTAGTCATTATCATGTTATCATTTTTAAAAGGAAATCTTATCATCTAAATCAAACAAGATGAATATCTAAACATGTTTCCTTTTCTAAGTACACTCTTCCAATGTAAAATTGAAAATCCGCTCTTTTTCTCTTCACTTTAGTCATGTTAGACTGCGATCGCAACATTTTGGAGTTGAAGCCACTCCAACGTAGTGGTAAGAATGACTCTTTCAGAGTGTATTTCACAGTTTTTAGAGTGGAATTCTACTCCAAAACGAAAAACTAAGAGTGTATTTCGATTACTGTACATTCAGAGAATAAAATGTATATTGATTTTTACAGTAGTCGCCAAGGAGCTGGCAATTTAAATCTTTTTCCCCCGTCATGTCCTTCGCCGAGTCTTAATTATCAGAAAGTATTACCCCACGGTCAACCGAATGTGATCTTTGCCAAGAACTATGAGCCATCTTCGTGATCAATACGGAGAGTAGTGTCCGGTCCGAGTTAAAGGTAATACAAAGTTTCGGGAAATTTTGAAAATTTGGCGGATAGTGATTCTTTACAATTTTGATAAATTTAGATGCCCCTATGGACGTATTATAACCACTAGAAAATTTAGCCCCTAAAACACTTCTGCTTTCGAGAAAAATTGAATATAAAAATTTACCGGTGCTCCCGGTAAATTTTGATAAATTTCAAATAGCGCCTACCGCCATACAATGGTAGCTGCGACCATGAAATTCTCAGCATATGTAGTTGCGATATATAATTCCCAAACGGGAATATCTAATTGGTCGATTTTAGTCAAGAAACATTGTTTTATAGCTTAATTAATATCTTGACCTTGAGAGGGAGCTATACATCAAAACGAGTTTATTATTTACAATTTCATAACTTTAGACTCGATTTCAACCGCGAGAACGATCACTGAATATTTTCGGACCGCATATGCGTCCAATATGTTCATTTGAACCAAATTCATGACCCCATACCAATACTTTGTATTACCTTTAAGTTATTTATTTATAGTTTCTTTTGTTTTGAAAAGATTTGGTTTTCAGAGTTTTGGATAGATTCTGTTAAAGAAGTAACATTGATGAGGAAAATAATCACAATTGAATATTTCTCCTTTTTTTCTGAATGTCGTGGAATTATAACGGATGTAGAATGCCACTGGTTCAAACGCTAAATGTAGTTTATTAAGAGGTATGGGTTGATTGAGTGGATACAGTAGTGGTATTAATTCATTTTGAAATGTTAAAGTATGTCTTTACCGAAATTAACATTCAATTTAATTCAATATTCATTTTTCTAAAGCGCAAATGACTTCTATTCCCAAGCGATCAACAACATAAAAGACATTGAAGAACAATTTGAATCGAGAATAAAATTAGAAACGGCAAGCCATGGTTCTAGAAGAAAAAAGATTAGGGGGAGAATTTGTGTGCTTTTGAATTGAGATAACCCCTTCTAGAACTTTTACTGTACATAGCAGAATTTATTATTCGCCATTCGCCAAGAGAAGTATGTTTCTGGTTTTAGTTTTGAGAAAATAATAATATGACCAAAGTAATATATTTGGGGGACTTAAACAAAAACGACGGCGTTGGTAAACAGTACATGTGAGCTCGCTCTTATAATCAATACACTTCCTATTTTTTAGAAAGATATATACAAGAAATGCAGCAAACATTGTAAAGGAAAATGTTTAGATTTTCATCGGGTAATTAAAATGATCTGGTCAGTTAGCTTTACTCCGACAACATCCACATAAGCATTAAAATATGAAAATTAATGCCAAGACGACATTTGGGCTGCTATAAAACTGCCAGGTTTCTGAATTGTTATTCAAAACAGAAACACACATTTGCTATATTTATTCATCAAATGTTAGTATTTTGCCTTTTTATAACACGTTTCTGTTATTTTGTAATAACAACTTCGCTATGTCCATAGAAACATGATCAATAAATATATCGATGGATATAGATAGGGCCGTAGAAGGCAGCTCGATTTTGGCAATCATTTCACAATCATGAATAAAATAGTTTTCTATTTTCATGAAAATTTTTACTTGCAATATAGTATCTGAAGTTTTATGACAGTTTAAGTGTGACACTAGCGATTATCATGAAGGAAAATTAAAAGAAAAAAAAAAGAAAAAAGAAAAGAAAAGGAAATTGAGTTAGGACATGTAGAGATTTGTTATCTATAATGTATTCTAATTGCTTCTTTTAGCGCTCATATACACAATGTCTCGCTGTGACGCGCATGGCTCTTCGTCATTATTATCCCGCTAATCACCTATAGCAGGGGTTCTCTAACTTTGTCTTTGACGGTCCAGACGTGATTTCTATAAAATCTGTACGGTCCTAAACATGGAATGCTATTCGCCTGAAAATTCCTATGGTCGATCGTATACTTCAATGTATAATATGATTGCTGGAAAGCCGGGCACGACTGAAGCACTACTCAATTTGGTTTCAGACTTAGATAATCTACCCCTAAATTTTGCAGTGATAACACGTGTATACTGAGATGGAATGTGTATATCTACGGGCTTGTTGTGCTCTTTGAAAGGAGCACATAAAAGGGGTAGTGCAATTTAAATTACCAGGGATGGATTAGAGTTTTTATCGCACTTGAAAGTCAAATAGCCCTTTCATTTCATTTTAGATTTCTAAATCGCACTGCCCATATTGTATGCTCTTTTTAAAGAGCACAACAAAGCCCTCAGATTGGGCAGCAGGTAGCAGAATACGCCCTCAATACTGAACACAACATTCAATGGGATTATGCCCACATCAGCGACTTCGAAACGCTCTTCTGGTAAAGAATGGTATTGGCAGAAGAACCCATCTGCATAAAAAGGGTTAATCCTATACATTGTTACATTTCTTTGCTCCAGTGATCTCGAGGCAGCAGACGGCAAGAAATTGTGTATAATTATAATAAAAGGTCCATGGGAGTGGTTGTTAGAAGCTTTAACTACATAAAACTCACACTTTCTTAATTTGTTTAGGCCGCTATAAAAAGGGACCGCGGCTGATTCGGCTATCATCTGGAACCGTCACTGTTTCTAGAGCTAAACAAACAAAATGATAAAATTGTGGAAAATGTTCACTTTTCAGGATTTTTTAAATTCATTTGATTTTACAATTTTTCTTTAAAAATCCTTGACACTATCAACATTCGTAATTTTCCTTAAAATAGGGCAATTGGAGACTTTGTCCCAGTCGGTCCGGGTTCGCATGCACCGCGGTCCGGACTTTGAGAAGCCCTGACCTATAGCCTGACATTTTGGAGGAAAAAGTGAAACGCAACAAACAAGGGACTTTCCCATTTAAGACCCAAACATCACGATCTATTAATTCAAGAGTCTCCAGTGATCTCGATTTAAAGAAAATCGACTCTTTTTATTACCCATTATCCAATTTTAAAAATTTAAGTCATTTCTTTTTCTGATTTTTTTCTTAAGGTTTCAGGGCTGTTAACTTTTTTTTTGTTTAAAGCCTATCTCCACTAGTTTGATATGACACCTCAATCAGGAAAAATGAGCTAGGAATAACAAAGTTCTGTTTGTTTAAATTAATGCTTGCATTTCCATATTTTTGGTAAACGAATTCGTTATCACTGGCAGAACTTTGTTATTCTTAGCTCATTTTTCCTGATTGAGGTGTCATATGAAAGGGCAAAATATGAACTTTTTTTTTTTTAGAAATGTAAGATTCTCTTTGAAATTCAGATTCCGTCCGCCAAATGACTTTTTGGTAACCTATACAAAATTTCCCTTTAAAGTTTAAAGAGGCGAAATGCTATGAATAATTTGTTATGACGGGATTACTGCTCCCCCTTCTTTTGTGGTATAACAGTATTTGTTTTAAATAGTGTGACATAATTAACTAAGATTCCTATTTCTATACCCTCTATAACAAGTGTACTAATTCACGGTTCAAGGGAAAGGGAAGTTGTTGATTATAATGCCTAGCTCAGTCATGAGATGTTATACACATAACTAACGTACTAGGCTTAATTAAACGGTTTCTGACCAAAGTTACGTGTAAGCCAGGAACATGGTGAATTTGGGTATGACTTTCTGTTTGTTCGTTTGTTTGTTGGTAGAGTTTCCCGTCTGTTTAGCGGGTCATTGTCCGTTGTTATATTCATTTGTATTGATGAATAATGTTCCCTGTGACATCTGATATTATTGTTCTTAAGAATGAAATAACATAAAGTATATGCTCTCCTTGGTAATCTTGTCCTTGTTTTTTTTTTTTTAACTCAGTTTGGGGTTTTGACTAAAAATGAAATGTAAAATTACGCGACAATTTTGTAAAGCTATATGATCATTGAGTGTCTGGTCGTCGTGGAAAGGTCTTTGTCATGCCTTTTAATATCATGTATAGGGTGGAATGACAGGAAAAGAGACTGGCGTAATAGACGCGTGGGTGATGGCTTATATGACCTCGCTTTAATAGTGCTAGACTGACATCAATCCTGCTTCCTTAAATAAAATTTGATAAACAAAATCCGAAGTCTGTCTCTTCGATGAATTGACGAAATGTGTTAAACCTTAATTTACTATAAATCTTTCCTGATAAATACGATTATTGATCAGTTTTTACAACGACTAGGCATACGTTTTCTTTAAAACGTATATTTAGCCATACAGTCACTGTAATGCAAGGGGTAAATGCTAACATCACGATTGTGTGAACGATATTTCTCATAATAACAAAATAAAAACATTATTTTCATGGATTCTCATTCAGACAAATATGAACAATGAGTACAAATAATGCCAGCAATTTGCCCGATTATTCTTAAAAATGATTGTACAGGTATCTATATCAATAACTTTATGGCAAAAGATTTTATTATCATTATCACTACTAGATTATATAATATTAAAGTGCATGAATTCGAGAGACTTCCGCCCAAAAAGATATGTACGTAACGTGTAGAGGCCATATAGAGCGCTAAATAAAAGCGGATTATTATATCATTTCTTCTTACATTATTTTGTTTAAATGTGTCACCTTTTACAAATCAGTTTCCTAGCATATTTAGGTAAAGTTGGTTACAAATTGTGTCGATGTTGTTTATAAACCGAAATCCTGCATTTTGCGCCTCCTTATGTGGACAAGACATTGCCCACCTTGGCAGGAAAATGCCCACAGACGATTGGAGACGACCCTCATATCATCGCCATATTGTCACGCATATTTTTTTATTACGCGAGAAGGGAACTGCTTAGTCTCCCGAGCATGAACAGCAAATCAGCAAGCATTTTGAAAACATTAATGTTAAGCTTCCCATTTCGCAAAAACAGAACCACGCGGAATTAAAAAGAAAATCCCCTGTGAGCTAGGATGACATCGGCAAACAAAAGAAATAGAAAAGCACAGGTAACAGATGTTTCCGCTAAACCAGATCATAACAAATTCCACCTGAAGATAGATTGATCATTGATTCTTAACATCATCAAATTGGCAACTCGACTTATGAAATATTTCAGTAATGATAAAATCAGGGATTATTTTAATCTATTATATAAGCCAATTGTTCATTGGTTGAAATGCCTTTTAAGGATTGTTTAAATATTATCCGAAAGTAGTTTCTCTAAGCTAGATAGTAGTGATATTAACATTAATGCCTTTTAGGGGTTGTTTAAATATTATCCGAAAGTAGTTTCTCTAAGCTAGATAGTGGTGATATTAACATTAATGATATAAGCTGAAACCCCTCCCCCTTATCTACTTAATGTAAATCATGTTGATTATGCATTAATCGTGTAAATACATTTCTTCATTTATTAGTACCGTTGTTATACATTCTGTTTAAAAAAAATATATTGATGTCACATTAATGCGCATAAATATATGTTTTTGAAAAGATGATGTAGAACTCAATTAAACAAATTAAATCAAAATCAAGTAACACTATTTATGATGCGTTATACATCCACACTACGAGTAAATGATGCTCAAGGCACCTATTAGTAAGGTATCATCATTCTAGATCGAACCAAGCTGCCATATAAGGTTGAGAAAAAAATGAAAACAATATTTTTTCTAGATACCCATTTGGGAAATAGTGGCAAGATTAGATAAATGTAATGCCAAGGGATCATAGTTTTGCAGCTAGGATTTTAACTTCTTGATCCGTCGTCTGCTGTCACCATCAACTAAACTACCGCAGATTTTTTTTCTTCAAAATTAATTTTGCCATTTAATAAAAAAATATTTACTTTGTGACGAATTGCTAAAAAGTTACATTGTAAAAAAAAGAAATTGTTTTTCTTAACTTCCATGTTAATTTCGAAAGCTTTATATTAAAAGAGGTGCTTTTTTTATATGTATTGATGAGGTAAATTTCAGCTGAATCGTATTTTTTTCCTCTATCAAACTATATTTTTTTGTCATTGCCTTGCCTCTATTAAGTATTGTAATATTTTACTATATCTTTATTTTGTTTATTGCTTTACATTGTATTTCAATTGTACTATGCGAACAGAGCTCTTTTCTATTAAAGCACTTATTTATGTTCTAAAGAGAATACCCTGTATAAAGAACACAGACAAAAATAAAGATTCAAAGAAGAAAAAAAAACGGCAATATAGATATAAAGAGGGGGAAAAGTTCAGCTTTTGTACTACAATTTTAAAAAAGACACTTCGTTTGGTTGGAAGTCTAACCGTAATAAAATACACATTTTCTACAGCTCATTATAATAATCAAATAAATCTATATTTGTTACAACTACAACTTTTTATGAATTATTAATTGCCTAAATTAATTAAACACACATTTTTCCATCAGATATATCTCTTGGTTATGCACCATATTCTCGTGTGACTATAGTAATAAAATTAATGATAATAACCGGATGAGTGATTGAATAATAAGAACCGCATGTTGTCTCTCAATATCAATCCATATGATTTCTCGCAGACACTTTTATAGATCAAGAAACGGCTTCCGTTTCAAAATTCACTGCGGTGTCTGGTAGACAGATTAAAAGATTTAAACACAAATTAGCAGTAAATAAGTTCCATGTTGCAATCAAATCATTGTAGAAACGTGTAACGTTCAAAATCAACACCGTACAGAATGTATACAGCAGGGACTGGTTCAGAGGGTTTAAGCGGGTTTGAATCCCCCTTTCTGTTCGCTTGTCAGTGATTTGTTTTGTGTGGGGGGGATTAAGACCCCCACGTTTTAAGAAACCCTGGATCCGCCACTTGAAAGGGATAGCTTGTGATGTTTGTTGTGTATGTAGTTTGTGGCTAAATTTCTAGACAATGCTTTAATATACCGTTTAAAACCCAAGGTAAAAAATAAGTGACTAGACAGGAAAAGATCAAAATTGGGAAGAAAGAGAAGAAATGAGAAGAAAAACAAATTGACAGTTTAATGAACCTACTCCTCATCGCGCACTTTAAAAAAATTACCAACGGTATATGATATCATTGCAACAACAAAAAATAGTCATACATATTGTACGGCTATTTTTTTCTAGTCAATGCTTATACCGTTCAAAACCCAAGGTACAAGATAAATGGCTAGACAGGAAAAGATCAAAATGAGGCTATTGTGTAAGAAGAGGTGGAAGAAAGAGAAGAAATAAGAAATTATTCTGAACAGTTTAATGAACCTCCTCCTCATTGCGCACTTTGAAAATTACCAACAGTATATTATGTAGGGATATGATCAATGCCAAAACAAATAGCCATACATATTGTATGGCTATTTTCTAGACATTGCTTACTAGTATACCGTTCAAAACGCAAGATGCAAGATATAGGCCTACGGCTAGACAGGAAAAGATCAAAACTCGACTTTTGTTTAAGAAGAGATGGAAGAAAAACTAGAAAAAGAAAAAAATGAGCAGTTTAATGAACTTTTTCCTCACAGCGCACTTTGAAAATTGCCGACGTTTTACATGTACATGTATTTATATATTCATTACAAAAACGATCTATATGGTTATACATGGAATTTGACCTGAGTAACCGCGAGAAACGAGAGAGTACGGGATAAACATGTAGATATGTGGCTTTACTACATGTCTTGATATTAAAATAGCAAATGCATCCAAATTCATTACTACAAGTATCACTGTTAGTAAATCCATTTATATCAAAGGGGTTAAACCTATACCACCGAGCTACGTAGAATCAAAACAGTGACTCTATATCATAGACGTATTTTTCTGTTAATCTTAAGGGAGTGATAACTCTACATCGATAAGACAAAACAAACACCAAACAAATGAATTAATGAATTGATAGACAAGCAATTAAATGAGATATTAGTAGAAAATGATCTTTTGAGAATTACAGTATTAACAGTACAGTATTATGGCTATCGTTAACGGTAGTAAATATTGATGTGACACGACACCAATTTACACAGCTGCTCGTATTTAAGTACCATTATTTACTTAGGTAGAAGGTTATACCAGATGGTGTTCCGTCTTAAAACACAAGGACCCCGTTATCTTGTCTGAAATTATGTAAAAGATTAATTCTGCTGCATGAACTTACAAATTCCTCATGAACTCTGCGCAGTGTTTATGCGCCAACTGCATACGGGAGGTGGACGAGTGGCAGGTTTTCACGAATAAATCCGCAAGAGCAAAGATGAAAAAGTAGCAAAACACGGAAAAATTGATCGCCAGGCTGGTACACAGGCAGATATCCAGAAGATTTTCCATAGTAACTCCCTCCATGGTTGTATTCAAGTTCTTTCTCGAGGAATGGAGAAGAGAAATTTAAAAAATATCACCACTATGGCACTGAAAAGAAGCGGCAAGAATGTTCAACTCATCCGCTAGCAGACGATACAGCGAATAGGACTCGGTGTCTGTTCACGATGCTGGCACCCCGAGCTATTTCTGAACTCGAGTTTCCTTTAGCTGAGGAAGTCGTACTAATAAGACTACATCCGTATCCATCTGGCGCTTTTATACCGCTAATCGTTGTTTACTTTTCGAATATTGATCCCTGTGTCTCGCGACTGTGCTCGTATTAATACCTGCGTTACTGTTCATAGTCCCACGTGCGCCCGTTGACGCTGGCAAACAAGAGTAGTTTTGACAGGGAACGCAAACGTGTGATTGTCTTTGTCATGGTTCAAGCCCCGCCCCTCCCACGCAAGGACCGACAAGACAAAGAAGGCGCATGCGTACGGAAGTTGTTGAATGGTCCTGCTTACTGATTCGTCACTTCGATCATCGGTCATTGTCATGATTGTTGTTTCGTGAGAAAAAAAAAGCCGGTATCTTAATTAGCTCGAACACCAGGGGAAAGGTGTATCAAAACATATTTGCGTTCAAATTAATCGAACAAGGCCTGCATTAAGTCCAATGAGTAAGAGAGGAGAAAAGGAAGGGAGAAGGTTTTGGGATAGATCGTGTTTTAATAAAAGAAAAAGAACTCATAATTTCAATTCTGTATAACAATATGTTGAGAAATATGAAACTCATTTTTTGTTTTTTTTTTCTGAAGAAAAAAAGCAATGCTCGTACTAGTTTGGGAGATGAAATAACTGTGTAGTGCGGTAATATCTTCCTATTATGTGACTTGATATACTTTAGTTTAGTCCTATACATTGTTGAATTATGAACAATTCGTCGCTGTTTTCACGAAGTGACGGTAGTGAAAAAAAATTGCATTCACTTTGCGTTACGATTTTCCTCACTACCGTCACTTCGTGAAAACAAGGACGAATTATTAATTATATTGTATTTATGTTAGTTTATCAAATGATAAAAATGCTTTGTTATAATAAAGTTGCAGTTTGGTATAAATTATGTTATGTAAGAAAAAGTACAACAAAATAAATGGCCTCGTCTTTTTAGTCGATTTTGTTGTAAGAGATAGAAAGAAAATGTTAATTGTGGAGGAAAAGATGACTACGGTCTACCATGAACACGGTTATGACGATAAATATAATTTATAAAACTACTCTTGCCACAGCAAATAAAAAAGTATAGATACCACATCAGAGATAATGGCTAATGAAAATAAGGGCGGAATCATCCCTTGACATGGATGGGGCGGAATATTTTCCATGGCCTTCAAAGAGAGAGAAAGAGAGAGAGAGAGAGATACGACTGTGAGTATAATGATACGATTAATAAAATCGCGTTTACTGGACACATGTCCTCTCACCAACAATACAATAAGTGTTGTACCCTGGTCGTCGATTACCGAAGGGGGGGGGGCGGGGGCACCTCCCCGATAATTTCGTCATGCCCTGTGCATCGTCGTTAAGTGCTTAAAAGTAATAAGTAAATACAAATTAAGATACATAGTATCCGATACTCTTTAACCTACTTATCATTGTAACCAACGATTTCAAACATACAATTCGAAACTAAATCAAAAGACAAGCAGAAATGTACATAGGGAATTGATGGTGCAAACTGGAATACTTGTGACGCAAACCTCGACGAAACTGAAAGTTGAGAATTTCTATATTTGCTCTTTATCTACTGGCAATTCAATTTAACTCGGTAATCGAAGATAAAGTCACTTAGGAGCATGATTGTATTGAATGACTTCAATTCGAGTTGAGAGTAGTTTTCCCGTCGTTATGAAACTAGTAATTAGATGAATATGTAGTTTGGCAGCGAGCGACATTGTTCTTATCTACGGAGTGCATTCCAAATCGAATTGATTTTCCTTTCAAGAATGGTAAAATAGATTCTTTAAAGGTTATTCTGAGTATTTTTGAAATTCAACTGAATTTTGAAAGAAACTACCTAGAAAATATGTTCATTAGGTAATATGGATGTTTACGTGAATCGTCAACTTAAAGGAAACCTCGGTTCAATGAATAAGTGTAGGTATTCTAAAAAAATTAGATGTATCCCTTCCCTTTGATGTAAAATATTCATTACACAAATGTACTAGAAATGTATAAATGAAGATATTCTTTGCATGACGTGGTGTCTTTTATATAGCATGACATGGGCGCAGCCATTTTCTTGAAAATATGACGTTCCCGGTTTTAAATCATGTATCATGCACCAACCTTTAGTTAGAGAGACTTTTTAAATCAATAACAAAACCTTTATGTTTCAATGAGAAAAAATTATAGCTGAGAAGATACAAATTATATAACAATTATATAAAAATATTTAACAGGGCACAATTGTAACTTATTCATTAAAAAAAAACTAAAATATAGTGACAAATCTATTTCATTTATGAAAAACCTACACCACCAACATATTTACGCAATTTGCGTTCTGGCAGTTGTAGTAAAAAGGCTAATAGCAGGTGAATGAAATGCTTCATACCCATGCACACTTTGTAAGGAAGCATCCATAAATTGGAATATTTTTACTTGATAAACGACTTCACCTGTACGTCACCTTATCAAGAAAATGGCGGTGCCCATGTCGTGCTGAAAAAAAGTACATTATTCTTGCTTTATGCCTCTATCATACACTTTGGTGGGGAAACTTGTAGATTAAAGGATAGGAATATAATACATCTCTCAGAATAAATCAAGTTATTTATTGGGGTGAGGTTTCCTTAAATAGCGCAAACTGGTTTATATCTTTTTATCTTAGAACTGAAACGATAAATATTCAACCCCTTCTGGGAATTATTTGTGGAAACAGCCTTGTATGAGCCTAGGAGATAAATTGCATTTTGATAAATTAACCTCGACAACGTCTTCATTAAATTTCATAGATCAATTGATGATTTTCAATATCATTATCACGTGACTATTTGCTAGATGTCAGGTGATATACGTGTATACTTGCATAGAAAAACACACCTTAATAAGTGTGTTTCGTCAAAAGAACAAAAAAAGATTGTGTTAACATACATGCTCATGTACATGTTTTATAGGGTCAGACAACAACAAAAAATATCAGAATGTAATTGAAAATCAAACATCCAAAGTACAAGAGTGTGATTTTGTCGTCTTTACATTTCCATTTCGATTTTTATATCAATTTACTAGATAACAATACTGCTAAAATTATTTTCGTTAACATTGTAATCGATATTACAATATTATTATTATGATTATTTTCATTTCATTATCATTATTTTATTATTATTACTGTTAATATTATCGTAATTATTATCATTTTTATCATTATCATAATCATCATTATTATCATTGTTATCAACATCATTATCATCATCGTTATTACAATCACCATGAATGTTTTACTCCTTTGATTTTTAAGCCAGAGATGCCGTGGTCTAGTGGATATGTCGACGGACTATGGATCACATGGTTCGCGGCACTAATGCTCTTTGGCAAGGCATTCATCAATAAGTGCCACTCTACACTCAGGTTTTAAATGGGTACACGTTATAATGCGAACGTTAATGTGTGCGCTTGTAAAATAGCACCTGGCCAGAATACTCCCCAGTTTGCGGAGCATGTGCTCTATCATGTGCGGATTAGAAATTGAATCAAATGACTGGGGTACTACATACAATGTAAAGCGCTTAGATACGTAATATTAAGTGCTATACAAATGTGACTATTATTAGCAAGTCGGCATAAGTCAAAACTGTCAAATTCACAAATCTTTGCCGTGACGTAATCATTCCAACGCAGACTTTGGATCATATCGGGACAACCTCTCTATTGTATCTTCTTCATACAACTTACAAGCCCTCGAGTCGTGTACGTCTTTTCCTCCAACACACAATACATATGTATATGTATATGCACACTGGGTAAAACAGGGCATCACAGAGAGGAGGGGGAGGAAGGGGAGGGGGCAATAGCTATATAGGCCTACCTGTTTTCATGACCAGTAAGACTCATGACAGCACGGTCGAAACGTGCAATTCACCCTGAAAAATGATACTTTTCAGTCTCGGATAAAAATTGGAAGACAGCGCTCAATGCAAGATTAAGGAAGCAAGGAGGGGGGAGGGGGCAACCCCTTACCCTTGGAGCTACGCAAGTAACGGGAAGCGGTGTATTATCAGGACGGTGCACGTTGACGCACATCCCTAACACACGTGATAATATGAGTGATTATGGGTTATGAGACTTTCGCAAATATAAACCAGACATGTGCATATTCTTGTACTGTCTTATCAACTACAACATGCTTTAGTACGAGATACTGTCTTGTTTCTTTTTCTTTTGCTGTCTGCCTTTTCAGCTTATTATTATGTTCACCCCCCCCCCCCCCCTCACTTGATGAAAGAGATAAAATATTTACTGATAATATTCTCTTTGTTATACCTTTGGAAATCTTTTTTTTTAAGAGAAGGAAATTATAAAGCGTAAATCAAGAATTAAAGATGACATTTTATAGGGTCGCTAAACAAGAATACAGCAAAATTGGAAAAATGCGGAATAATATAAAATGGACATCAAAACTTGAAAGGCGCATTCCAGCTGTAAAACAGATATCCTTTCAAATTACTTGCCTTATATTGTCCCCTGTATAAACAGGATAAAACTTTAACAAACACAACAATATTTAACCAAAATAATTATTTATATCATGCATATCACAGTATTGTATTATATTATTCATTAGTATATGTTTCTGTAATGCAAATACAATGTAATCTGCTTGAGCTTTTCTATTCATGTAAGAATGACCATTCGTCATGTTTTAATGTGCAACTAAACTATTCGTACCCCTTTTAAATTGCTTTTCGTAACTCACGAATCAAAGGTGGCCTGGTTGAATTAGGGCCTTTGTTGACTTCATTTAGAAGTCAAATTCTGAAGAAATATAAGTCGGGACAAATCAATTTGCCACATACTTAACAAATTACAAGCTTTGATATGGGTATGAAGGATTTAGTTACGAACGAACTAACGAAGGAATGAAGATAATATGGGACATGGTAGGATGGTAGAAGTCACAAATTGTAAATGAATATGCTGTATATGTTGCTATGTATTCATTATAACAATTCTTTTATAATAACGGCTCAGGGTTGGAGATGGTGCACAAGTTTTGTCTCTCTTCCTTTCCATTTTTTTTATAGATACTTCTCTTTAGCTCAATTATAAATCCATGACCTTGAAAAACATATAAGCATAAAGGGCTAAAGTTTGAACATTTTGGTTTCATATTCCTTGTTTTTTAACCTTTTTTACTGGGTTTTTCTTTGATGGAGCTACTGCTCACGTGCCCGGACCCACTTGCTCGATCAAGAAGACACGCACAGACCTCGATATTCGCTAGAATAGTTTCAAAAACTTATCTTCATTTTAATCACTGTTAACTTCCTTTTCAGTAATATAATTCCGCGTTCACATCAAAGGCGTAAACGTGTACATTTCTTTTGACAAATAAGAATTCATATTCCATATACAAATATGTTGTTTTTCTGTATTATTAATTTATTGTCTATTCATTGTTTGGTAAGTTTCTTTATTTGTCTGTTTCTGGTGTTGTTCTTGGATTTCCAACAGTCATGTCATTATCATTTGTAATTATTGCTATTTTTCTTTTGGCTATATTTTTTATTCAGTTATAATGCAATGCTATAGGTAATACCATGCAATGTAGAGTAATGTAATGTAATCTAATCTAATATCAGGCAATGAAATGTATTTTAATTAACTTTAAAGATGTGTAATTTTATTGTGTACGATGTACTACTGGATTTTCATTATTTAAAGCGCATAGAGATGAAACAGACATTAATTATGATGCGCTATATAAGTCGAATATTTTTTGTAATAACTCTTTGAGGGTTTTGTATAAATCATTTAGTCTAACACGGAAGATAGTTCAAGCTTTATCAAGAGATTACAGCTACTGTACATAGTAAATAAGGACATACAGTTTTCCATCTGTTTTGTACACAAACAAACAACACATTTTCCCGCCTAACTTGAGGTCACAGCAGATCATAAAACTTTGAACTCTTTATCCTATTTTCATGAACTTGATATCAAAAGATTTTAAACATGCAAAGTCAGGAAGCGGCGGGCTTCGCTTTTAATAATGTTAGTGCGAGGGCAAACGCAAAGTCATTCTGACCATGAATGGGTGACTTTATCCTCCTAAAGTTGTCAATTAATCTTTGGACCAAAAAAAGAACCATCTACAACAATCTTCTGTATTTAGTAATAGTATTGAGCCAAGGTAATGACTGTCGTTAGTGTATTACAAATAAATTCAGATCATTGAACTTTGATAACGAACTAAAAGAAAAGATAGAAAAAACAAACCAACATAAAAAAAACATACAAACCAACAAGCAAACAAACAAACCAACAACAATAGCATTTTATTTAATGTACACTGAGAGAAGTAATTGACTTCTTCTGTTCCCATAACGCATGGAAATTTCTGATGAATGAAGTCCTACTATACCCTCGCTTTATGAAAACTTGTCATCATATCTATACGCGTATGCAATGGGGTATGTAGGCATAGTTTCTCGAAGACGACAGAAAACTATGAATGTTGTTATCATTGATCTCATAAGAGTCTTAAGGGACATGTCACTGGGGAGAAGGCTGCTTGCTAGGAGTTGGCTAACATCAGGAAATACCTCTTTAAGTTGTAATCGTTTCGCTGGATCAAAAACTACCGATTCATCGCACCTCGGGCTCTGCGCGCGCGGCTCAGCTAAAAATAGGGAGGGAGAAATTGAGAATTGGTTAAGATAAGACAAGGTTTGGACTGAGAACATTGCCTGAGGAGTGGAAAGGGGAGAGGGGGAGGAAGGGGAAGGATTGAAACCAAAGGGAAGGGGGAGGGAAAGAGGTGGGGAGGGGAGGGTACAGATTCGATTCGGTTGCAGATAGCTGCTTGACTCACATAACCGCTATATTATCTTGAAAAGCAAACTTAGAATGTGTTTCACAATTCACACCATTATTAATATATGGCTAAGATTATCAACAGATTTGTGAAGGAAATGACTCTTCTTTCAACATACAGTGCATTTTTGTTTCAATATATTTGTGAAAATATTCAAGAACTTTGCACGTGTGTTTATATAACTTAAAATACACACATGCAATTAATTATACACTAACGTATACAAAAACTAAAAGCGACTGCGTGGATAAGAAGAGATCAAGTTTCGTCGCAGGAGGGCCATTTTCTTGGACATAATGATACAAAGATTTAAGAAAAACGCACGTGACTGTATCGATCATACGTATCAATAATTGTATAAGTAAGAATACAAGATTCTAATGAAGGAGAACTCTTTAAAATAATTTAGTTCAGTTTGAATGGGTAATGCAATGTGGAATACAGGGACACTTTATCGACTGTATATCAACAAGTTTGGCTTGTGACTATCAGGGTGAAATGAAAATAAATGTAAATCTATGTACAGTTGTAGCTTTCACACATAAAAATCATCTATTTTAACCCCCCCCCCCAAAAAAAAAGTCAACAAAAGAACGCGTTTCTCATTAAAATTACTATGACAACATCTCTTTAGCCATAAACGGAAAGACAGATAACATTCTCCCCCCCCCCCCTTAATAACGATATTTAAAGGGTCTACTAATGACGATCGGACAGCCAGATTAAAGCTAAAGCGGAGAGAGCGAGAGACATAGAGAGAGAGACAGATACAAAGGAGCACAAAGACAAAGGATAGAAAGAGGAAAGAAGGAACAAAGAGATATAGGGTCGCTGATTTCTGCCTTTAGGTATATAAAATGGTGATAGATTTAACTTGGTTGTTGACAGAGAGCCTCTGCTAACTTGACTGACAAAGCAATTATTGGCACCGGCCAGAAACCCGTGTGGTGAACCCCTACAAGAACTCGTACTTTGAAGAAAGTAGCCTGTTCCGATTCCCCTGGGGAAGCTCTCATTGACAATGAACCTGACAATGAACCCGACAATGAACTCTGAACTTCATGAGTTCAGAGTTCCACAGGTGGACGAGGTTATACATGACGTGCACTTATATATCATGGAGAACCAAGGGTCAAGGACAGGTTAAGGTCAAATAACTAAAATGTTAAAACACAGTATATTTAATATTTGTATAGACATTGATAGTGAATTACAATATAATATATGTATATGTAGTAAGCGTTAAAGAACTTTATGCTATGAAATTTGAGATCTAATCCAAACTATATACTATTGCAATTCTTTTTGGGACGATTTTTCGAAAGTCTTTGCGATCATGTTATATAAGGTAGGTCTATGAAAAATGTTGTAATAATACGCTGTATCAAGCGTAACTACTTTGAAATATGATTAATGAAGATTCCCAAAGACAGTCAAATGCTGTACAGGATAGCGGCTACCTGTAAAGGAAGACCACGTGACCGCAGTAACCATGGTAACCATTTCCTCCCCCTCAACATAAACGGTTTCTAAAGCCAGCTGTGAAACACTGTCAGTCACCTCTTGGTTTATCCAAGGTCCATGGTTTATCTCTTCTTTTAAAAAAAGGGTGGTCAAACAGAGAGGCTATGTTTATTGCAATGGATTAAGAGCAATTATCACTTTACGTGGACCATCTGACCTTTTCTGATTAAATGGTAGTTAATTGTAGTTCTTTGGTTAGTCTGTTGATATTGATAGTCGTTTGCTATTGTGGCAATTAAACTCTCAGGCGATACGGCAAGTCTAATGACAACGGCCCAAGCAATCTGCTTTGAACCTGTCTAGAAAGGTCACCTTTATATAAAAACTCGTGAAAACTCGTGGATTGGGAGCAAAGTTGATTCACACGAGTATTATCATGTGTGCAATATTTAGAATGTAATATGCGTTGAAGAGCATCATTAATACATTGGTCTGCTAATAAGATTTGTGCTTACTACAAAAAAATGTAAGTCTTATTTTAGAAAGCAGCAAAGACTGAATGTTGGATCAAACATTTCGATGTAGGCCTAGTATAATACTCCTTGATATGATACGTTGTTGTCTATCATTTATTAATTTATTCCTTATTATAGATTGATCAAACTAAAAATATTATTACCCCGAATAATTGCCAGGTAGGCCTACCCATTTACACATTGGTGGAGGGAGGCAAATGTGGATCAATGTCTTGTCAAAGGACATTAGTACCGGGCTGGGATTCGAACCCTCTACCCTTGGATTACGAGTCAAGTGAATGAACCTCGACACCTGCAATACACCCACATTATATACTTCCTGACCTGTTATCGCACTATTAATGACACAGGTGTATTGACACAAATTCGTGGACAATAATAATTTCCGCAGGAGCCATTTCCTCTAGACTCCGAAATTCACTTCCGATCGACATAAATAGCTTCTTGATTAAAACCTTTTCAAAAACGACTTAGACGGAAATATTGGACTTGCGCCAATTCCGGAGTCGATGATTAAGAGAAGTGTTAATGACCTAATGCCGGCTGTTTGTTAATCCTTGGCTAGATTAACGGGTTTGTGTGTGTGTGTGTGTGTGTGTGTGCGTGTGTGTGTGTGTGTGTGGGGGGGGGGGACTTTGATCTACTTTATGATGGTCCTCGTAAATTGCACGTGTACAACCTGAACAGATAATAATGTATGACGTCACGTGACGACGGTGACGTGTTCAGTGATTATTGGTGTCACGAGGAACAAACCGATTTTTTATAATTATAAAATGAAACACAAATACAGTCTTTATTAATTGCATTGCCCTGATGTATAATGATAGAGATGGACTATGATCTACTTTATGATGGTCCTCGTAAATTGCAGGTGTCCAACCTGAACAGATAATAAATGTATGACGTCACGTGGCGTGCTCGGTGATTAATGATGTCATGGGGAACAAAACGGTTTTGTGTGATTATGGAAATGAAACACAAATACAGTATTTATTCAAGTTTATTGCTCTGATGTATAATGCCATAAAATACACCCTATATCTTAGTTCAAACGAATTGCTTAAAAGAAAGCTGTCTGAATATTAAAAAAAAATCATTCGATTGCAAAGCGAAACTCAAACATCGGTGTCTTATTTATTGCATTAGAGTGCGTATGACTGACGTCATTTCTTGAGAGTAAACTTGAAGGCACATTTCTTTAAATCCAATTTCATCTAAGCTATTTTTAAGGTTACACAGTGATATAATTATTATTTTACTCTATGCATATCATAGCTGTTTCATGTAAAGGAATGAATGTGTGTATATATGAATATGCACTTCTGCGTTATGGCTTAATGGCAGATAGCAATGACGAAGCCTAAGCTTGTGTAAAAGTACAAGAATATTCGGCCTTTATTTTTTTGCACGTGCTCGTCCATTTTGACGTAATAACGTAAACCGTACCATTCCTAATGAAATGTTAACAATATCAATAATAATGATGATAATAACAATAATGATAACAATAATGATAATAATATCAGTAATAACAATAATTGTACTAGTATTTTACTATAGGATTTCCCGGCCAAATTCGCGAGTTTGTCATTCAAACTAATTTGTCTTGCGTTCAAATTCGACGGTTTTAGTGCAGTCAGGTATATCTCGGGTTTATATTCCCTTTTCGAGTTTTCAAATCTATGGAATTTTCGCTAGAATCTACGTATGTTTCATTCAAATTAATGAACAATGTGCTTCTTTCGCTGTTTGGTCATTCGATTTGGCGCAACACGATTTTCTGACAACGCGACGGTGTACTTCTAGCATTCTAATTCATTTTTAGCATTCAAATTAGCACTTTGTGCACTTAATTGATGGTCAATATACATTTCTCGTTTATTACACACTTTTTATAGCTCATTCTTTTTCTTTCAAGATTGTTTTTTCATGTGTATTTCATTATATTTCATTTTCTTGCATTTATACACTTATACTTATTACATTTATCTGATATTCATCAGCATTTAAGTTTGATTGTTAAGAAGAAAAAAACGACTTGCATCTACGGACCTGATGGTCTCAGTATATTTCTAAAAGTTCATGTAAGGAAGTTGTTTGTCTTGTGTTTCATCATAAATTTATCATAATTTCATCATAATTTCATTATGGAAAAAGGGTACAATATTGTGACTGGGGTAGGGACTAGAGTCAACAATTTGAACATGATTCATTATTTAGCCATGTCTTTAGCCATCGATCTGCTGGCGGGCAAGTAAACTATGAAACTCTTTAAGAAAAACAGAGGGGTGTGCTGGGTATAAGAGACGATGTGAATTACTTTTGTAAAATTCCGAGTCTGTAGTAAAAAAAAAAAAAAAGGCGATTGAGGGTACCCCCACCTTTCCTGGGTATATGAACATGTCCGTGCAGAAATGCCATATCCCTTGTTTTCGCGCCTTCTTTACTTTATGTCTGACTACACCCATCTGCATTGTCCTGAAAATAAATAAATGAAATAACAGCTTAGACCCCAATGGCAAATCATGCATTTTAACTGCATTATTTAAAAACTGTAAAAGTTTGTTGCAATTCTTCCCCCTTACATTACTAACTTGAATAAAATGATTACGAATACGAATGACAGGTGTTAATTTGAATGATAAAAATTACGCTTTGACAAGTCAATATTAATTTGAATGCTAGTTGAGCAGTTTCTAAATTGAATGACAGATCTATGAAACCCTTCGACCAAAATCCTAAATTAAATACAAAAACTGGAAAATTGAATGATAATTGGCATGGCAAAGCCGATCTGCGCTAACTTAAATGCAAAGTAAATGAATTCGAATGACAAACACGCGAATTTGGCCGGGAAATCCTATAGTATATCAAAGTGTAAGAGGACATTTTTTGGGGGGTCTCGACATTTAAAAATTTGACATTTTGCTCCTTTTGGGGGGGGGTAAGGTCACCTTTTTTACGTCAGCCATTAGTATAATTACCAAAGGGGGGTGGCGTTCCTGCAAAATACACACATAAAAAATACCAAAGGGGGTTTAACCCCCCCCCCCTGCGTACGCGCCTGCTGACAGTCATGAGCGCTATACAAGAACACCCATTATTATTAGTGGTAGTAGTAGTAGTAGTAGTAGTAGTAGTAGTATTAGTAGTATATACTGTAGTAGTAGTAGTAGTAAGTAGTAGTAGTAGTAGTAGTAGTAGCAGCAGCAGCAGTAGTAGTAGTATTAGTAGTAGCAGATACCGTGTGAGTCAAAAGTTTACACCTCGAAAATTGCAAGTTATTTAAAAAATGATATATGAACAGTAAATTATTTTACATCTTATGAAAGAGTGTTTTATCCCAAATCATTTTGGTATCATTTTTATGTGGTATGTGTTCTGCTTGGATAAACAGGAAGCATTGTTTGCGAGAGTGCAAAAATCGACTTGCGCCCAAGTGATGCCTATAGCATGTATTATGTTGGGATTAGCGGAGTGAGAGAATGAATTGAATGTATCAAATGAAATGCATTGCTTATGCTTTGTGTGGAAGCAAAGTCACACACAGGGGCGGATCTAGCTTTTTGCTAAGGGGGGGGGGGGTTTTACCAAAATAATGACGATGCGGAGCATCGTCCACGAGCCGCGAAGCGGCGAGCCGATTTTTTTTGGGGGTGTTTATTTGAACCCCGTAAGTGATGTTTTCCTGGCATCTATTAACACAATGGAGACCATAACAAGCAGTGCATGATAACGTCTTTTTAAATCAAGTGACAGTTTAATACACAGTTATATCCAGAGTTATCATGTGTTTGGTTAAGTTACCAGATGAGTTGAATATCTTCTCACAATATTTGCACTTGAAAGGGTTTCTCTCCAGCGTGCGTTATTTTTTCTTTCTTTTTTTCTTTCTTTTTTTTCTTTTTTTTCCCCTTTTTTTTTTGTTTTTTTTGGGGGGCCGTCCAAGGGGGGGGGGTTAAACCCCCTAAACCCCCCCCCCCCGTAGATCCGCGCCTGACACACACACACACACGCACAAATGTTCGTCGATATTTGATATATGTGGCATGATTTATTTCGTTGGGGATGTCATATGGATCTTCAAAGACCGATTTAATACCCAAACCCCAATTGTTTTATTCAAACATCACATAAGCAACTTTGGCGCAAGTCGATTTTTGCACTCTCGCAAACAATGCCTCCTGTTCATTCAAGCATGTACACATACCACACCAAAATAATACTAAATGATTCGGGATAAAACACTCTTTCATAAGATGTACAATAATTTACTGTTCATAGATGACTTTTAAAATAATTAGCAATTTGTTAGGTGTAAACTTTTTTTGACTCACACTGTAGTAGTAGTAGTAGTAGTAATAGTAGTAGTAGTAGTAGAAGTATAATACTATTATTAATAGTAGTAGTAGTAGAAGTAGAAGTAGTAGTAGAAGTAGTAGTAGTAGAAGTAGTAGTCGTAGTATAATTATTATTGAAATAAGCACTTATGTTCAAAAGAAATTATCCTAAAAAGTTGCCAATATCATTTAAGAAAATCATAAATCCCACTTGTCAACTCGTGCAAAGAACTTACAAGGACCTTACCGTGATAGAAAGAAATACGTCACAAGAGGACGCTCGACTGTTTTTCGGTTAGATTTCGAAGAGGGCACATAATTATTTCCGATGCCATCTTCATACAGCCAAACTTCATGCATTTTAGAAGTACCTTAGAAGTAATAGTAGTGTAATTTTAGAGTAATACTTTTAATGTAATTCTAGTGTAACGCTTAAGTAATGATGTAATACGAAAGTGATGCTTCAGAATTAAAACTGGTGAAATACGAAAGTAAGACTGTAGAAGTAATATTGGTGGCTACAAAGCGGTTTGTCTGGGCACAAATTATATCAATACACTTCATACAATACATTGGGTTCTTCAATAAATTTAAGATTTATTTAAACATCTTTGCAAAATACAATATATCTTTAAAATAAGATAATTCTCGTAATGTACAATCACAAAGCCTATACAGAGAAATTAACATATGACGTCACGTGACTCCTTCGTTGTTGTTGTTGTGTTTTGGTTTAATGGCGATTAGTCAGTAATTTGACTATTGTCACCAAAATACTTTACGGCACGTGTTATATCTCTCATTTTTGTATTTTTTAAAAATATATTTATTTCGTTTTATATTTATCTATCTTTTAAGATAGTATCGAAAAATAATATTGTAAGCAAAACATTCATGGGCTTTGTTAGTGTTTCTTAACAGTACGTGCAGATTATTTGTTATATCACATACACACAATACATAAATGTATATAAGATCTAGTACCTACACAAGCCTCTATATTCAATAATCTTATCATACCATTTATCATTGTTGTTACTATTTCTTATTTTCTTTTCTTATTACATTATGTTATTATATTTTTAATGTACTTCGAAGATTAATGGTGTCACGGGGAACTTCATATTTTATGTGATTATGAAAATGAAACAAAGTTCTCCAATTATATTGCTCAGACGTATAATGCCATAAAAGACACCTTTGACATTCTATTTGTGATCATTGTAATGAACGCTGTCTGAATATCACACAAAGTCATTCGGTTGCAAAGCTTAAATCAAACAAATTACGTGCATAATATGCATTTAATCACAAAGGTAGCGATATACTTCTTTATTGATTGCAGCGAGGAGCCATTGGGCCATATTATGACTGACGTCATTTCATTTCCGGCAATCTTAAAGGTAATACAAAGTTTTGGGAAATTTTGAAAATTGGATGGATAGTGATTCTTTACAATTGTTATATATTTAGATGCCCCTGTGGATGTATTATAAGCACTAGAAAATTGAGTCCCTTAAAACACTTCTGCTTTCGAGAAAGTTTGATTTTAAAAATTTACCGGTGCTCCCGGTAAATTTTGATAAATTTCAAATAGCGCCTACGGCTGTACAATGTTAGTTGCGACCGTGAAAATCTCAGAGTATGTAGTTGTGATATATAATTTCCAAACGGAAATAGCTAATCGGTCAGTTTTGGTCAAGAAACATTGTTTTATAGCTTAATTAATATCTTGACCCTGAGAGGGAGCTATACAACATAAAGAAATGTATTATTTACAATTTCATAACCTTAGACTCGATTTCAACCGCGACAACGATCACTTATATTGTGGGATCGCATATGCTTGCAATATGTTCACTTGAACCAAATTCATGACCCCATACCAAAACTTTGTATTACCTTTAAAGGTACTATGTCCCATTTGCAGGCCCAAAAAATGAAAAAGTTAAATTCTAACTGCATTTGAAAGATAATACTAATTTAGAACTTCCCTAAAAAAGGTGGGGCTTGAAAATGTCTTCAAGTGGGAAAATAACGACTATTAGTTGTCAAATCGACTTTAGGGCTATAGAGCCCAAAAGTAATAGTCTTGATTTTCAGACAATTATTGTACCGAATGGTCATACGTTTTATGCTGCGCAAAGATTCAATCAGTTTAATCTTGGCCATCACAAGAAGTGGGTTATTGATGTAGACAAATTTTCATGTACCCTTTACAACTCTTTTCATGTAGGCCTATGTTATTACCAAAGAAGAAAAAAAGCCATTTAGTCACGAATAGTGTCTGACAGTGAAGTCTAGCAAGTAAACGAGTTTCCTTGCATAATTTGAATATGAGGACACTGCTAATGTTTAAATTTCACAGATAGGACATACATGACATATTCATAATTCCTGCAAAGTTCTACAGCATTTGAGGTTGGCTGCAAAAGGGACATGGTACCTTTAAGGTGATTGAGGCCCTAATATTGGTAATGAAAAAAAAAATCGGGATTCCTCCCGCTCCACCCCATCCACCCCTCTCGTGAGTCCCGTCTTTTATTACTAAAAAACGAAACACCGTTGATTAGAAAAGTGCAATATAGTTCAATATGGACAGTACTAAGATCAAGCGAAGTAGAATAGCGCCATCTTTACCTCGCCCGACTTTATTTGGAGAGTGAGCAAAATAATGTTGTCGCTTATAATATTGAACGATTGTATGGTACAACTGAAAAAATGTTGTTATTTTGAACTCTCTCTTTTCCCTCTTTTTTATGCTTCTCCCTTCTTCTTGTTCATCCTTTTATTCTGATGTTTTCTTCTTGTTTCCTTGCTCACATACTATTAAAACCGATGTCTCTTCGTCAGATAAAGTAGAGATGTCTGAATTGGAACTGAACGATTTTATTTGATTTGATTTTCTTTGCTCTTATTTGTTTTTGTTTTGCCTTGGCTTGACTTGATTTGAATTGATTTAGGTTATTTTATTTTGTTTCGTTTTGATTTGATTTGATTTGATTTGTTTTGATTTGATTTGATTTATTATGATTTGATTTGATATGAGTCGATTTCGTTGACAGTTTCTAAAGCATCCTCTGAAATACTATTCATGCACATGAAAGTCACATCTCCCTGCATGAATCTGAATGTAAAATTTGTATAACTATACACTGGTGTACTTTTGATGAAATATCACGATGTGGAAGACGGATGTGTGTGTGTGGGGGGGGGGGGCAGCTAGGAGAAAGAGAAAGGGGGAAACAAGAGGTCCAAAATCAGACACTCAGGGTCAAGAACTCGGGGTCACGTAGAAAGAAAATTATATGTTTGACGCTAAGTATGGAGAGAGAGCGCTCGTGATGGATAAATCAAGCCAAACTTAAGTGAAGAGAATGGACACACCTGCTCACAAACGAACAGCGGTACGGAATTACAGTAGTTGAGTTTTTCTGTTATGAGATTGTCATTGAAAAGTCGGAAAGAGGGCAGATATATATTCACGCACAGCATGAGTCAACTTTTCCAACGCTGGAGCAGACAGGACCTTCGTGAAAGTTGTTGAGAAGCACTTGGGGACACCAAACGTACGATATCCTGTGCTAATAATTTGCGCTAAGTCAGCGTGTTGAGCACGGGGTCACGGGCTTCGCCACCAGTTAGTCTAAAAATTCTGACTCGAAATGACAAGTGAAAGACATCGACTTTCTCTTGTGCAATTTGTGTGACCTTTAACCTTTGATCTTTGACACGGTGAAGTTGTTGTATGTATGCTAAATTATGTATTTTAACTTTCACTCTCCGAGCAATGATCCCAAATCGAGGATGATTAACCACAATATAAGTGAAAGTTCTCGACTGCGAACTAACACGACTCAGACTTCGAACAGGATTCCCGATTATGTGTGCACCATTCGGGGAATCAGTGCAAGTGCATGCTGTGTTGTTCTGAGTGTCAACACAAACGGAATACAACTTTTTAGATTGGATCCTGTCATGTGGCTTAGTCATGAAACCGGTGTTGTTGTTATGCTGTTTACGGTGATATTCCTCGATTAACAACAATCCATTGTCAACCCGTT
The DNA here is from genome assembly GCA_035222895.1 of Strongylocentrotus droebachiensis. Classification (NCBI taxonomy): domain Eukaryota; kingdom Metazoa; phylum Echinodermata; class Echinoidea; order Camarodonta; family Strongylocentrotidae; genus Strongylocentrotus; species Strongylocentrotus droebachiensis. Next base: position 434,725 of record JAVYIG010000253.1, on the reverse strand, counting down.
TGAAAAGCCATCCATGAAGAAACAGACCGCATTGTGACAGAGAGGTAAACGCCGAGATTTAAATGGAGAAAGAGGAGAGAGCGTGCCGCGAGGACAACAATGAAAACGACTCTCATGCACGGTTGCTCGATACAGGGAGCGCGGACTTTACAAGCCCTGGCACGGCGGAGCAAAACTTTTCCGACAGTGTGTCCGATCTTCTGCAGCCGAATCCCAGGGAAACTGTAAATGGAACAATGGGAGGAGGAGGGGGAGGTCGAGGAACATATGGAACAGGGGGTGGAATTACGGAACATATCAGACATATATGTCAAGGAGTTATGGCGGGAACGGAGGACTCGGCATGCCGTCTGCTTATACGAAGCGGTGCAGTACTATTCCGAAACACGCGATCCAGGGGCATGTTCCTCGGTGGGTTATGTCTGCTAACTTTGACGTGTATGCTGATGACATCGACATTGTTGTCGCCAGAGACAGATATGAACTTCGAAGAGGAATCTGTGAGCGATGGGAATCGGCTTTCTGCTAAGATGAGACGTATTAAAGTTGAGGTAAGTCATTGTTTACACGGGCCACGGTGACCCATTTCCCAAAAGACAGGTGACATTCTGCTTCAACGCTGGTTTTCATTTCAAGCACAACCATATATGACAACCCCTTATTGTAATGTATATCATACCCATGGCAGGTTCCTCTCTGTATAGAGGGTGTATTTTCTTTGCTAAAAAATAAAGCTCTTGGAATCTTAATACATCATAATTATCAAAGAATAAAGCATTGGTGGAACTGGATGCAAAATGAATCCACTCTGGTTAAAACTATTTACTAACCAGCAACAACAACAACTACATCAAACACAACAACAAATATTACATCAAACACAACAACAACTACTACATCAAACACAACAACAACTAATACATCAAATACAACAACAACTAATACATTGAACACAACAACAACTACTTCTACATCAAACACAACAACAAATATTACATCAAACACAACAACAACTACTACATCAAACACAACAGCAACCACTACATCAAACACAACAACAACTACTACTACACCAAACACAACAACTACTACATCAAACACAACAGCAACAACTACTTCATCAAACACAACCGCAACAACTTCTACATCAAACACAACAACAACAACTACTACATCAAACACAACAACAACTACTACTACATCAACCACAACAACAACAAAACACACATTATGAAGAATTGAAGATCAACAACTTTCAATGAAACAAGAGCTAGTTCATTGATGGCCTGTTCTGTTAATGATGAATCTGTTTTGTTTTTCTTGAAACCGGGAGGTGGTTTACCTCTCGTGGATACAAGTTTATATTAGCCACGTTGCATTGCAGCATGATATCATGGACCTGACAGTGTCCATGCTGATATTGAATCGGGCACAGCAAACGAAGGTCAACTCAAATAGCCCTCAGTACCGTCTGTGTCTGGCCTCCCTTCCAGACCATCAAACATATGTGTTTTTGTTTTTTTACATAGAAAGCTAAGAATATTAATGCTCTCATACTTCTCACATTTTTCTCTATTTCTCTCTCTCTCTCTCTCTCTCTCTCTGTTTCTCCCCCTCTTTCTCTTTCTCTCCCCCCCCCCCCCTCTCTCTCTCTCTCTCACTCACATTATCCATCTTTTGTTGTATATATCCCCCTTCTCTCAATTTCTCTCCTCTTTCTATCTCTCTCTCTCTGTCTGTCTGTCTTTTACTTGGCAGTAGTCCAAAATGATATGAATAATATAGGAAGAAACGATAGTTGGTGACAAACTAGTAAAGGTTTTACTGCAAATTATTTAGAGGTAGGCCAAAGACGTGTGTTACCATGGTAATAGGTGTAAATGGTGCATGTCCTAGTAAAAAGGGACATAATTATATTCAGATCTAGTCTAACATCTACATCAGACAAACACCATCTCACTTTCGTACTTTATCTTTCGTTTTTATTGTTGCAAGCTAAGTATGTTCTTTGTTTAATTATTTGTATATATATATCAGTGATAAACTGATGACTTCACAAATAGATCATAAATAGATCAAACGTGCGCAAGACATGCACGGATAGGTCTAAGCCTACCTACATCATTCACGAGTATACAACATTTTATTCAGCAGTGTATTAAATCATGGATAGGTCCATGTTTAATAGTGTCACTGGACTTTAATGATGATTTCTGCTTCTAGGTTAATTGGTACGTGTGTAGTAGGATAGAGAGAGAGAGAGAGAGAGAGAGTCGGAAGAGAGAGGGGGCTTATACATATTATGACTATATTTTCCTTTCCAAGGAAAGCAAGGAGAAGTATGGTTTAAGCCACTTACGCTGACGACTTCCTCGTTTGCCTGCCAGAATGACGTATGAGAATTCCGTTTAAAGGGAAAGTTGAGTTCTAGAAGAAGAAAAAACAGACGAAAGAAAATGAATTTGTGAGCTTATTCATGCTTTTAACATCAGTTTGGAAGAATATCATAGAAGAAATGTCAAATGAAAGGGACGACTCTTCAAATGCCATCATATTCAGAATATGACCAGAACAAATCTGAAGTGTTTGGACCGAATGGTGGTGCCGCATGTTTGTGTAGTCCCGTATCCCTGAATGTGTGTACAGAGCATGCGACTTCCATCAATAATGAGAAAACTTCTTCATTAAATCATCAAATTCTAGTACATAATCAACATTTTCCAAGCGCTTCTTTCATCAAGCAATAACCAGGGGCCTTTTTCATAACACTTGATAATGATATCAATATTAAATGCTAAATAGCGACTGATTCACTCTCAATCAATTAAATGCCACGATTTTAGTAGTTTATAACAGGTTTTGCAACCTGTCTTACACTGTAGTCGCGATTGATCCAAATTAATCCCAATTAATCCCAAGTCCTCCAATCAACCGCAAGTACATACGATCGATATCAATCATTAATGAGTTGCGATTGATATAAACTGTATATAAGATGGGGCCCTGAACTATATAATTTTGTTAACAGAATAAGAATGAAATTACCTCTCTTAGAGGAGTGGAAGTACTTTTTCTAAATAACTTTGTTGAATTAGGAGTCATTTCATTTTGCGGTTGAATTCTCTCCAGATAATAGTGGGATTCACTCCACTGTAGTTGTTTGAATTACTCTTTGGAGGGTGGATTCAACTCCTGATGGCTGATCTTCTTCTCCGAAAACGTACAACCAAAGAGATACCAGTACAACGAGTACAACCATCCCAAAGCCCAAAGAGATGTCATGTGGACGATAAAGTCTGGACAGTCCACTTGTAGTTGTCAGCCTTTAAACCATCAACCCTCGTATCGCACCAAACATAGGGTCTAAACTGTTAGGTGTTGCTGCTCTACAAATGTTCATAATGAAGGCCTTTACTTTTATCCCTTTTGATAAGTTGATCATAAACTCCATTGTCTTTTTATACTACATGTAAATTCTAAATTGAGTGACCGGAAAATGATAATGACTTCCGTGTGTCTATTCGATAGGCCTATCTTAAAGTTAAAGTGACTCGGTAACATTGTTGAAGGTTGGTGAAAAAACTGCGTAATTTTTGTATAAAATGTTACTTATTTTATTCCTTCTACTCTACTGCAAACAACCCTGAAAAAAATCTCAAACCACAAAGATATTTATGGTTAATTTTCCCAACATTTTGTAATGGTATATAGAGCCAATTCATTGTATTGTGGCGATTTACATTCACCTGAAATGTAATTAATTGTAATGCTGTAGTTAAAGGAGTCGATCAGATCAGTTTTTCCCAATTTTCCACTCAAACTTTCAGATTCTCTTAAAATGTTTATCTAGAATTGAAGTCACTACCTCAGCAGTTAGCACCATTTTCTCAAGTCCCTTTAAAGACCGTCAATACTACTGGGCCAGAAGGGATTAGACCACACAGCGAGGTCACTGACAGGGGCTATCTCATTAACTCAGCTCTCAACTAACATAAGAAAAAGAGGATCATGGGGGACCAACAGGCACCGATTGGGGAAGTTTTCTATATAGAGGGAGCAAGTAGCTACAAGAGGGACAGGGCTTTAAAATGGGTAAAGATGAACCTATCTTGACCTGCAGGGACCCCTTCCCTGACCCGCTGTACGCCCCTATTCAACTGTTGAGACACCAATACCTCGGGATATGTATTGTTGACCTCTGAAGACATGATGCTTCATCTCTGAAAAAACGAGAATTTTTGCCTGCGTTCTTTTTTCTATCCAGTATGTGAATGTAGATTGTATTTTGGCTTGGTTCTACCATGGTTCTATCCACGTATCTGAGATGTTTATTTGTTTAAAATGTGCAATGAGGATATTCGCAGTAACAAAATATTTGTAGTAATATTATATTATTAAGAAACTATCTTTCCAATTGAATAAATGTTATGAAGAAAAGAGTGACATAATCGCGTGCGTACTTGTTTTATCTCAACCGATTTCCCTATTTTCTATGTAAACAACCCACTTCGAGCTGTCATGTTTTTAAAGATATTCTGTAGTGTAAAAGCTGGTGGTATTTGATTTTGTTATCTTCCTTATTGTGGAATCTCAGTTGTCATCGATTGCATGCCATCTGCGCAAGTGCAGGCGACATAGAGAAAGGGAAAGAGTAAGCACAAAAAAAAAAAAAAAAAAATCAATTCAAAATCAAAAGGAAAAAATGTGACTTGTGAGAAGAGACGAGCACACCGTCAAAGGCACTTCATTATTTGCAAATAATTTATTTTTCATTTTCTCAGCTCGTAACGGAGATGCAGTTGAGACATGCAGTCCCTATTAAATCGAGAGAGAGTGTGTGTGAGAGAGAGAGAGAGAGTGTGTGTGTGTGTGTGTGTGAGAGAGAGAGAGAAAGAGAGGGGAAGGGGTGCTGGATGGGTAGCTCTAGTTTCCCATGTTACCATGGTTACGGTTTCGAAATCCAGATACTTCGGAAGTTCGAGTGGAATTCAGTTACTTTTCAGTACCAATCAGATTACCAGAAACCTTGTACATTAATCCACATTTACCACTCTCCACCCAGGTGTTTGAAATCGATATTGGGAGAGTCTTTATTTGTGGTAGCTGTTCTATTGCCAGAACACCACGTATGACGGTTGACGGACGTATGCACTCTACAAGAATTGAATATTTTCATGTGTCCTTGCATGGAAAGCATAAAAATGAAGTACTGTTCTTGACGATGTGCATCAAAAGGCAGTGTATCCCTAGACGTGTGCCAACAAACTCAATGCAAGTGTTCTTGATAGTTTTGAGAAAGGAGTATACTTAGTTTGCAAATATATTAATTAATTACACATGCACATCTAGAACGCAAAGAGATAATCAGTGATTGCTCAGGAAGTGAATGTGTTCGCCTGTAATATTATCTGTCAGACAGCAGGAAATTGCACACTTTCAAGGACGATCATATACTATAATTTTAGTGTTGTGGAGTTCATTGACTCGACAAATAGAAAATAGGGGCAATCGATTTTTTTTTTTTTTTTTTTTTGGTTTTCATTTTTTGTTCGTGTTTATTAAAATGAGAATTCAATATCATAATTAAAAATAAAACGACTGGTTGCCCAATAGTATTACAATATCGTAGAATAATACAGGGTGCCAGTTTTCAGGCAATAGCCTGAATTCAGGCCCTGGTGAGTTATTTTCAGATCATAGTTTAGGCTTTTTTGTGTACAAAATAGCTCATTCTAGGTGATTTTCAGGTCCTCTGATCAATTTTAACTTACAATAGCATTTTTGTGGGCATGATAAATACATTAACTCCTACCCTTATCCGCATTTTAGAGGGGTTCACTAGCGAATTATGGATTACTATGTTCTTTTTTTACGTTTTCATTCACATGATGATAGTGTTGGATAAGGATGGAGCTCAGACAAGTGAAGACTTTATAGCGAGCGTGTGGAGGAAGTGGGGTCAGGTATCAGCAGAGGGGAAATAAAGGAGAGGGGTATTTTTAAAAGGAGAAGTCCACCCTGGTATTTAGTTGTTTTGAATAAAAGCAGACAAATGAGAGGAACAGCTCAGTGGGAGTTCGAGCAAATTCTTATTAAAAATAAGAAGTTTGTGACGTACATGTATCTTGCGAGCTCCCCTCCCATTTGCCCTGTACTAAAAACATAATATTTTTTTACTTTAAAGGTACTATGTCCCATTTGCAGGCCAAAAAAATAAAAAGTTAAATTCCAACTGCATTTGAAAGATAATACTAATTTAGAACTTCCCTAGAAAGGTGGGGCTCGAAAATGTCTTCAAGTGGGAAAATAACGACTATTAGTTGTCAAATCGACTTTAGGGCTATAGAGCCCAAAAGTAATAGTCTTCATTTTCAGACAATTGTACCGAATGGTCATACGTTTTATGCTGCGCAAAGATTCAATCAGTTTAATCTCGGCCATCAAAAGAAGTGGGTTATTGATGTAGACAAATGCTCATGTACCCTTTACAACTCTTTTCATGTATGTTATTACCAAAGAAGCAAAAAAGCCAGTCAGTCACTCAATAGTGTCTGACAGTGAAGTCTAGCAAGTAAACGGGTTTCCTTGCATAATTTGAATATGAGGACACTTCTAACGTTTAAATTTCACAGATAGGACATACATGACATATTCATAATTCCTGCAAAGTTCTACATCATTTGAGGTTGGCTGCAAAAGGGACATAGTACCTTTAAGAAAATTACTGTTGTCAATTCTTGTCATGCACCCTGAATATTTTTATTGCAAATATGTTTCTATACAACTCCTGCATGGAAAAAAATATATCCATCAATAACAAAGAAAATGAAAGATCATGTTCAGAGCAAATAGGAGAGGAGCTCGAATATACAGCACAGTGTTACCGATTTGTGTTCGATTGATCGTAACTTCAAGAATTCATAGGTTTCCTGTTTTAAATCGGAATTCGCTCAAACTTTCACGGTCCCGTCGATCTCATTTTCTCATTTTTCATTTTCATGAGATGTACATGCTTTATCGAATCAATGTCATTTGTAACTATTTTCTCATTCCTGGGCCCCGTCTTACAAAGAGTTGATATCAAGTCGCAACTTATATGCGATTGCAATCGCAACTATGTACATAAGAGATAGGAAACTGCAAACTTGCGATTGATTGGAGGACTTACGATTGATTTGGATCAATAGTAACTTTTGTAAGACGGGGCCCACGTCTGATTAGAAAAGTTGAATTCGACATAAATTGTTACGTGTTAAAAAGCTTTTATCTATTAAAGTGGTGATCATTTTTAGTAATGACTAACTTTCAAGGTACTTCGACTGGAATTAAGTGTTATTCAAATTCAATTTGATAATTGAAAAACTGTACAATTCTCATTTGTCAGTTATTCATATTATTAAACTCTTTAAGTATTAAATGATTGTTAAATAAAGCACGTTTTTTGTGCATTTCACAGTAACAAATAAAGATCTATTTTTAATGACTCTACCTTTAAATATAGTGTAGCGTCATTTTATTACTATTCGTTTAGATGTACGCCATTTCTCTTTGTCATATCACCCGATATGTCTGTATTTGTTCGTCGAAGGGAAAGGGAAAATTATTTCCCAATATTTCCTCTCGACACTACAGAGACCACATCCCTCGTTGACTGACCTATTCGTCCAAATGACATGAGCCTCTTTCTGTTTCCTATGCAGACTGATTCCATGGAGTTCTTTTCACTGTCGACGAAATTGTGATGTTTCATGTTTGGGAAAAATAGACTTCTTGCCTTTCTATGGGGGAACTGAAAGTAGAATCCTCTTTGCTTAGAAGTCGGGCACTCCGCTGAGAATTTAGGCTAAAGGCAGTAATATTTTGCTCTCGTATGCCTGTATGTTGGGGTTTGTTGGGGCTTTTGGGGGGGGCTTTTTGACTAAACAAGGGTTTATTTCAAAGGCCCTTCATGAGTATTTGAGCGAGACTAAAATAATGTCACTGTGTATTCAAATCAATTGACATTAAGAGAATTGCCCTTTCCCAAATGGAGCACGTGAATTAAAACTGAATTTAAAACATTTAAATGATTAGGCATCGGAATCGAAGGGGCGAGCAGGGGGTTAGAGCTGTTGCCACCCCCCCCCCCCCCCTTCTGCTAGGCGGAAAATAAAGAAAGGCATTTTGTCCAGATGTGTACCGTGGAGGGCGTTTAACCCCTTCCATATTCCCAGCCTATTACCCCCCCCCCCCCCCCAGACACTTTAGGGGAAAAGACGGTGTTTTCCAACTTCCGAGTTTTGTCGCCCCTGGAAATCAAGCAAGCAGTGTTTTCCACCATAGCACCCTCTTCCGCAGTTGGTACAGGGTCTGAATGGAGAGTCTACGTTCAGGTAGTGACCATCACGCAACTGATTTCCTCTCATTAGAATCATCCGTTGATTGAATGAATGTGAAACAGTATTGTATGTTCGTTGAGTTTGATATGACCACATAGTTTTACCCCACCCATAGCTAATACAGAGAGACAGTTGTGACACACGCAGACGTGCGCACTCTAGGGTCAAAAGACCGGTTTACTCAAACGTTATACATAAGTGTTGTTCTTGATAACTTGATGGGTTGCCCCAGACTTGCCCGACATTACAACAAATAATGTATGCAGACTGGATTCCAAGTATTATACTTCATTCATAATTATGATTAATAGAGGGTTAATGGAAAATATGGAATACTTCGTCACAGGTCCCCAGGAAAGAAACAGCTATGGATTTGAATATGGTAGTGAGCCGGTCTATTCACTATAGTTCCCTCCCAAATACAATCTCTATATAAAAAAAAGGAGCTAATTCAACGCCATTAATCTCAACAACTACAGCAACAACAACAGCTCCGTGAATATGACCTCCGAACTAGACGAAGGAGCTCCCGTGACGCAACTCTACCCCCCCCCCCCCCCCGTGCTCTACAAGCTACGCATAATTTTCCCCACATTCTTTTAACTCATCGAAAGATATCCATATTTGTATGAAATGAATCCATTTTAGTTTAATGTGAACTTGTCAGCATCCTTGTGTCAGATATTCACCTTTCCTTTCTATTTTTCAACTTCACTTGTTTCCGTCGACTAAGCAACCGCTTCCTCTTGCCTTCTATTCTTGGTCGAGGGTTTCGTTGACACTTCCATTATTTTCTCTTCTTTGAATGATTGCTACGATATTGTTTGCGGTGACTATATTTTCTCACTTTCCAGAAGTGCGTCATTTCCCACAATATGCATAGTACAAAAGGAGCGCCCTGTGATTGTACGTGAGATTTTGCTCTGCCTTTATGTATAATCCAACTAGATCCAAATCACAAAATAATTCCCCTATTCTATTGCTTAAACCAGCACTATTCAGGAAAGTTGTTTCTTTAGTTTTACATGATGACTTCTACCTATTAAAAATACAGAGTGTCGTCGGAAATCTAAAATTGACATCAAACTGGCGGGTGATCGTTTTGCCCTCCATGGCACACTATGTCGCTTGGGAACGTAAAATTCATTACCTAGAAACAGACACTGTTTTTTTGTGTGTGTATTTTTGTTTTTATTGAAAATAAAACTTAACGACGTCGCATATTTACAATAATAACATATCAATAAAGTAAATGGATGTATACAGAACACGGTACAACACAGGACAACACACTGTTCACTAGGCATTACATAACAAAAGTAGTGTCGGGATGAATAAAGGTGTTCATGTTGACCCCTTGTTTTCTTCTTTTCTTATCCAAGACCGAAAGTATGGAGTATGCACACTACAGGGCTACATGTACATTACAAACGTTACAATCTGACATAAGGGAATAGTCGAACGGGCGGCTGTCCACTAGGGCACCTACATCGACACGAATCTAAAAAATAAAAATAAAATACAAATCGCAAAATAACCCTTACAATATATTTTGGTCTACGTTGTCTTGTGTTTCATGTCCATGTGTTTACTGTACATGTACGTCATTGTCCTCGAATCTAATTCCCGTTACACATGAAGCGTCATTTTGATGCGTTATTACTTACGCTGATCATGTTCATGATGGCCAATTAGTGCATGCGCTAATATTTCAACGCAATGTTCACCCTGTTCTCTTTGTATTCATTTTCTGTACGATAGCGCAGGTACACTCGTATGACGCAGCACCAGTTTTTGACGCATTCATAATCATACGTCAGCAAGAATAGGGACGCCTCATTTGTAATGGACAAAGGTATACTCGTTAACTCTTTTCATTATGGCAGAAAACGTATAGCCTTCTAAGTCGCCAATGAACGCTTCACAAGAAATCATTGTTGCACCTAATGTTATGTGCCATAGCGCCCTCTGTCGATGCAAGTAAGTTTGTGATTCGGCGTTTTTGTATTCCTTCATACAACTACAAGAGTGCGTTCCTATTAATAAGGAGAGGGGGAAATGCACCTGAAGTGAGAGCTGTGATATATCAGCTAATCGCTGATTCATTGACATAATGAAGAGCAGCGCTTTTTTTTTATCCCTACAGACTAGAGTGCTTTCCTATTAAGGAGAAGAAAAAAAAATATAAGCCAATCGATGTGAAGTGCACATAACCCTTTAATTTAACTAATTATCCTTCTTTATCACACAACAGGGCATGGCAGGTTGGACAATTTGACCATGGCACCTGTGTGTACAGAGCTTTATACCGCTAACCCAATGGCCCGAATTCACAAAGCAAGGTTTGAGCTCAGACCAAGGTTTGAGCTCAAACCTCCTTTTGTTTCGCCAAACCTCCTTTTGTTCTTTACAAACCAGGTTTGTAAAAAAACGCGTAAAACGCGTCGTATGACGCACATAAACCTCGGTTTGTCGACAAACCTCCTTTGTGAATTCGGGCCTATGGGTGCAACGTTACAGTTTACTCTTATTTGAATTTGTTTAGAAATGACATTCCAATTCCGTTAAATCTACATGTACATTTGAGTATGTGACCCGTCTACGTTTTTACATGACGGGGACGCGAGGAGGAGGAGGAGGAGGTGGAAGGGGGGGGGGGGGGGGGGGGGTGATCCGTAAGTTAAGGAATGTGCAGCCATGTATGGTGTAGTTGCATATAACCGTGTCATTTTTTGTATTATGACAAACAAATACAAATGATGAAATCCACATTTTTCACGGAACTCAAGTTTTGATTTGAATTGATGTGAACTGGTTCATCGATTAAAAACATCCATTCCAAGTAGCAGCCAAAGACTGAAACAAATTTAATTTACCAACAAAATACGTTCGATGAAAAACAGTAATATACAAAATATGAATACTATTGCCAAAAAAAGAGGGAAAAAAAGGAAATGAAACAGACCCGGAATGGAAAGGACAGACGAAATGAAATAAGAATTCAATTTGAAGAAGAGGAGGAAAGTTAGATGAAGTAAACGAAATAATTTAACACAAAAGTATTGCACATTATTACAAACAGAGGTATGAGAGCCTGGTTTAGTCAGGTGCTCAAACTTCATAATCTTTGTTAGCAAATTTACTCTCGGCATACGATGCTCAAACCAGAGATCAAGATGAGCTTTAATCAGGTTTGGAAATATGTTTGGATAATTGAAGTTTAGAATAATGGTTTGATATCAACCAAAAAAATACAATGGTGAGAAATTGAACTTTTGACCAGGCGGCATCTGTTCTGAACAAGCCGCCTGAATCCCTCATAAAGTATGAACAAATATGATTTCAGACGATTTTTATTATCGTGATTGGGTCCGACTGTGACGTTGAACCGGATATGGTTAGTTGATTTTCTATGAACCGCACATGGCTCGCATGTGCACAACATTTCCATATTGGATCCACATCCGTACATGTGGAATGTAAATGGAACAACAGATGGGGAGAGAGAGGGAGAGAGAGAGAGCAACAGAGGCATGCCGTTAGACAGACAGACAGACATACAAACAGTCTGGCTGGCCGAATGTGAAGAAAGACAGAAAGAAAGAGTGAGAGGGAGAGAGGGGAGGAGGAAAATGAGGGGAATACTAATCTGCGACATGAAAACAAATATTGGAAAAGAGAAGTACAGGTTAAATCGCTGTTGCTAAGTAAACTAAAAACTGTATGTTGTTGAATTCTGTACAATATGTTACTTACACAGTGTGCTTACTTTGTACCTGCTAATTCAACATTGTACATTTATGAAACATTTACCTGCCACGACTTATTTAGATTGAACCTATGAGACCTGCAACCTGTGAAATGATGGCAATCTCATTGATAGCTGGAAATATTTTGTTATGAACTCTATGGCCCGAATTCACAAAGGAGGTGTGTCTGAACCTTAGTTTGAAACGCGTCGAAAGTCGAAACGCGTGATATGACGCACATAAACCTAGGTTTGTCTCCTTTGTGAATTTGGGCAAATATCTCTGAGCTACAAGCATATCAAATATGTAGCCCTTCTGTATCATCACCTCTTAATGCGTGATTATGTTCTGCGCATGCTATGCTGATGTGTTATGATGTATTGTGACATTGTCTAATCAGTAATCACCTCCCTGGTCTAATGTAGGCCTATGCTCGTTTTTGTAAATGCAACGACAAATATTGTTGTTCTAAAAGATGATACAAAGTACAAACAAGTAACAAAAAAAATCGACTGTCATTGGACCAATGATTGAAGTGTTCAACGGTTTAGATTTCTGTTATTCAACCGAAGGATGTGCGTGTAATTATTGTATTACCCAACTCCTTAGGAAGAATATGCAGGAATGTTATAGCTAAGCAATCCCCTTTTCCGTCTTTTAGACATATAACTTATAAGTCCTATAACACGTTATAAGCGGGTATCATTATTAACCGATTCATTGTCAGACTGCATTGTTGTGTAGGCCTAAATCTTCGACATAGGGGTATAAAGCACTCATGAAATCCATTTTTAGAGGTGCACATTATAGATAATAGGGACTTTTAGATTTGCGTGGACTCAGGCGCGTACGCAGGGGGGGGGGGGTTGGGGGGTTAACCCCCCCCCTTTGGTATTTTTATGTGTATAAACCCCCCCAAAACCCCCCTAAAACCCCCCCCCCCCCCCTTTTGGATTTTTTTTTTTTTTTTTTAATTATTAAAAAAAAAAAAAAAAAAAAAAAAAAAAATTATCCCCATGACTGACCAAAAGCAGATGACCCTACCCCCCCCCAACGGAGCAAAATGTCAAATTTTCAAATTTCTAGGTAAAAAAAGTGCCCCCCCCCCCCCCCCCCCCCCCCCGCTTATTCAGCGGTCAGCTGAGTCGTTGCGATTTTTTTGGGACTCCAAAAAAAAAAAAAAAGTGTCCTCTTACCCCCCCCCCCCCCCCCCCCCCCCCCGCTTATTCAGCGGTGGGTACGAAATTTTCGGCCCGATTTATAAATGTTAAAACCCCCCCCTTGAAAAAATCCTGCGTACGCGCCTGCGTGGACTGATACGTGTGACGTCCGTTCAAGGCAGTGCATTTAACGGACGTCGATCGTAGCAATCCCCATTGTCTTCGTGCAAATCTAAAAGTCTCTAATGTTGGGTCCTGGGTACCGTAACAAGTGCGATTGATTGTATTGTTCACTAGGTTTAATCAGCCGCAAATTATCAGTCGTACCATAATACATTTAATTGCTAAGTTTTGTGTTACGAGGTCCTGATCATGCTTTATAATTGTGTAATAAACTGTCTTGAAGAAATGAGGGGAAAGGTTGTGTAGTACCACAGACTTTTACTGTGAGATGTTTTCGAATCATCACATTGATCAGAAATGTACCCATTCTCACTGGAACAGCACATACACCGCACAAAGCAATGTATTTCCGGGACTACACTCAGACTTGGCGTGAACGTTTAGTCTAAACGCTGCGGCTATTTCTTGTCATATTTTAAATATGTGGGCTTTTGCTTGAAGAGCAATCCTCTTTTAGTGGACACGTCTATCATTACTCTCTTCCACACTGACATAAAAAGAAGGAAAAATATCACAAATACTTGCTTTACCAGAACTCCGTAATTGTTGTCTGTAAACAATCGTGACAAATGGCGTCTTAGAAAAAAGCTCCGTTTATTTTCTGTAAGCGGCTCTCCAAACCGAAGAATTCCACCTTCAGACTTTCAATAGCACACAAGTGGTCACGCCTCACGGTCTGCTAATTTTTAGTGGTCACGCAGGTAGTTACGTGGGTGTGTTCTTTTCATTCGTGAAAGGGAAAGGAAAGGGTCTACAGCCTTGATTTAACTTTAAATTTGTAAAAATTCCTCTTTTACGCTTCCTAGATATAGCTAACACGATCGCCAAGACATTGGGAAAAAAAATGTAGGGCTGTCATCTTGAAAAATAGCCCTGCTGTCAGGGAAAATGTACCGAGCGGCCATTTTGAAAGGGGAAAAAAAAGGGCCTCCTTCCTATTTTTCGAAAAAACAGGACGCTAAACATTTTTTTTTTGGGGGGGGGGGGGGGGGGGGGAGGCCTTAGGTTCTGAGTCTCTGAGAACGATGACAATTAATTTGTTAGATTTTTCACTCTTTTTATGTGTAAGATTATATTCTCTATTCCCTTGCGTTGCCTGCATTAATCATGTGCTGGTTCATGGGTATGCCATTGTAATGTTCACACTTGTCATAAATATGACGCATGAGACTTTCAGCGAGACTAGGCAAATTTTCCTATCATTTTGATGAATAAAAAAACATCATACTAGGCACCAATACTTAATATGTGCTATATGTTCAACCTTTTCAACTCACTTCCAGGCAGTTTTTTTACAATGAAAGCGCATGACCCGATCTTAATTTTTATTTTGAATGTTTGTGGTTGGGATTTCTAATTTTCGAGATGCGTCAATTCAATATTAACCCAATTCATTACTATCATCTTTATATGTAAATCTTTTAAAAATGAATACCCAAACGTTGATTACTTACCATTGAACTCGATTCGGTTAGGATTTTGAATTTACATACAAGTACATGTATATTATATGTTAGTAATTCATTATATATGGCCCTATACGTGCTGAATAGGACAATTCACATGTTCGACTTATTCCTATAAAGTTCGGCATTTTTTAATGTCTGTGCAACTTCTCCGTGAAGTTTGATGACAAATTATCAACGCTTTGTATCAGAGAGAAAGATCATGTCGGTTTATACCATTATGATTTCTGTTCGTACCGAGATTTAAATTACTCTAGCTATTAAACATCGGATAAATTGTAGTTTCAACTTATAAAGATTAATTTCCAAGCCATTCACCTCCGTCGTCGATTACCAATTGTGAAATCTTGCTTCTCGAAATTTAGCTTTTCCATTCCTTTTTTAAAACTGATTTTAAAAAAAACAGGTACCTGTTTATTTCAAAAGTGAAATAGTACCTGACTGTCCTTAGTACCTGGCTACCTGCGATGTTCATGTACCTCTCTCTCTCTCTATACGCGATTGTGAAGACACTAGAGTTTCGAGAGATCAACTCTAGGAGATGTCTCTGCATATTGCTGACAAATCGTGTTCCTGTTACGTAATACGTCGTTGGCGTATGGCGAATCCCTATTATGAAATAGAAATCCTGTTCGGATTATGTAATACGTCAATGAAATGTTTGCACACTTTGATAGTTGAATGGCAAGGCTATTGATATTGCCTTTAGAGGATTTTTCGAAAGTCGTTGTGATCTTGTGAAAGTTGTCAAAACTTGTCATCAGTGACAAATGACAGTTTTTGTTATAAGCTACTGAAATCCTTGCCTATGATTGGTTATCAGCAGATTTGTCACTGATTTTTGTCATTTGTCATTGGGAAAAGGCTTTGTGAAACGGGTCCCAGGTCATGCGCAGATTGCATTGTGCAAGAAACGGTGTGGAATCGATCAGAAAAAGTTGACCATGCAACATATAAGTATTGCTGTGTACTTAAAGGTTCTGGATCTTGGAATCATCCAAATGATAAGAAACTTGGCCCAGTCTTGGTAAAGGTAACAACCACTGTACAGAGAAAGGTGTATATGGGACTACACGAACATGTGGCATTAAAAATGAGGCCCACATTTTTAAGCTGTTACATTTCATATTTAGAATATGATGGCATTTGAAGAGCCATGCTCTTCAGGGAACATTTTTTTCTCTGATGTTCTTCCATACTTGCATAATAACAATGAAAACGCTCACAAATTATTTGTTCACCTCTGCCCAGAACTCAACCTTCTTTGGTAAGCAAACTATGATTCTCGTCAACTTGTATACTGTACTTCATCAACGTAGCATTTTTAAAGTTTGAGGCAAATATCGCCCTACAGCTACGCGTGCCCATATTAGGATGTTATTCATATCAAGTATTGCTTGTTTTTATCCAAGATTTAGGTCAAACACAATCTATGACTTGACATCTTCTTTACACAAATAAAAGAATGCTGAATTGACCAAAAAGCATGTTGTCTTGAGTATGGGCTGCTATTCTGACTAGTGCATTCTAAAGAACGTCACCAGTCATTGCATAAATGGAGGGGAAATCACGACCGAACTCCTTAAAATACAAACCAAACGAGAGAGGGTCATTTTATTTTGACAATTTCAAACTATACTCACACGGGTACAATGGCCTGATTGTCCTAAAAATTATGAATTTGTTTTGATTTGATATTGTGCGTGATGACTTCTAGCACCATGCGAGGCGAGATGGGGGTGATAAAGTAAGGCTTGTTATGCTGACTCTGGATACGTGGAGTGCGACACGACCTTTTGTTGTGCACCATTATACGAGGCCACCATATGTTTATTCAAGACACTCCGTGATTGTCATCAATTTTTTAAAGGGACGTGAATATTCCTTTTTGTGAATTTTGGATAAAGCATAGATGTCTTTAACAACTTTGAAGCGGAAATGTTTGATAGATTTAGGAAATGCTGTCTTCAGCATGGAAAGGAAGTAAACGCGCAGAATATAGTTTTTACATGTATTAAAGGGGGTGTCCACTCAGATATCAAGTTGGTTTTCATAGAAGCAGCAAAATGAGAGAAACATGTCGGTGAAAGTTTGAGCACAAACCGATTAAAGGGATCCACTTTGTCTCAGATTCTGAAACAAAATTCTGGATTTAGCTCATGATGCAATGATAATTAAAACCTTTAGGTCAGTCAGGAAACCCATGACTTTTACAAGCCGATCGCCTGTCTGATTATCAAGATATTTATGATTGGAATTACAAATTTTGAAAACCGTTCGCCTGATGGTTTTCATAACACAACAGTCTATTGGGGAAAATGAGTATGGTAAAACCGGTCACTCAAAGATTTTTACTTTTTTGAGGCACTTCTTGATCATTTTGAAGCGCAATTTTTTTAGGGCTTCAATATTACACCATATCACAGACACTGATAACACGTAGGGCCGTTTATCTCAGATTTAACATTGTTAAACGATCCCTTTAAAGAATGAAAAAGTAATGAATTTTCGAAGGTGCGATCAATCAAACAGACAAAGTGGCAACTTTGTGACGTACATGTATCTTGCGAGGTCATCTTTAATTCGCCCTGTACTAAAATTTTGTTTAAAAAGTCTTACTTTCCCTTAAAAAAATTATTCAATTATACATTTACCCTAAATAGAATTATTGCAGATATACTTTTATACAACCCCTGTATGAAACAAATCTGTTCCGTCATCAATAAGTGAGAAAACTCCGAAACGAAAAGGACAGAACGCAATTAGATCATGGAACAATACTACGACTAATACTGTTTGAATAGAGACTTGTATTGTGTTTGTACAGAGGAAACGTGTGTGACTCAACATTGGTGGAAGAGACGGATGACAAGGATAAATTCCTGATCTCTTCCCCTGTAATTCTAAGAACTCAAACTGACATTAAAACATTAGTAAGGATTTGTATTTTGCTAACCAAAGTAGGTCCATGCTCTCATAAAAGGTCTACTCCGCCATCCATGATGGAGCTAGGGTGACCAGTCGAGTAGCTACAGGGGTCATGGGGGCACCTTCCATCTCTATTGAATCAAAAGAAAATATACGAAAGGGAAAAAAAGTAGAAAATAAGAATGAGAGTAAAAGAAACGGAAGGGAGGACGAAAAAGAAGACAATAGGACCCCTTCCACACACCCCTTATCAGTGACATTTTAGATTCAGTAGATTGGTATTTAAATTTCTTAGTACGGCCATTGATACCGCCTCCCCCCCCCCCCCCCCCCCCCCCACTACGATGCCAGTGTCCCCTTTATAGACTTAGTGACTGGACTAACGATACGCCACTGAAATTGAACTTCCATGATCCTGCCCATGTAAGTTTGAAGTTGGATGCGGCGGACGCCCGCCCCTTCGGTTCCAAAAATCCTGGATCCACCTCTTTAAATTTCTGTAAGTTTATACCTGTGCCTACAAAGGCACTAAATGGTCCCACCTCCCCAGTGAGTTTGATTACTTCAAATTGGTTGTGATACCCATTCACAGCTTTCGTAACACGACCTTGATTTCTTACCTCGGAGGGTGCTAGCCAGCCTTTCGGTTTTGACCTTGCCTTCGCACTTCGCAGCCACAGGCTCTTCCAGCTAACACTCTTTTATGGGCATTGTCCCGTTGGCCACGCCCCCTTCGTCTGGTCTCCGTCGGGCATCAGAGACCGAAAGGGGTTCACAGTTCGCTAGGAGTCCTCCTTATTCTTGCAAATCAGTCACGAAATCGACAGAGGGGACTGGCTTTATGAGGCTGTATTTTGATGTAAGACATTATAGTTTCCCCATCACACGAAGATCACTAGAAAGAGACATTAATAATAATATGTTTTTTTGTTTACGTGTTCATTCCCCCCCCCCCCCTTTGCTCTTACCTTCATCATGTTAACTCAGAAATACTTTTCATCTAGACGGTCCCATGACAATGACGATTTTTACAAAGTGAATTTTGTTCACGATTTTGAATTATGCAGTCTCATGTGTAAATGATACGTGTATAAATAATCCGATAGGAGTTGTTTATAGCATTAAAGCTATTTGATATCGCGCAGAAGGCTTTATCTGATTACATCTCGTTTGACTTCGTTTCTTTGGAAACTGTATTAATGTTGGAGGAATTGATGAGACCTCAGTCAGATACCCCTCACCCCGGTTGATTCATCCACCCTGCCCCACCCCAGCCCCCCTTAACCCCAACCATCGCTACACCACTGATAACTGTCTAACTCCACGTCTATCGCCGAAAGTGAAACAGCTAGCGTTGTGGTCTGCACATGCGAGGCTCGAAGTAGGAGCTCGCATTGGATGCATAGGGAACTGTGATGCGCAGACTGCAAACGACTTCCCGAATTACCAATCTGCTCTCCATCATCACTACCACCACTACTACCGCTCATTCGAGCCAGATTCTCTCCTGCATGCATATGTTTCTCTCATAAAACACGAGTGGATGTTGGCGTTTGATTCCTGGAGAGGGGCACTCTACTCCTTGGGCGCTCGCAGCTGGCGGCTCGAGGCAATGATCGAAGTACCGTTCGGCCAGCCGGGAATTTCTTTACATCTTACACATCTGGAGCTAGACTTTGCTGACTAATCGCAAACTTATTCTCCTCTTCAAGTTCAACATTTCTTTGATTTATACATTACGCTGTGTCGTGGCCCCAATTCGAGAACATATTATTGGAGACATCACATGGTGAATGTGACTATTTGAGAATGAACTCGACCAACTCGGGCCAAGGAAGGAAGGAAACATAGACAATGAGGAAATAACAACTTGAACGCGGCCATTGATACCTTTCTCGTTCTCTGCAATAATTGTTCACGGCTCAGCAAAATCAACGGATGTCTACGTTTACGTCAGTGGCATTTTTTTTTATAGGGCACTTTATCTCAAAACGAAACGTCCGTTTATGGCAATGAATGCATGATAACGGACAATAGTGTTTATACCTACTCGTTATACAGACACCATTATAAAGCCAAGTAAGGATTTATGGCCTGTAATCTCGACGTACTAAAGGATTTGCTATCGGATTAATAAGCGATATTCCATTTTTCACGTTTCTTCGTGGTTTCATTTGTTTGAGAACTGTAGCCGACTTGATAACTTATTTTAGCTGTACAGATATTTGTTGAAATCAGCTGCTTCGCTCTATGCAGCTGAGTGTGGGATCTGTAGCATCGTGACCAGGCCAGGTTCATGCCGTTACCTGACATTCTTAGTATGTGTTTATTGGAGCATCATCTTCCCTTAGAATGGAATAATGCATTGGAATACCATTGTTTTTGTAAAATGCATGTATGCTGAATAGCGTTTTAGTTCGCAAAAAGAAATACAGCTTTTCTGCCTTCGTATGCCCTCATGCTCATGTTCCAGTACTACTACTTTGACTAGTTGACTATTGCTGAATATCTCTTGGCCGTCGTGCTGCCCTGTTTTTCGTCCACCTCGGTTTGGTTTAATCTATTTTGATACCAGGGTCACGGGCAACACCGCTGCTGTAAATCAAGTAACTACACTGTGTCAATATAACCCTGTCCATGTATGTATACAACACGATCCCGACCCCGGATCCCGACATCTTCGGTTGGTATGGTAGTTACGCTGTGTCGCGGTGAGATCCCCATCGAGTCCAATTACTGGTCCATTGTTTCTAATGTGACCGAGGCTGCCGAGAATAGTGCCAGGTGACTGCACATCTTTTTCTCCTCATCGTGGTATCACTTCATGAGAATGCTGCGTGACCCCGAGGTCTCATCTGGGCTGATGACGTGTTGACACAGTTCTACAGGCGAAGGAGGTCCTGTCCGTCTTCACCCAAATGAAGTAAAGATGCCGTCATTTACTACAACAGAAAAATCGGAATGTTATTGACGATGTAATTAAAGAAGCACGCTAAATAGTCCTCTATGAGTGAATAAGGATATTGTTAGTAATCTTAAAAAGAACATCCAGATGGGATCCTTGAATAGCTGAAATGCATTTCTTCTCTCATTCAGACCATTATATATTCTAAAATCCTCCAAATCACAAGGTCTAAAGCGCTGTTAACTTGGATTTTTTTTTAGAGTGGAATATTCAAGCGTGAGACACTAAGACGGTGTGGCCTAGCTTATCGGGATGATAACCATTATCTACTAATCGTTCCGCAACCCACCTTTACCTTACATTAATATGGATAAATCATTTTAAACTTGACGAATTCGACCAAGAGGTTTTCATCCTGTGACACAATGCCTCGGGGAGGTCGCTTTGTGTACTTCCTCGCTCTGGTGATGTCCTCGGTATGTTGTATCTTCATCGTCTGTGCCCTGGGATTACACGGCCAGAACGTGACCATCCTAAGGAGAAAACTCTTGAGCCGACGGTTGTCTACGACAGAGAGCAACGATGGCAAAGGCCGCGGATATTCCTTCCATAATCTACCCAGCGTGGCGACGGACAACGATCCCTTCACGAACCTCAACGAGACATCGGCGCGAGATGCCCGCCACAAACACGGGAGACGCCAGATTAACATGACACAAATACAGGTACGTATATTAAACAGTAACAGTTTAGTAATATTAATAGTAATATTCATAGTAATGGTAATATCAATAGTACAGGTAATAATTATGTCCATTAATTCAGCGCAGTTACTATACAAAATACTACGCGTATTACAAAGTGCTCTGATATTATTATCCCGGTTTTAGCCGAGCCACCATGATATAGAGTTAAAGCATTCAAGGACTTTCTTCACAACGGTTACCCATTCACATCACCTGGCCAGTGTACTGTGTAGATGAATTTCTTGTCAAAGAACATTCGTGCCGCGGCAGGATTCGAACCGCCAACCATGTGATGCACAGTATAATATATCGACGCATCCACTAGACTACGACAGACACTTATTGCGGTGTCCGTGATGATGGCAGAGTTGTCTTTTAAAGCCCCACTGCACTTACACATGTATAGCTAATTGCTCCCTCTTTATAGAAAACAATACCTAAGCGATGCCCGTTGGTCCCCCATGATCCTCTTTTTCTTATGTTAATTGAGAGCTGAGTTCATGAGATAACCACCTGTCAGTGGCCTTGCAGGGTGGTCTAATCCCTCCTGGCCAAAATAGTGCAGAGTTACAGACGGGCTTTAAATGAAAATGACAGAATAACCATAAGTGAAGGATCTGTCCCTTGGTTCTCGGCTACACGACACACTAGGGAGTAGGGAGAATGTGCCCCCCCCCCCTCCTTCCCCCCAATCCAATAACGATCTATAGTAGGACAAATAAGAAAAGAGAAATGAAGAAAAGGGAGCACGAGAAGAAGTTATACGACCCTTCCAACATTTTATTTACTGTGACCAACCCCTCCCCGTCATACACACGCTACACGACTCTGACGAAATATTTATATTCTTACAAAGGAATCCACCGAAAAAATAAAATTGGGCAAAAAATGGGAATAGAGTGAGACAGTTCATGGTGAGCTTTTTTATGTATGCAATAAACGCTCTACAATTCTTAATCCTAAGTTGTGGTTATTTCAGAAAAGATATGCCCCCCCCCCCCCCCCCCCCCCCCCTCCGAACAGATTTTTTTAACTAGACATTGCATTCGTCACGGAGACGGGTTAGATGATTTGTCGCTTTAATCGAGACATAACGCAAAAGATTATGCATATCTGGGCCCTGTCTTACAAAGAGTTGATAATCGCAACTGGGTATTTTTGTCATGTTTGTGTGTGTGTGTGTGTGTGTGTATGTGTGAAATCACCTTTCTTTAGATCGCTGTCGCGTCATTTGGGTATCCATGGAGATGTTCTCTTGTTCCCTGGAGTATGGAACATATTCACTCGCCGTCCATGTACTGGTTCCAAACAATAGAGCCTGCGGATAGGGATTTACCCCCGAAATGATGAATGATTTTGAACATTCAATGCTGGTATGATTACTCACCTGATTCACCAATGGTTACAATTCAGTGATTTAAAAAAAACAGCGCAAAAAAAAAACTGGAAAAGGGTTTAATCAAGCTTCTTGTAAAATAATGAAATGCTAATGCAAGTTTATATCAGTGTACATCCCTTTTATTCTTCAAACATTTGTTTGTCCAAAGACCCTTTGATTGATATTTAACTTAGGGCTGAAACCAATATAATTATTGGGCGTACTCCGTAGAGTGTTGATTTTTGAATGAATTTACACCAAAATGGACACGGATAATTTTTCACTTTAAATGCTAAGAAACTAACCTATGGCGTTTAAAGGGATCCGGTAACTTTGTCTGAGATCCTTAAAAAAAAGATATATATGATTGAAAATTGAAATCAAATTTTGCGTTTGCCAAACGGTTTTTATTACACTACAGTCTATTGGCGGAAACGAGTATGGTAAAACCGGTCACTCAAAGGTTTTTACTTTTTCGAGGCACTTGATCATTTTGAAGAGCAATTCTTTGTAGGGCTTCAATATAACACCATATCACATACACTGATATTAAACACGTAGGGCCGTGCATCTCAGATTTAACATTTTTAAATGAATGACTCGCATCGTATAAATGCTGACGAATTGTTCTTTACTCTCATAATGTAATATGCCACGTGCCGAATTTTTTTTGTCTGGGTCTTATTGTTTTATACTACACTTTGGGCTTACGCTGATAAACCGGATGTCTTATCTGCACAATACACCAGAAAATGATGATCATTTGTTTCAAACAAGAGGCTTTTTGAAGTCGTGTGATATTGAAACTAAAATGACGACCCTTATGAGATAAAAGCTGTTTGAGAGTTGCCTTTATATCTCCTATGATCATTCACATAACTTCTTTGATAGTAAAAGTGGGGGTAAAACCGGCATATTGGAGACGGAGGTCTTATCCGCTGATAGTATACACACGGAAATGGGAAAACCCGGACAGAAACCTGCCTTTGTTCAGCTTTTATCTGATGTATGTCAGTTGGTAGTTAAAACGTCACATGACGATAGTTTCGAAATCCTTCCAAGTAAAAAAAAAATCCATCCCTTTGCGGATAACACCTCCCAAGTGGTGCCAGAGCCCAAAATTCAATATTAAAGATAAACTTTAGTACTGGTAATGCGACTGCATTGTGAAAGAAAAGGTGTGGAAAGGATCAGAAACAGTTGATCATGTAGCATGTAAGTATTGGTGTGCACTGCAAGGTTCTGGAGTCATCAAAATCATAATAAATTTGACCGAGTCTTGGTAAAGTAACAAGCGCTGTACACAGAAACCTACATATGGGACAACACACATGGTGTCGGGGCTAGTACTACCTTGATTTCCTTGTCTTTCTATGCTCATTACTCAGCCAGTATATATTTTCTTCCAAAATTGTTTGGCACATGTCATTTATTTGTAATCTTGAACATTCAGTGGAAGTTTCGTTTGATTCTGTGAGAATTAATTTTCTTTTTTTTACCAGTACTGGAGTTTATCTTTAAGCATTAGGACCGAAACGAAAACCTCCAACATTTGACGTGTGATTATGGATAATACAGAGCAACTATCTTTTTTCTTTTATCTCGCATAGGTAACTGTCTGTCGTTTAAATGTCATTCGATAGTTTTTAAAGCATTCCTTTCTGTTACTGCTACAGTCAATTAATATTTTGCAAACTTTCCTATTGTTTCCCCCTTTTTACGTTAAAGAATATAACAGTAACTAACTAAGTTTATGTATGTCACATAAACAGGATTGCTCTTGAAGCGCCCTCATGATCAAAATAATGACTAGAAACAGTTCTAAATCTTGCACGAACGTGTCTATGTAGTCCCATACGTTCATTACTGTGTACAGTATGTTTCAATGGTATGATATTCACTAAGATTCCTGGTCAATTCGATAAATCGTAATATCCACATCCCCCCCCCCCCTCCCCCTCTGTTTGATACATCATAACAATTTAAAAATAACTTCAGAAGCTTCCTTCGAAATGAAATAGCAATGCTAGTATGCAACATAACGTTTTACCCCACATCAATAATGATATATTCTACTATTCAACTCAGCAACATTCAGTCAGGGGAGGAAGGATATGAGGACACTCCTTAGCCTTTAGGCTCAACAACATCAGAAATTGTGCCAACGGAAAGAAAAACAAATCTTCGCATTTCCCGAAATTTGATCTCAACTTTTGACTAAGGATTCTAGAACTCGCTTCACAGCGAATGTAAATAAAGGAAACATTATTCATCTCTTGTGAAAGATGTGATTTTATCGCTGAAATGATAAAATAAGGCCTTCCACATGAATGTGTCTATCTTGGATAAATTATGTAGTATCCCTTAACAGTGTAGTCTGAAATAAAAATTGTGATGTGAGATATGTGATTAAACTTCCTCGCCCCATTTCTGAATGATCAGGAACTTGAGAATAAATTCTTCAGCAGTTATATCACATTGTTGCTCAAAGCATTGTTTGCAAAGTCCCTATCCACATAGGCTGCAACTTATCAAAACAAAAAATATGTTTGTGTCATACATCAAGTTAAATTCTAATTGAGTACATTAATGAGCTAAGGGGCATTAAATCTGTGGGCCAAATCGGCCGTTTACATTTTGTGCCAAGTCTTCGTTCGAGCTGTGCGGGTAAGGAATGAAGGGGTTCACCCATGTCTCACATGTTAAAGTTGATACTCTAAGACAATCCCAAATACTGAGATAATTACATAAATAGAAAGCTTTTAATCCCCATAATAACACCAAATGGTGTCCACCCGACAAAACAAGTTTAGAATAATGAATTTATTCGAGTAAACTCGACCAAAATATCTAAGTCTGAAACCCGGAAGTGCACGTAGAGTCGGGCCTCTATCCGTGACGTCACGAACGGGAGTCGTGGGCTCAGAGAGAGTGAATGGCAGTGATATCCCTACGTAAATGCTATTCTGTCAGAGCTTAGATTTGTTGTTGTTAAGGAGTATATTTGATGGATTTTCTGTTTTCATTTGAATGAAGAATAACGAAGCAACATTTTCCAGTCGCTGATTTCTAATTATATCCTCATATTCACCTTTTTGGTAGAGATTTAAGACGAGTTTACTGCTTAGGAATTAAAGTTAAATCGTGCACTTATGAATAGGCGGATGCATTATATTGTCATCAGATGAACATGAGCAGTTTTGTAAAACAAATAGGTCTAGAACTATGATAGTACTTATCATAGATGTGTGTGACTGCCTCAAAAAAGGATACAGTACCAGTTAAACATTTTATGTTGTAAAATATCAAACTTGAACGAGATCATGCAAGCGCGCTTCCTCTATAATATTTTGGCGAGTGATGCGGCTCTTGCATGAACGTTCGTGGAGCGAGCAGAATCGGGAGGTAAGACCAAGCCGCTGCTCTAGGCGCTGCTTGCTAGTGATGGAACATACGTGCGCTAGTTATAATATCGGCAATTGCAAGAGAATGAAAGCGACGTTGCCAGCTAAGAAAAACAACTAACAAAGACTTGCTCCTGACTACCGGTGTCAGAATTGGTAGATGAAGGATGTTCAGGGCCAAGGAAGGCGAAATACATGGGAAAAAGGAAGAAGAAACCATCGGGAGATCGCTGTAGTGTATGGTAATGAACTGTGCATGGGTAGACAGCTACTGTTCACTCCATGCCTGGGCCGATTTCAACACCAAAACAAAAATTACATGGTGAAAATATTGACTAATAGCACATCGTTGGCATGTATATGTCATAATTTTTAAAAAGGGGAATTGATATTAATACTATGAAGTACTAGGGGAAGGTAAAGAATTGTACATAGAACTAGAAATGCAATCGTGTCACAACGATGTGCGTGCAATGACGCCGTGTTTCTACGTGTCAAACGAAGGAGCTACTCTCGGACTATCCAGAGCAATATGAAAGAAGTCTGTAGCTTCTGTGATAGTGGAGATAGTTAGGGCGAAAGAAAGGTCACCAAAACGGCCCGAAACGGAAAAATTGGTGCCTGGACGGTCACGCATGAGGGTTTCCGGAGAACGAAGAATTTAGTGACCTTGAAGGAATGCTAGAGACTACGCCTACGAATTTTGAAGGGAATTGGAGTAGAGGAAGGGATCTAGAAAGGGCTCGCAAGCACTGCGTGCAAAACCAATATGACTTGGTGCATGATGAACATGTTACGACGCGTGCTTTGGCACGAACGGCCGCCCATACTAACACAACCGAATAACAGTCTTAACAAATGACGTCATGGAAACTCGGCGGAATTCGTACTTGTTCAAATGTGATTTACTCACAATTTTGTGCGTGAACATATACCATACTTGGTATCATTCGAAAGGGCACTTCAGTGCGGTCAGTTTGACACCATTGTCATCTGCGCAAAACGTACTGCACTCATCAAACGCGCTAATACGTAAAGCATAGTAAATTCATCATTTTTGGCGATAACTTGGCGAATAGGGCATTACAATTTACCAAACTTAGCAGACAGTTGTCACGTATATGGATACATGTGTCTGCCAAGTTTCATTGATGTAGGTATAAAGATCGCCGGTTTAGAGCAAGTTGAAGTTATTTCTCAATTTTCTTGAAAATGGCGAATTTGGAGGGCAATTTTCTCATATTTGGTCAGTTATAGGGTATATAATTTTGTATATGGCTGGAAAGGGCATATCTTCAAGTATCTAAATCCAAAAAAGGGTACGGGTTTGCCAAGCCATTATGGAGATACGGCCACAGAGAGAAAGCCAATTCCCAGAACTTTAGAGGGCGCTATTTATGTTTTGCATAGTCATTGGAGCATGAAATTTGGCATGGCTATGTGCAATTATGAGATAAGGATAATGTGAGATTTAAACACAAAACGGAATTTATATGAGAAAGTTATGGCAGTTTTAGATTTTTAGGGGTCCATTTTTTAAGAATTTGAGAGATTTTTGACGCAGTCAGTTTCAGATTTGAATTTTGAGTACGAAGATGGCATTTTGAAGGTCAGGTTATACGTCGCAGATGAAAGAACATCTCTTAGACTATCTAGAGAAATTTGTTAGAAATGTGTAGGATCTAGGATAGTGGAGATAGGAAGGAAGATAGAAAGGCCTTAAAATGGACCAGAAACGGACAAAATGGCGCCTGGACGGTTATGCATGAGTGATTTCGAAAATCGAAAAAGTAGGTGACCTTGATGAGATGCTAGAGACTATGCCTATGAAATTTGAAATGAAAAGGACATGAGGAAAGCACCTAACTAGGAATCACAAGCGCCATGTGTAAAACGAATGCGATTTTCTGACGAGGAATATAATTATAAGGAGGAGAATATTAATGGGGCAGAATGTGAACGAAAACAAGGCAATGACGAAGGTTCGTCATTGCAATTATGATTTATTAGACTTTTCAGCCTTTGAAACAAAAATATGCAGAAAATCGTATCACTCTGCACATGTTTGCTATGGAACATCCGGGTACGTGAATATACTCTCTCCCGGACGTGAGGTCATAAATAGTAGACCAGCGTCGTGACTGATTTTCTATGCAAAGAGAGGCGGATATTTTAGACATTTCAATTGAGGATTTCGAGTAGACAGAATTTTTTTGTGATATACTAAGTAATTGAAAAACTTAAAAATAACATATACTTGCCGTAGGTAACAAATTAAGGGACATTTATTTGCTTAGAGTATCAACTTTAAACAAAACAAAAATATTAGGTATAGTATTTCATGAGCTGTATGACAACTTCATGACCTTGGTCTCGAACTCGGTAAATATATGTCGGAACACCCGCTTACCAACCACTGGGCCAGGTCGAGTAACTCGAATCTTTCCCTTATCAAAATATATCTGCATATAATCTATTTTTAGATGTGCAGCTCAACCGATATAATATACCAGTTTGCAGATGGCACGCGGTATATAATTATAACGACCCCCAAATAATCTCATATTGTTTTAATATGGAGACGTCCCACTTTGTACATTTTAGAATTTTAGTAACTGCAGACTCTGCGAAAGTGATGGAAGTGCTTCATGAATACATTTTGTTTGACCTCTTAAAAATAATACTTCCATCAATGTGTGTTATAGGAGAATGTACCGTCGGAAGTGACGTATGATTACATAGCTTAACATGAACACGTATCCAATATTCGTCTCAATGGCCCGAATTCACAAAGGAGGTTTGTCGACAAACCGAGGTTTATGTACGTCATATGACGCGTTTTGACGCGTTTTTTTTACAAACCTGGTTTGTAAATAACAAAAGGAGGGTTTTTCGACAAACCTCGACAAATCTTCTTTGTGAATTCGGCCCAATGGGTTTTACAATGGTACAAATGAACTTTATATCTGCCCATGCGCAGCTAGTTGCTACCAACTGGCTTATTGCATTGTACTTTCAAATTTGAACAGTTCATGCTTTTAAAGGGACTTGGTAACATTGTTCAGATGAGAGGAAATGGCCGTGTTAAGGTAGTGACTTTAATGCTAAATGTACAAGTAAAGTTAATCCGAAAGTCTGAATGAAAGCAGACCACTATTAAAGGTAAAGACCAGTTATGGTCATGCGATTGCATTGTGAAAGAAATGTTGTGGAATCGATCAGAAAAGGTTGATCATCTAGCATCTAGCATCTGCAAGGTTCTGGAATCATCAAAATGATAAGAAATTTGGCCCATTCTTCGTAAAGTTACAAGCACTATACACAGAAATATGTATATGGGACTACCCTATATCTCTCACAGACCATGAGAGAAACAAATTTACCAAATATATGAATTAGTAGGCGGTTTCCCGGCAAATTTTGCATCATCATGTATAAGTCAAAACATATTCTTTCACATGATTGGTAATGAGAGCTTCCATTCCATTTTTTGAAATTGGGGCGTTTCCAATACTGGTCTTTACCTTTAACGTTAAATATTGGGGAAACTTATCTGATCGATTCCTTAATTCTCCCAACTATATTCCTACAATTTAATTACATTTTAGGTGAATGTAAATCGTCACAAAGCAATAAATCGGCTCTATATACAATTCCAGATATTTAAGTGTTGAAAGACTTTTATAAGCCTGTCTTATGTTTAATTTTCATGGAAAAACGGTTGGGAAAATTCAAAAATGGTTGGAGAATTTACTGTTAGAGGGCATCGCACAGTGATGCCAAAGAAAACCATAAATATATGTGTGGTTTGAAGAAGAAAAAAAATCAGGAATTCTTGCATGTTAAAGGGTAGAAGAAACATAGTGAGTTACATTTCATACACAAATTACGCAGTTTTTTTTATCAGCCTTCAACAATGTTACCGAGTCACTTTCACTGAGAACAAGCTATTGGCGTCGGTGTCTGTACACATAGATAGATGGACCTCGTCGCATGTTGCTTTGTTAGGCAAACACCAACAAAAAATGCTCGGCGGAGTGTCAGTCAGTCCGCAGGTCCGCGTAAAGCGCTCTAGTTTATCGAGGAGGCACAGAGCGTGAAACAGCGTGACCTCCTCTTGACCTCACAAAAGCACAATGGAAAGCCTGATTTTAGATCGTAATATCTGGCTTAAAAGAACTCTAAATGCCTTAATTTTTTTAGAGTAGTTAGATAAAAGAACATTTGATATGAAAATCCAAACAAATGTTTTACTCATAATGATTTTCATATCAAATTTTAATTTGACCGGACACCAAAGATTTTACGTAATTCACGTGTAGTTTAACTGCAAAATTTCATTCTTTTTTATCAAAAAGCCGAAATAGGAACTGCATACAGGGAAAGTCATATAATCAAACTGTCCGAAAAACGTGATGGTGTTGAAATATATTCGGTAAACGGGTCAGCATCCACCAGAATCTGACGCATGATCAAGAAACGATGAACTATCATGTAGATTCTTTGCCGCTACAGAAATGGCTACTCTACGCATGCGCAATTGGCCACTGACATGACGTAATTGGTATGACGTCGAAATGCTCGTCTGCTATACCGTTCGGGTTTCTCGAGATAGAAAGGCATTAACTCGGTCGTTTGGACTTATGAAACCGCGTATGTACCCGTAAATATACTGTTATGTATTAATTAAACTATCAGTTGTCTTCAATGTCTAAAATACATATCTCCTGTACGGTTTTAGCACCAGTTATGATACACGAATTACCCTCCCGAATTTATCCAGTCCCGTTAGTTCAAAATTATGTCGGTGAATGTAGGTTTGCTGCATGCTGCTTGTGCAGTGAAGCCTTGGTCATTGTCTTACGTTTCTACGGACGTACTTCAATCAGATATGATAATTTAACCCTCGGTTCCATTCATCCACCTCTCTTTGTCTCTTTCTCTCCATCTCTCACTCTCTCTCTCTCTCTCTCTATGTTTGTCTGTCCGTCCCACTCTCTATGTGTCTGTCTTCTTTCCTCTCTCTTTCTCCATGAACATTTCTCATACATTATCAAATTTTGCATTTCAACATTATACCCTGTTCTCAAAGCACTCTAAACCATAACCCATTTTGAACTGAATATGAGAGCAACTGTGTTATGAATTGCATCCACAAAGATGAAACAAGTCACAAAGTCATATAAAATCAAACAAGAACAGTTTATTTCAAAAGCATAAAAAGCTTAAGACTGTTACATAACACCATGTACATGATAACATAAATGTGTACCAAGTATAAGTATTTTCTTTGTGGCAAGATTCAACAGCCATCAGGACCTGGCTGGCCCTATGCATGTTGATAAATTGTATTCCGTGGCAAGTTATCACACATTGCAGCCTTGATTGTTGTGACACATATCAGTTCAGAATATTGTTACTTTTGTCTTTTGCGTTAAAATCTTAAACAATTAAAACAAAAAAGACACTAATAAAGCGTCTACAGGTGGAATGATGAGGAAGTTTAGAACAGTTTTGTCAATGATGGCTACTTCCTGTAACATTTATGTATATTTTGAGCACATCTACAAGATACTTATAACATACAAAACGGTAAACAAATCCTAGTAAAATTTTACCACATGAATACCTGAATTTAAATCCTATACAACAGAAGAAGAGCAAGTCTTAAAAAAATACATACAAATATAAAAGGTACATCTTTTTTTGGTCATGTCAACCGCATACAGCTGCAATAAAGAATACTATTTCCTCTCCCCGAGGATATACATGAAAGGCAAGAATTGTTATCATGTGAAACATAACACAGACACAATGATCACACACTTAAATATCACACACTGGCAATGTCCTTTCTAGACAAACATGAGGATACTGTACATAAAAAATATACAAAATCATTAAAAATCTTCATCAGAACCATCTTCAAAGACATATTGATCTTCCTCCAGACCATCAGTTTCCAAGGTCAAAACTTCATCTTCAGTGATATGAGATGTTGTCTCCTCTTCACTGTCACTAGCAGAATAGTCATCACCCTCATTTTCACTACATGTATCACTATCATCTAAAGTTACAGATGCCATATTTCCACACTCTTTGCACCTACATCCTGGTCCACAATGTTGATTATTTTTCCTGCATTTACACACTCTGTTGCTACATTTGTTCTTTTGACATGAACAGCCTCTTGTTAAATATGCTACGTTATTGCGAAGTTTATTAATATTCTCTTCGGAGTCCCACAAAATGTCAACAACTGGAGGGCCCTTATCGAATGTTATCACATAGCCATGCAATGTCAGATTTGGGTATTTAAATTGTGGTTCAGTGCATAGATTCCATACTGTACTCACCCAACAAGCCCTCAACCAATGAAATTGTAGGGCATTATTTGAAGGCAACAATTCATCTTCGTATACCCCTTTCCATGATGCCTTCCTGACAATATTGAGTGCCTCTTTGTGTTGTTCCATAACTGTTTCCCCAGACACACTATTGAACAGCTGAAGTGGGCTATCAAACTCATGCAGACATGCTCTATTTGCCTTAAAATATACAGATAACACCAATCTATAAAATGCAAGTAGGCCAATCTCACTACCTTTGTTTACTGTAGTGAAAGTCAAATTACCGTGTGTGTCTTGATTGCTCTCTCCCGTAATGAAAGACGAGTACTGAAAAAAACTTTATAGAAGGTACTTTTACCCAACTTTGCAAAAAACGATACAAAATCACATCCTGATGATATGTAAAGCATCTGAATACACGTAAAAACATCAATATTCTGTGCAAGTATACATGATAAATCAGAATCTGCTCGAATAGCATCCTGTAAACCATTGATATTGAGGTATTTTTCTTCACCAACTTTTACATTGTATTGCGCACAAACAGACTTGTTCTGAAAGTCTAATGGCAAGCCAATTATACCCACATCTCTGTCAATGGAGTACACTAAAATGTTACTACAATGTGAATCAAAGACATGGAGAAAAATCTGGGTGTCACCCTCCTCATGATTATGTATAAGTTTATGATGCTAAATTCCTGGAAACAACTGCTGGAAACAACCACTCCTGACCAGTCTTCTGTTTTCGGTAACCCAACATGGAACCCACCCGAAGTTATAAATACTTGATTCTCCCTCAATTTGCCATCGACACTTTTAACAATCTTGTGTGAGAGGTATCTAATGAGAGTGTGTTTATTCTTACGAACTTTCAAAAAAGTAGACCAGTTGGTTGGTAACAAAGTACCGTCACCTATATTTTCTACACATTCAACACTTTCATCTACTCCATCTCTTCTTGATCTTTCAATATTTTTAGGAGACAATCCTTGTGTATCTACTTGATCAAATAAAATCCGAACTTCAGCAAAACCTTTTGAAAAACTTGACAGGCATTACATATACAATCACAATCCATAATGGAAGGATTTTTGCTGAGTATTAAATTAGCTTTTTCAAATGATTTTTTTGAGAGTAAGTGGGGATATCTTGTTGATGATTATTGCACATGGTCCACAACTTGATTTGTTACATGGGTTTTGGAGTTACCCTAGCTGCTGACGTTGATGAAGAAGCAGTGGATGATGAAGAAGCAGTGGATGGTGAAGACGTCGATGATGGAGCCGTTGATGATGGAGCTGTCGATGATGGAGCCGTTCATGATGGAGCTGTCGATGATGGACCCGTTGATGATGGAGCTGTCGATGATGGACCCGTTGATGATGGAGCTGTCGATGATGGAGCCGTTGATGATGGAGCTGTCGATGATGGACCCGTTGATGATGGAGCTGTCGTGATGGACCCGTTGATGATGGAGCTGTCAATGATGGAGCCGTTGATGATGGAGATGCCGTCGATGATGGAGCCGTTGATGGAGATGTCGTCGATGATGAAGCCGTTGATAAGGATGAAGTTGAAGATGATCTCTGCGATGGTTCCCATGGGTTTACCCCCGCAGCAGTGAAAGCAGACTAAATGTAAATCCTGTCACCTACACACAAAAAAAAAGTTTAACAAAAATAAGGAAATATACTCTAAAGGGGGTTTATTCATCTTTTGGCAAGGGGGGGGGGGGGGGGGGGGGGGGGTAAGCGTACACTTTTTTTTTTTAGAGTCCCCCAAAAAATCGCAACGACTCAGCCAGTTGCTGAATAAGCGGGGGTGGGGGGCTAAGGTCTCCTTTTTAAGGTCAGCCAATGGCAATTTAAAAAAAAAAAAAAACTCAAAAGGGGTGGATTTTCTAAAATAACATAGGTCTACATAAAACATACACATACAAAATAAACGAGGGGGGGGGGGTTAACCCCCCCCCCCCTCCCCCCTGCGTACGCCCTTGTACCCACAGTCAAAGGCATAAAGCAAGTTCCAGGGAAAATTCAGAATTCTAGACCCTACCTGCCAAATAAGCAACAGCCCTAGCCCTCCTCCCGAGATAGCCTTAAGGGCTCTCTCGAAATGTTTTTTAACGATATTATTCGAGAGAGCCTTAACTGGCTCCCATACCCCTGCACGGAGAGGTATGTAAACAACATCAAAAATGTGTCCAAAATCACACTTTCCGGCACCCGACCAATATTGGACAGTGGCTTTGATAAATTTTGTCGTAGTTTTGGTCTTAATTACCGCCTTATTTTCAAAATCGGATCTGAAAATAACAAAATAAGAGCAATTTTCTTACCAGATCGATACAGCTCAACTTCCTTTTCACGTGTACCGTGTGAATTCACGATGTCTACACAATGGTGATGACCTCTGACTGGCACTTCGTAAATGTGCTGCTTCCGTATAATGCGCTGAATAACACTCATACAGCGCATTATACGGAAGCAGCACAATTTACCCACAATTACGGAAGTGCCAGTCAGAGGTCATCACCATTGTGTAGACATCGTGAATTCACACGGTACACGTGAAAAGGAAGTTGAGCTGTATCGATCTGGTAAGAAAATTGCTCTTATTTTGTTATTTTCAGATCCGATTTTGAAAATAAGGCGGTAATTAAGACCAAAACTACGACAAAATTTATCAAAGCCACTGTCCAATATTGGTCGGGTGCCGGAAAGTGTGATTTTGGACACATTTTGTATGTTGTTTACATACTCTCCGTGCAGGGGTATGGGAGCCAGTTAAGGCTCTCTCGAATAATATCGTTAAAAAACATTTCGAGAGAGCCCTTAAGGCTATCCCGAGACTAGGGTGAGAGCATAGACATAGTTGGGCGTGATCTTTTATTTTTTTAAGCCTTGGGTAAATTTAGACAAAAGTGTTGCATTATACAAACATGAGAATTGAAACTTCATGAATATCCAAATTATTTCTAGCCTAGATTTGGAATCTACGACTAAACTCAAAATTAGTCAAATATCAATAATCATATCAATTAAATGTCACCCTTTTTTATCAGCATTGATCATTGCTAGTTGCTGGTTAATGATAGTTTATAACATCGAATGATAAATAAAACATAAGTTAAAGAATCCCTTCAATCCCTTGAATTTTAAACAAGAAATCACAATTCAAATGGCAAGCTTGCAGTTAATTTGCACTCGATTGAAAAAGTACAGACGTCATTTTCAGTATGTGGGACTGGCTACCACTACCGCCAAAACACTCGGAGAACTCGGTCAGTTTCGGTCATAATACTCATTACACGAGTCATGTGTCGCACTTGAGCGTAAATCCCGCGTTTAGCGATAAAAATTGTCAACTTTGGCTCCTAAATTACACATTTTGTCCATTAAAAAGCCTCAATCAAATTGGTATCATCAGAAAGGTTGACATCTCAACTGTTCAGAAAACGTTGTGTTTTTAGCCATAATTTGGTAAACGGGTCAGCATCCACCAACATCTCAACAGAGTCAAAATTAATGTTAAAATACGTTTCTTTCGTAAAATACTCGTATTTCATCGAAATCAACTCATTTTGGAATAAATTTTACATGTATAGAACGACAAATAAACAGCAAAGGTACTCACCCAGACATCCCGACGATAAAATGATGTTGTAGCACGTTAGCGCAGCGTTAACTACGGGCCCTAGCCTCGGTTCGTTTTCTCGCCGATCGCGAGATCAACATTTCAGCTACGCCCTCACTTTGCTCTCGATTTATAAATATCGCGAATTTGCTCATTAGCATACGGACCTGCGGACTGACTGTGTGTCTAACCAAGGAGTTTTAAGAGCTGGAGTCCCAACTGGCAACAAATCATTTCAAGCACTTGCCGTTTTCTAAGGTTGCACAATAGCATCTAAAATGAGGTGTGCTGTATTAAACTTCTGTTACCTTTGATGTCCGCGATTAGATGCCGCCGACATCACTGGAAAGCTTGAGTAATGATATTTGTCACCAAGAAAAATCGTTAACATTTCACTTTTTATTTCAACTAACAAGAGCTAGCCAATCTATGATTGAAGTCAATGGGAAATGGAGAAGAACAAAATACCAATTTATCACTTATTTTAGGCAATTTTTCGTAACAATTTCATATGACAACTAATATTTTGGGGTAAAGCAGGTTACATCTTGCTAGACCAAGCGGATACCTATAAACCAGTGAACTTAATCAACTTCTCTCAAGAAGGCCCCTTTCTAGATAAATAGGTAATTTGAGCTATGAAACTGAATACGATATAAATGTGATTTTTCATGGTACCCTCAATTCTGAAAATTGTTTGGTAAAGGTATGTATAAGCGACGTTTTAAGGAGATCGATATAAAATGCACGATGATGCATTTTACGGTACCCTTTGATTATCATCCTTTCCTGGTATTTCTTATTTCAAGATAATGAGCTGGTACCTTCTCCTACCAGGTGGAGATCAACATTTTGAGATCTTTCGTAAATCCCTACCTGTACTATTTCAAGAATCGTCAGATACACCGTATGTGACGCATGACGTTGAATATGTCATTGGAATGTATGCGTTTGGTTCTATCATTGTTCTAACCTTCATGGCCGGTCCGGCTTCCAATTGTTGGATGGGGGTGATATTGCAGCTTTAACTCATATTTTAATTGAATATATTGATTAGACTCGATAGAGAGAGAAAGTGAGAGAGAGGAGGAGAAGAGCCGTGTTGTGACATTATCATGACTGGTTTCTTTTCTCTCACAATTTACATCACAAGTCAGGCCTGATCCCGTCATCTGCCAATAACTTTCCGATTCTGTTGTTTGTTTGTCTATTCTCTCTATCCCCGTCTCTTTTCACTGATTTTCCCCTCTCGCACTCTTGTGATCCTTGAGAGCTTTTTCTTCAAAGAAAAGCTATACCGGGCGAAATCAGAGACGTTTCAGGAACAATAGATGAGAAGAGATTATCGGGAAGAAGAACCAATGGGGGTAAGGGCCTAGCCCAAAACACAAAAGAACTCTTCAAACATACCACGCTCCACTACTCATCGACGGGTGTCGTAAGAAGGGCTTTCAATAGGCATTCGTCGTTTTCATAGACGCATATATTATTCACTCTCTGGAACTTGGTTGTATGCGTTTGTGGTATATTTGGGGAACAAATCGGCGTGATTGGAGTACGATCGTACGTGTCACAACGTGGTATATTTAGTATAGAAGTGAAGCAGTGCCGACTTTCATCATGAATCAAATACCAGGACCATCGTGCACTATGGTGAAGAGATATTACACTATCAGAGTCAGTCGGACGGTGGCCCATGTTTTCTGTCTCTGTTTCGCCATTACTTTTTGCACTCTTCTCGTAGCTTTGCCCTCGTTGGAAAAATCTCACCAGTCATCGCCGTTCATTGAGGTCGATCGGCGGGCGGGGTCTTCCGAGCACGACAGCGAGGTCTTGGATGAGCCCATGGTCGTAGTGGAGTACGACCCGGCCGAGGCGGCTATGAAACGGGAAGAGGACAAGATGAGAGAAAGGGCGGCGAAAGAAGCTAAGGCGAGACAGGATGCCGAGAGAAGGCTCGGCGAAAGGGAAAGAGTAAGAGACACGGAGAGGGACAGGGAAAGGGAGAGGGAGAGATACGTGGAGAGAGAAGAACCGAGATTGCCTGAACCGAGGTTGCCTGCGAGGGCCCCTGTGCGTGAAGCCCCCAAAGAGGTGGCTCGACGTCCAGATGAACGTCGGGTAGAATCAGTCAGGATCAAGCTACCTAACGGAATGAAGGGATGCGCTAGACCCTCTATTTATGGACGTGGTTATAATGTTGATCGCGACACCACTGGACAAATCAATGCCGCCTGCACGATGGACGAAAAAGAGGTAACACGGGGTCCACCCCTCCCTTATACTATTACACGAAATTTCACTTATCTCTCACTTGTTCCTCACTCAATCAAGACCCCACTTTTCGGTCTTGTTCCTATATATCCCCCTTTTTCGGTCTAGTTCCTATCCGTGGATTCTTTGACTTTTTCCTTAAAGTAGATATTCATTGATTTTAAAAACTAACTTTATTTTCATTATTGCAAAGTTGAAACTTTGATTCGACAAGGTTATCAAAATTCAATGCTTGGAAACATTCGAAGCAATGATTATTATAAATTACAAAACGCTTAAATACAGCCCCGGCATAGCACCTGAAGAGCTCTCCGAACGCTGCTGAGATGTGTGAGATCACAGTATGGACTGACTTGCACAAGCAGACGATGCCCCATGACATCTCACACATTTTCAGTGCCTGTGTTTTCATCTTCTCTTGAAGTCTTTCTCTTACTTCACTACCGTCAGGTTTAATAATCTATAGCCTTACTCTAAACCTCGCGCATGGTTTTATTTTGATGACAAATGCAGCGATATAAAGATAAAGGAATCTGTCGCTTGTAAACAAAATAAGCCGCCATTGTATATTCAGCTGCACAATCGGGTCATATCCCCTTTTGAATGGTTTGACATGCCATAACATTTATATACACTAAATTCATTATAATTTGAGAAATAATAGCTTTGCAATTATGTTCATTCTCTATGGGATGTCGTCTGCTTGGGCAGTGTTGGTCCATATAGTGACGTCATTAAACCATCGTTATTTTCCGGGGAATCTCTCGTATATCCCAGCTGCTATGGAGGTGGTTGTATTTGTATTTTTATAAATCACCCGATATGTAGTTGACCTATAACTTGTACGATGGAGGAAGCCAAGAAGAAGAAGATGGCCATCTGTTGGCTTACCAGTTTCTAGTGATACATTAGTTGACATATTTGTGATTTTCTTTGAATTTCACCTTTAACCTTTACCTTTACCCGCAATTCTTGGAGAATGATGTGTTCTCAGCAGTAATGTTTTCAGTTCCAGCTCATGTATTCATCCTTCTCATAATTTAGTGTCTTGTCAAGTAATCTGGCTTAGTTGCTGGTTTCTTTGTGGGTTATTCTACTCGTATGGGGTTGTCATATATTCTTTTTCCGGGTCGTCTTTTCACCACCATCTCATCATGCTCGTGAGCTGTACTTATTTTCATCACACGAGAACAGAAATGTCTGCAGCCTTCATATCCTTACTATCATGCTTTCAAATGCTAAAGCAAAGTTTTCAAAAAAGGATATAATTCATGACTATGACGTTAGTTTCAATCTTCCTTTATATCAAATGAATAGTTATTTTCCACGGAACATTAAAATTCAAAAGCTGTTATGCGTCGTCATGGTTGACTTGCAATGTACTGTCACGCCCAGTTGGTTTAATTACGTTTTATACCAATACATTAGAAGTGCCATTTGAATATTACATAGTGCACACTCTATAAATGTCTCTACTCTGCTGGCAATTAATCTACATAATCCACCAAAAGCTAAAGAGAAGGTAAAATTACTTTTTTTTCTTTTCTTCTAATGTCTGTTGGGGGAAACTATCATAGAGGAATCGTCTCCTGAATAAGATTGCCCATCTAGTGTCATCATATTATATTTGTAATATGACGAGAAACAGATGAAAAGTTCGGATCGAACTCTCTTGCCACACGTTTGTGTAGTCCCATCATGGATTTTACTAGCTAGTAAAAACCATAGTCCCATATATACCCATTTATGTATGCAGTGCATCTGCATTTGAAGACTGAGTTTTGTTCTTCGCTGCCTGTGATTCCAAAGCTCACAGTATTCTCCAATCCTACCACCCCATAACCGACAATCAATTGCTTCCAGAGAGTTTCTCTCAACAACTCGACTTAAAGGTACTATGTCCCATTTGCAGGCCAAACAAAAATGAAAAGGTCAAATTTCAACGGCATTTGAACTTCCTTTAAAAAGGGGGCTTGAAAATGTCTTTAAGTGGGAAAATAACGACTATTAGTTGTCGAATCGACTTAAGAGCTATATTGTTGTTGTTGTTTTAGTTTATAGGCGTTTGTCATTCAGAAGTGAATATTTACGCCTCTTCTCTTAGGATTTTTATAGAGCCAGTAAGTACATGTAATAGTCTGATTTTCAGACCATTGTACCGATTGGTCGTACGTTTTATGCTGCGCAAAGATTCAATCAGTTTAATTTTGGCCATTACAAGAAGTTGGTTATGTAGAAAAATGCTCATGTACCCTTTATAGCTCCTTTTATGAATGTTCCATGTATTACCAATGCAGAAAAATAGCCAATCAGTCACTCGATAGTGTCTGAAAGTAAAATCTAGCAAGTAAGCGGGTTTTCTTGCATAATTTGAATAGCAGGACACTGCATGACATATTCATAATTCCTGCAAGTTTCTACAGAATTTGATGTTGGCTGCAAAAGGGACATAGTATCTTTAACGCCTTCGATAACGGGTAAATATTTGTCATCGCTACCACTATGCACGTATATCAAGATGGATGAAAGGGGTATGTTGTCTGGTGTTTGATCTCCTTCTTCTTCTTTGGAGTAAAGTCTACCTCCTTCACAGTTGAAGATTCTTGCAGACTGATGAGTGTGTGTGTGTGTGTGTTTACGAGAGACAGGTGCAAGGTGCAATGCTATTAACATGATGCAAGTAAAAAGATCTTACTCTGACGTATATTTGGCAAGAATTAGAATGAGGAAATTGACCAAAAAATATAATGCTATTTTGGAATGCACAAGAAATCTCATTATTATTTTAAGATTGATGGGTTTCGTTGGTATAAAAGTTAAAGCCCCACTGTCCTACTTGTAGCTACTTGCTCCCTCTATATAGCAAACTTCCCCAATCGGTGCCTGTTG
Organism: Strongylocentrotus droebachiensis; assembly: GCA_035222895.1. Taxonomy (NCBI): domain Eukaryota; kingdom Metazoa; phylum Echinodermata; class Echinoidea; order Camarodonta; family Strongylocentrotidae; genus Strongylocentrotus; species Strongylocentrotus droebachiensis. The sequence continues at coordinate 393,277 of JAVYIG010000253.1, read as the reverse complement.
GTCCCCCATGATCCTCTTTCTCTTATGTTAGTTGAGAGCTGAGTTAATGAGATAGCCACCTGTCAGTGACCTCGCTGTGTGGTCTAATCCCTTCTGGCCCAGTAGTATTGACGGTATTTAAAGGGAAAGCCAACCTTGCTTTTAAACTACTCTAAAAATCAGAAAAGCAGATTATTGAAAGTCTGAACGAAATAGGACAAATCTGGAATAGTTAGGATTTAGGAATGGTTGGAAGTTGCAATCACTATACATGAACGTATGGGCACTTTTAATTGACCGAATCTACATGTTGTAGTACGGGCTGAAATGAAAAATAAATATGATTTCATTTTCATTATTGAATCAAAATCAGTCGTTTGCTTTTTAACAATTATTGTGCTTTAAATTAGAACACCAGTGATCATTCTCTCCTCTCAGCAATTGACAAGACTTCTGGTAGTGATCAACAGCTTGTTGTTGAATTTAAAGAGAAGGTTGAGTTCTGGGAAAAGGTGAAAAATAATTTGTGAGCATTACTCATTCTTATTATGCAAGTGTGGAAGAACATCAGTTAAGACATGTTCCCTGAAAAGCATGGCTCTTCAAATGCCTTCATATTCTAAATATGCATGTAACATCGTAAAAATCGGGGGCCGGCTTTTTACGCCACGTGTTCGTGTAGTCCCATATACATCTTTCTGTGTACAGTGTTTGTAACTTTACAAAGACTTGGCCAAATTTCTTATCATTTTGATATTTCCAGAACCTTGCAATACACACAAATTCTTATATGCTAGATGATCAACCTTTTCTGGTCGGTTCCACACCGTTTCTTTCACAATGCAATCGCATGACCAGAACTCAACTTCATCTTTAATAGCGTTTTCCATCGTCGTTGGATGATTTTCGCCAAAGCAAAAGTGTCCTTCACATTTATAGTAGTAATCTTTGGTTTTGTTTTTCCAATTATGACGATGAGTGTCAATGATCACATAACAAAAATCGCCAGTGTCGGCTGTCTTAACTTTATTGATCAATATCAGTAGTGCTTTAGAATATATTGATATCTGATTTAAAAGTTAACGTTATGATATTGATTATGAGCAAATGAATACGATAAGCAACCAAATGAGTGATTAAACAGATTATTAAATTGGTCATAAAATCAGCAATGACAAAGATATTCTCGAGGATGCATACCCCTTCCCTATCTAATTTGCGCACGTCCGAACTACAATGTAGCTTCGGGATAATATCCGAGTGTGGAAATAGCGGGATATTTGGCAAACTTGAGCTAATGAAGACAGAACTAGGCTCTTAGGAATCTATGGTTTGGGGTTAGCTAATTAGGGAAATAGGTCAATCTTGACCATAGTGACCGACTAAATTTTCTTTTCTTGATATAAACTTTAATTATGAAAAGTAATTGACTTATCTCTTTTGATAAGTTTTATTTCTTGTCATGTTATCCCTGTATTTTTCAGGTGCATATAACGAGGTTATATATGTGAAAATAAATTGACTTCCCTCTCTTATTTATGTATATTCAACCAATGTACATGTATATTTATTTTCTCTCATCCATGTAGTTTTTCAGGATATAGATAAATACATTTTCAGATATAAATTTCGGAACTCTTGCTGTAATCTACCCCGTAATATAAATAGTGAACCATAAACTGTCCCTCGCTTGTGCAAATTTGGAAAATAATCTTGAGGATAAAAAACAGACTGCAATCTTTCCTCTGGACAATAGAGACCTCAAACGTCCCAAGCTGTCATGGTTGATGATTCCAAAGAAATTGTGCCTTTCAAGGTACTATGTCCCATTTGCAGGCCAAAACAATGAAAAGGTTAAATTCCAACGGCATTTGAAAGATAATACTAATTTAGAACTTCCCTAAAAAGGTGGGGCTTGAAAATGTCTTTAAGTGGGAAAATAAAGACTATTAGTTGTCAAATCGACTTAGGAGCTATAGAGCCAATAAGTAATAGTCTTGATTTTCAGACCATTGTACCGAATGGTCGTACTTTTTATGCTGCGCAAAGATTCAATCAGTTTAATTTTGGCCATCACAAGAAGTGGGTTATTGATGTAGACAAATGCTCATGTACACTGTACCCTTTACAGCTCATGTTATGTATGTTATTACCAAAGAAGAAAAAAGGCCAGTCAGTCACTCAATAGTGTCTGACAGTCTAGCAAGTAAACGGGTTTCCTTGCATAATTTGAATATTAGGACACTGCTAACGTTTAAATTTCACTGATAGGACATACATGACATATTCTTAATTCCTGTAAAGTTCTACAGAATTTGAGGTTGGCTGCAAAAGGGACATAGTACCTTTAACATTAACAATGGTGTTGTGATCCACCAATTTCACACGGTAGTATACCGTACGGTATTATGAAAGAAGAAATAGAAGAAGTTTTAACTGTACCTAAAGTGTAACCCCTAAGCCAGTTTATTAATAGCTCAAAGTACATGTAGTAAACCATGTACACTCGTAACCTCACATGTGATGTGATGTAAAATGAAAACAAACCCGGTCAGAATGTTTGGTTGGTTTGATGATTTGATTTTTTTAGCAAGGCCTTGTATTCTTTTAAGTAAGCATTCACGTGACTGGCCGCTTTAATACCCCCGTCTCAATAGAAGACGATTTCTTGCGATCCCCACAATCGAAAAAGCGTTGTTGTAGACCTTTGCTTGATATTTTTAAACTTTCTCCATCGTTTCTTGAACCTCTCTGAAGCGTCTAGGATTGCCACCATCCCCCTAACTAGTCGCCACAACATTTTGAATATCATTCAAAACTTCCGCAGCGAGATCGCGGAGGTGCTGAAGAGCATATTAAAAAAGACATATATGTAGCTCCGACGTAGCAGCTGCGCTTACAGTAGTAAGCGCATTACAGTGAAAATGGCTTCGATCGCCGGGTGTTTTCAGGCCCATTCCCAAGACAGTATGCCACGTTACTATCACTTCGTGCTCAACACGCTTCATACCGCTGCCGGTGTTCGCGCTGCGCTCTTCCAGCGTTGCTGCTGCTTTTCTTCACTTCCCCATTATTCTGATATTGATCACAAATTTACTAATTTGTTTCTCTCATATTTCTGCTTTTACGATGGACTTTCCCTTGAATAGGAGGGGGTGTATTTTTTGGATTATATGTTATGGCATTGCTCACAATTATTATACAGAATTTCAGTTTCAAAGACCCATCTATGAAATGCAAGCATGACAATGTATTGTATGATGTGGTGGAAACGGTATTGAATATATTCAATTTTAAACGATAATTTACTCCATATTTATTGATATGATGATGATATTAGAACTACTCGATTACAACAAAAATAGGGAACAAGATAATACAAAAATCATATTTAATTACTTTGTGTATCATGAGCAGCGGGACTTTACGCCCATCGACAGTAGTATCTCATCGATTATCCATTTCAGAACTGGGGGTGTTTCACAAACACTAAGATCGACTAACGTTGGACTTGAACTATGGCAGGCCATTCATGCCACAAGTTTCTCTCACCATTAGTCTTTCAAGGGACGTCACAAATCTACAGAATTTACATTTGTTGATAGTTCTTTGAGGGAAATAAGTTACTTTTCGATGTGTACGTCCCGTGAGATACCAATGCCAGGAATGGTATGAGCAACCAGTGGTATGAAGTTGAACGGCCTGCCATAGTTCAATTCCAACTTCATTCGATCTTAGTTTTTGTAAACACTCCCCAGGAGTGAAGTAGGTGATGACCAGACACTCTATTTCTATCCTGGTAAGAGGTGCTTGAACATTACTGATGTATAAAAATAAGAAAAGCGAGGCAAAATAAACCCCACATGCACATTATTTCTGTCTGAGACAATGCAGTACTGTGCAAGACCATGTTGGTAAGTTCTTGAAGTAAAACCTCATGGATCAATTCAGTAAATCCGACACAGTTTCGACCACATCTCTAGATTCCAGGACACCTTATCATAATCCACAGGGGGTGGATACAAATGTTTAATCTCGTTTTAAAAAAATGATGTTACTGTGAATCTCCAAAACTTTGTCAGTTACAAGTCGGTTAGGAGTTGGTCTTTAATATATATTATATCTCAGGGCACCTTAATGTAATCCACAGGGGGTGAATAGAAATATTCCCATCTTGTTTCTTTTTTAAATCAATTAAGTTACTCGAAACCACCAAAACTGTGTCGGTTATTGGTCGGGTAGGAGTCGGTGTTGACTGGGGCACAGCTTGATTGAGATCGACGGGATAACAATGCGCTGACACGTTTCTAAACTTTCACGTTTGGAAAAGAGGCTATGGTTCCAAATTGGTCGCGAAGGACACAAACCGCCCCTCGATCAAGTTGAAAGACATGAGGAAAGGTTTTACCATCTGTTCTGAAGTGGTACCACATGGAAGGCGTGTACCATCGTAAAGTGGTCAAACATGGTGGCGGGTCCAGGATTCTCTTGCTCGGTGGGGGGGGGGGGGGGTGGGCGTCTGAAAATCCTCGTGATACGATACGAGGATAAGATTTTTTTTTTTAGTTAACTTACATAATTATGTATTAATAATAATTATATATATATACATTTATTTAGTTAGTATTATGATACGAGTAAGTGGCACTAAGCGCCCCTTTCTTGACCCCGGTGACCCCTTGGATCTGCCACTGAAACTGTTCTAATTTATGTTATAGGGCCCTTGACTTTTTCACGACATTGCATGTCGAGTCGGGTGTGTGTAGCTGATTGTCTTACATGTATACGCCTTGAACTTCAAGGGGTACAACCCGAGGGCGGACAACTGTCATTTATTTTCCTGACTATCTTTATTTAGTTTATGATTATTCAAATTTTATTTCATGACACCACACAGACGGGCTGTTTTTCAAGGGGATGACAATTTATATCCACCAAAAACTCATTTAATACCAAAAAAACAAATTGACGGATTTATTTTGCCCCTACAACCACGCTCTTCCACTCTGAGGGCCTGAACCCCTCCGCCCCACTTTCCGATAATTCTGAATCCACCCCTGTGACCTACTATACCGTGTCCCTCAATTTTGTTTTGAATTGTTTCAGAAGTCGAACATTACAGATAACACATGTATGTTTGCTCCCTCCCCCCCCCCCCCCCATGTGCATGTCCATATGCATGTAGTATATCGACATGACCCCCCCCCCCCTCCTCTCGCCTTCATATTAAAATATGTATTGTTCTTTTTGTTTTGTCACCCATAACTAGTCCCCTCTAGAGCTGATTACTTTTCGGTATGTTCATACATGTAGGTATTTATTTACGAATGTATTTTTGCTCATGTACTCCCTCCCCTCTCTCCCTCCCCTCTCTGGGGAAACGTGACTTTTCTTGTTTATTGTTCGTGTTGACATGTACAATGTACAATGGTCAGTCGAACATAATTATCCTGAAGGTCTATACATGTAGACCTATTTACTCGTTAATGTATGTTAAATTTAACGAATGTCTGTTACCCCTCCTCCTCCTCTACCATAACGCCACTCCCTCTTAAAAGTCTTAACCTCCTTTAAGTAAATTGTTATGTTGGTTAAAACGTGCTTAGCACAAGTTGTATGATTAGGTCTTATACCAATGGTGTGCTCATCTGTCTTGAGAGGGGTGTGTCTGTTTACCCATTCCCCTTCTCCCTTCCATTCATTAACCCCTTTCTCAAGATCGCTTGACCTTTGTAAAGTTTGACCTGTTTTGTGTTCCGTGGACAATGACATGCCGAAGGCCAGTCTTAACGCTTTCAACGGTGTGTAATTAGCTTACACTATACAGTAGGCCTGAGTCCCTTCAGAAACAAACAATATACTTATTTATGCTTTTCCTGTGTCTCGGAATGTTCAGTGTTCTTTTGATCTTTTGCGCTAAGCTATCTCCTCGTTAGTCAAAACGTCATAGCAAATACAAACCGTAGTAGGGAAAACAGTTTAAGAAATGTATTGTAATGTAATGTATTGTAATGTATTGAGCAAGCTAATCAAACCAATCGAGAACAATTGTCGCATTTGCATATTTTCCATACTCAGTTATTACAGTACATGGTCCCGAAATCACTAAAACTTTGGAACAAGCATTGGAGGTATTTTTGGCTTTCGTAAAATATTTACAAAATACATGTACATGTATATCGGGATTTCATCTCTACGTAATAAAGTTAACAGTGAAACTTTTCTCTTCTCGATTTTCCCAATGTTTTTCTTGGTTTTCATACTACTTTCCTCTTTTCTCTTTTCTTTCGTTGCTTAGGGAACATAAAAGATTTGTACCTCATGTTAATTTGTACATACTTAGCTTCTTCCTTGTACGTTACATTTAATGCATATCATCTTCATGTGCTGAACTATGAGAATAACATATTGAAATTTAAGGGGAAAACAAATCTATAAATATATTGAAGAACAAAAAAAACTTGAATGCTTGTGTATGTAAATGTGTATAGATTCTTTAAAAAATAATAATGATATTCCTGTAACTCGTACAATGTCATCTTATCTGATTTGAGCTTATAGTCTCAACAATCCGGGCCAATAGTGAGCAAGAAAAGGGTGTATAGATATATTCTAAATGTGAAGACAATGCTTTGCAAGTTTGCATCCATCGTACAAGCGATTTTGAAATGAGATGCATTCCTCAACATCAACAATGCAGATATTTCATATTTGTTTGGACACAGATGTCAGGATTTAAGACTGTGTTTTGATACCCGGGCGGACTGGTGACCCGATAAATATCTTTTTAGAGCCTCGTTATCCTTGACAATGGCTCTCTGGTAGCTGGTGTTATTCTTTTTACTGGCTCCTTGGGATTCGCGATGCTTGAAAGGGGCACATCTGTAGCGGTTCTAGAGAGAGGGGTGTTGCCTGAAGACTCAACCACCCCCTCCCCATATGTCTTCAAGCCTCCCCAAACAAAAATCTTTAAGCTCTTCACCAAATTATAAGTGAATTTATTAAGCGAGACACAAGTATACAATTAACTCTAAGAACCCCCGTGCCCCAACCCCCACTCCTACACGCACAAACACACATACACAAAGATAACAAAAAGCATTCACAAAGAACCATGCCTGGTGCACATCGTCCAAAATGGAAATATATAAAATATATAAAAGACCAACCTATTTTGACAGAACTACATACCATCATCATGATTATTTTCTCACTCATTTGATAATTTCCAGGAGAGACGCCAAAGTTAGTAATAGAAATTGTTCTCATTTTTTTCCCTTCAAATTTCTATTTCTTTCATTACTGTCTGGAGCCAGGGGTAGTAATACTAACTTTGTAGACGCCTAGGGCTCCGCCTGGGATGGTAGCTATAATGATATTGAGAAGAAAAAAATCATATATATTTATATTAGCAGCAGACCACGTCCACCACCCACCCAAATAACACGTGCTTACTGAAAAGGATTTGATCAGCTGAGAAGAACAACTAGGCCAACCAGCTATTTACGTTAGTAAGACCAATAGAATTACACTTCTTTGAACCAAGATTATCATCCATCGTCATCTTTCATATTGGCTTATCAGGTATTGAATAATTACTTTTATTCTCGGGCATAATCCCAGAAATAACAGAGTTATGATAGATACCGTAGAATAAGACCCCCCCCCCCCCATGAAAAAACTCCATCCTGAGATTTCCTTTATAATGTCCTTCTGTCGTTAGTGGGCCCATGGCCCTGTTGCATAAAAGTTACCACTGAATGTATCTTTGCCATTAGCGGTAACTTCTATGAAAGCTTTGATCTGATTGGATGTGGAGGAATGTTGCCATGGTAGTTCATACTCTAAGACAATCCCAAATACTGAGATAATTACATAAATAGAAAGCTTTTAACCCCCATAATAACACCAAATGGTGTCCACCCGACAAAACAAGTTTAGAATAATGAATTTATTCGAGTAAACTCTACCAAAATATCTAAGTCTGAAACCCGGAAGTGCACGTAGAGTCGGGCCTCTATCCGTGACGTCACGAACGGGAGTCATGGGCTCAGTGAGAGTGAATGGCAGTGATATCCCTACGTAAATGCTACCCTGTCAGAGCTTAGATTTGTTGTTGTTAAGGAGTATATTTGATGGATTTTCTGTTTTCATTTGAATGAAGAATAACGAAGCAACATTTTCCAGTCGCTGATTTCTTTTTATATCCCCATATTCACCTATTTACTAGAGATTTAAGACGAGTTTACTGCTTAGGAATTAAAGTTAAATCGTGCACGTATGAATAGGCGGATGCATTATATTGTCATCAGATAAGGTACAGGAGCAGTTTTGTAAAACGAATAGGTCTAGAACTATGATAGTAATTATCATAGATGTGTGTGACTGCCTCAAAAAAGGATACAGTACCAGTTAAACATTTTATGTGGTAAAATATCAAACTTGAACGAGATCATGCAAGCGCGCTTCCTCTATAATATTTTGGCGAGTGATGCGGCTCTCTTGCATGAACGTTCGTGAAGCGAGCAGAATCGGGAGGTAAGACCAAGCCGCTGCTCTAGGCGCTGCTTGCTTGTGATGGAACGTACGTGCGTTAGTTATATGTTTATCGGCAATTGCAAGAGAATGAAAGCGACGTTGCCAGCTAAGAAAAACAACTAACAAAGACTTGCTCCTGACTACCGGTGTCAGAATTGGTAGATGAAGGATCTTCAGGGCCAAGGAAGGCGAAAGACATGGGAAAAAGGAAGAAGAAACCATCGGGAGATCGATCGCTGTAGTGTATGGTAATGAACTGTGCATGGGTAGACAGCTATTGTTCACTCCGTGCCTGGGCCGATTTCAACACCAAAACAAAAATTACATGGTGAAAATATCGACTAATAGCACATCGTTGGCATGTATATGTCATAATTTTTAAAAGGGGAATTGATATTAATACTATGAAGTACTAGGGGAAGGTAAAGAATTGTACATAGAATTATGATTTATTAGACTTTTCAGCCTTTGAAACAAAAATATGCAGAAAATCGTATCACTCTGCACACGTTTGCTATGGAACATCCGGGTACGTGAATATACTCTCTCCCGGACGTGAGGTCATAAATAGTAGACCAGCGCCGTGACTGATTTTCTATGCAAAGAGAGGCGGATATTTTCAACATTTCAATTGAGGATTTCGAGTAGACAGAATTTTTTTGTGATATACTAAGTAATTGAAAAACTTTAAAATAACATATACTTGCCGTAGGTAACAAATTAAGGGACATTTATTTGCTTAGAGTTTCAACTTTAACGGCAAAGTTACCATCAACTGTAAGTTGTATACAACATGGCCCAGAAACGATAACAGGGCGCTACAAACTGAAGGAGTCTCGATAAGTTAGTTTAAAGAAGGTCGGTATTTGTAATTAGCCGATGAGGCCCTAAAATCTCAAGTTTCGTCGAGAGAAACATTTGAAAGGGGAACGCGATGTTTTTAAATCCATCTCAAAATTATCAATGAAAAGAGTAGTAGAATGGAGGGCATCGTCAACCCAGACATACTCAAAGTTAGAGGTGGTTTAAATCTACACAATCCAGACTCGGTACAACACATTTTGTATCGAGATGGGCAACTTCAGACAGTATACGAATGACGTTATCATGTATGCAAAGAAAATAAAACATCATGCTCTCCTTGAACTAGACTATGTATTTTTATTTTTCTCAAATGCCACGTGTTAATGGTGGTGTTTGTGGAACAGTTTTCGGAGAATAGTTCTCGGTTCAATTTCATTACCAGGCGGTGTGGCTGATGCATTTTGGAGCTGCTTCGCAGCTGGAAAAGCCGAGATGGGTCGAAGTTGAACCTGTACGTTTGCATTCATGATTGATAACAACACATTATTCGGGTCATTAAACGGTTAGATTGCGTGAACATCTGTTCCTAAAAATCGGCTCTTAATATGGTTTCATTAACCGACATTCATTCAGGAGCGAATTCAAGATTGTCCGAAAGGGGCGTGTGAGGGCGTTTTTTCGCTCAAAGGGGCGACACGAAGTTTTCCCCATGAACCGGATTGGGAATTTGTTTTCCACCCCCGAAAAGGATGGCTCTTCAACTGCACCCTTATTTGAAATTTGACAAGAAATAGGTGTTATATTTGGACCAAACTTTCATCATGTGTTAGTGAAGTCCCATAATACACATTGCTGCGTATGCAGTGCATGTTAAATTCAGCCAGGCTGAATCAATTTCTTATCATACTCCAAAACCAATCCAACATTACGACTAGAACTCGGCTTTATAATACATGTAGTTTCGTTTTAATCGTTTTAACAAATAAGTGAATTTGAGCAAAAATTTCTGAAGGGAAAAAACATATTTTTTTAGGTTTTTAGTACAGGTAAAGTGAGAGGGGAGTTCGAAAGATACGTCACAGAGTGGCCAATTCGTGTTTGATTGATTGCACCTGCAAAAATTCTTAACTTTTTTATATTTAATCAGTTTTTGCTCAAACTATCACTCACACGTTTCTCTCATAGTTCTGCTTCTATTACAACCAACTTGATATCAGGGTGGACTTCCCCTTTACTATAACTGTTCCTACAACGTGTAAGTGCTGTGCTAGTAGCATGGAGGGCGCCACTGGGTTTGAGATGTTGTCTGTCATCTTGTATTACCGCTGTGCTTTTGTCCTTTACATTTCTCTAATATGACACGTCGTTATAGACCGTCCCCTACACCCCCCCCCCCCCCCCCCAACTCCCGGGTGTTTACTATTTTGCACTTTGCAGGCACAAACCCTTACCAGTCGTTTTGCGTAACAGCTTCTGCAATACACTAGGCCATGTCCTATCCTTGTTTGACAAAGCCATATACTGCAAATACAGGCTCTGCACAAGGCTTCAGCAATTGTGGTAAAGTGTCAAATTAGAGTCTGTGCTTGCTAACTAAGCGTTAAAGATAAACTTGAGTTCTGGTCATGCGATTACATTGTGAAAGAAAAGGTGTGGAATGCATCAGAAAAAGTTGATCATGTAGTATGTAAGTACTATTGGTGTGTACTGCAAGGTTCTGGGGTCATCAAATTCATAACAAATTTGGCTCAGTCTTGGTTAAGTAACAAGCACACTACACAGAAAGATGTATATGGGACAACACAAATGGTGTAGGGGCTAGTACTACTTGATTTCCTTATCTTTCTATGCTCATTACTCAGCCAGTATACATTTTCTTCCAAAATTGTTTGGCACATGACATTTATTTGTAATCTTGAACATTCAGTGTAAGTTTCGTTAGATTCTGTGAGAATTGATTTTCTTTTTTTAACCAGAACTAAAGTTTATCTTTAACCTTTTTTTCCATTGAAATCTCAGTCCACCCCCTCCCAAACAGTGCATGCAAAGAACTGTTTTGTTTTGTTTGGGAGGGGTGGAATGATATTGCACGCATTAATAGAAAAGTTATTGTCAATCTGCGATTGGGTCCACTTTCCTTGGTATATAATTCCCGTCATTGCTTTTGGCATCATTTTGCGTCTTTCTTTCAACTTACAATAGGGACTTTTAGATTTGCGTGGACTGATACGTGTGACGTCCATTCAAGGCAGTGCATTAAAAGGATGTCGATCGTAGCATAGACCTATTGTCTTCGTGCGAATCTAAAAGTCCGTATTACAAGAGCCAGAAGCGTATCCACTATCCAATTCGAAAGATTATCTTTGTAGGCTTTCCTTACAATCATCGTTGTGTTTTGTTGTTGTTTTTGTTGTTACATTTGTTTGTTCGTATTTTTTTTAACAACGCGTACGTAAAATGCGAGCGTCGTGGCGTCCGATTTGGCCTCAATGGCGCCTTGCCCTTAAAGGTAATACAAAGTTTTGGGAAATTTGAAAATTGGGTGGAAAATGATTCTTTACAATTTTGATATATGTGGATGCCCTTGTAGATGTATTATAAGCACAAGAAAAATTAGCCCCTAAAACACTTCTCCCTTGAGAAAAATTGAATATAAAAAAATTACCGGTGCTCCCGGTAAATTTCAAATATGACCCCATAAATTTCAAATAGCGCCTACGACCGTACAATGGTAGCTGTGACCATGAAAATCTCAGAATATGTAGTTGTTATATATAATTTCCAAACGGGAATAGCTAATTGGTCGAGTTTAGTCAAGAAATATTGTTTTATAGCTTAATTAATATCATAATAATAATAATAATAATAATAATATTTAATTTTTATATAGCGCTTAATACAAATGTCTCTAAGCGCTTTACAAATATACTATTACCCCGGTCATTGGATTCAGTGCTTGCCCGCACACACTGTGTGCACAATCTCCACTCCCTGGGGAGCATTCCAGCCGGGCGTTACTTGACGCTCACAAGCTGTTTGACCAACAATGACGGTCGCATCCTACCGGGTACCCATTTAACACCTGGGTGGAGAGTAGCAAGTGCAGGTTAATATCTTGCCAAAGGATATTAGTGCCGTGTCGGGATTCGGACCCTCGACCTTCGCATCTCCAGTCAAGCGCCTTAAACCACTCGACCACGACACTCCCACTATCATGACCTTGAGAGTTTATTATTTACAATTTTATAACTTTAGACTCGATTTCAACCGCAACAACGATTCCTGAATATTGTAGGATCGCATATGCTTCCAATATGTTCATTTGAACCAAATTCATGACCCCATCCCAAAACTTTGTATTACTTTTAAATCACCATGGCTTAGCATTGCCATATTTCAGGACGACCAAGTCCACTGGGACAAGCATGTCCATGGGACAAGTAAAGTAAAGAACCCTTTCAGAGGATGTCCCCGAACTCATAGATGACAAGCCGATCTATTTGGCTTGCCTAAATAGGGATGATTCATTGAGAAATATAAACCGGGCAGCTGAGGACAATGCTCAAAGACATGGTATAGGAATGATGGATGTGCAAGACTCCAAGAGATATCGGAGTACTATTGGAATATCCATCACTACTACATAGATTAAATATCGGAGATACAGCTGGCATTAGCTGAGATGAAACATACGCGAGTTATCGAGCTTTGACCCCTCCGACCAGATATCACTTTACTAATGTCTGCTCTCGTCAACATTCCAGCCAGCAGCTGAAAGGGTCTCTGGAGGTATCCAGAGATGTCTTGCGAAGGAGGAGGAGGGGGCATGTTGGACGCAGAGAAGATAGGAACTTGATCTTGACACGGACATGTATGTTGGACGGAGAATCGGGATAGTTCATTGATGAGCCGACGAAGAGAGAGAGAGAGGGGGGGGGGGGAGAGAGTAGGGCCCTGGGTTCAAGTTCACTTTTCTTAATTGAATCAATTAAACCCGATGCTGATGAGCTTATTGCCATGTGATGCTACATAAAATAACGTACCACAGTATCGTTCATTGTCATCAAAAATATTCAAATGGTATGGTAGAGTCGATGGAATCACATATTGTCTTTTGTCAAGATATTTAATACAATATCAAAACGCTAAACAAAACATGATTGTAGGGCCCTCAAGCTCAAGGAGAGAACAGTATTAACACCGTTGAGACTACAGTGTGTAAACTAAACATCCATTCATAAACATTATGTAAATAACATGAATGATACAAATATCCATGTCGAAAATGTCTCATTTTCAGCGTCATGCACTTCAAGAGATCAGCCACTTACATACATGTACCTGCAGAACAGTAGCTTTGACAAGTTCTTGTATACTGTTTGGAATAATACAGATAATGTTTTGAGTAAATGGCGAAGCTCCAGGGGGAGGCAAAAGAAGAGAAAGAGAGAGAGTAAGAGAGAGAGAGAGAGTATCACAGGGGTTCACATTACATTCTCTTTGACATTATTAAACCTGACACTGTTTGATATTAATAATAAGTCTTGGCTGGTCTACTTATACGTGTACAGTCGTTTAGATGACAGGTCTGTTTTTTATCTTATCGTGTTGGTAGTAAACACTTTGATTAGTATGCTATCTCCGTATGCAATACCACTCCAGTTCTTGATGCGGTGTATTACGTGAAGGCATGCACGCTCGAGTACAGGCAGTGTTTAAAACTATTGTTGCCATTACAGTTTCTCGTCATGGAGAGGACAACAACGTACAGTTATAAGATTTGCCAAACAAAATAAGAGAAATCATGGATACATTTCTTGTCATTTTGTAAATAAATAAGAAAATTTATATTTGTAAGAGGTCTGATAAATTACACAACTAATTTTTTAATCCAGATTTTCTCTTTAATTAAGAAATGAAAGTGAAAACGATTAAGGCCTGAATATCATCACGGAGATGTACATGTACAATATAAACATGTTTTCTCTCCTGGTGCATTCTTTCTCGTCGTTTCGCCAGTGATGTTAATACAGGGTAGGGCTGGGGCACATACCCCCCCCCCCCCCCCCCCCCCACCACCACCACCACCACCTCCCACCCCCTCTCCTCGAGAAAATTGATTGTGTAATCTTTGGAATGATCAACTACAACTAATGTAACGACTATATATTTTTTCATTGCCTACCCCTCCCTCATTGACAATAGATCAACGCCCCTGTGTGGCGTAGACGCTGCATTTTTCTCCGCATATCTCTCCATGACCTCACCGGGACTCTCTCCATTAGTGTGACAAGTCTGTTTAGTTTATCCAGGAGTTATGATAGCATGCAACGTATTGTGTAATCTCTTTTCCTTTCTTTATTTTGCCCCCACCCCCTTCTCTTTCTCTCTATCTCTCTCTCTCTTTCTCTATCTCTCCTTCTATTTCATTTGCATTTCGGACTGTGCAACCGCTCTAAGTCTAAATCACATTTGACAAAGCCGTATCGATAATTGCGTATTCCGATACATTTCTCTCGAATTGTGATTGCTTTGGCCACAGAAATTTAAAAAATGTCAAGAAAAGTGGCTTGGTTTCAATACAATGAGTAGGCCTATTTGGGCTTCACCATTGAAGCTGAGACGGTTTGCAAATGAATTAGTTGTAATGTCCCTATGACCAAGAAGTTACATGCTCTCGACAGAAGTCGGAAGATACCCTAGGCCAATTCCTCCCCGGACAACTATCCCAAGGGCAGTTATCTTCCGAACACCGATCCCAACTAAACTCTGGACAACCACCCCAAGACGCTCACCCCTAGAGCAATTATCAGGAAACTCTACGAAAACTGGTATGTGGGGGTAATGACCCTTGGGGTAGTTGTCCGGGCTAGTGTCATAGGAAGATAGTCCAGGGCCCTGTCTTATAAAGGGTTACGATTGATCCGAATCAATCGTTAGTTTGCAGTCTCCTATCAACTATGTACATATTTGCAATTTATGTCAATCGCAACTCTTTGTACGACAGGGCCCAGGGGTGTACGCCTAAGGTATTTTTCATAGTCTGAGGAGTGTGGTGTAGAATGATGTCCTAGAAGCTGAAGACAATCGTAAACATACGGGATGCCCAATGGTTCAAAAGTCTAATCTCTTGAAAATCCATACATACAGGGACATACATGTAGTTGTCATGATCCTTTGATCACGGTCACGTATTCTCCACTTCCGAATCGAAAGCGTCTTTCAAAAGGCACTTCAAAATGCATCTTGTCTGTATGGAATATAAGCTTAAATCACTTTTTACCCCGGTAGCGAAAGCTGTGAATTGATACTGAACAGAAAAGGGTTATCAACTTGACCTTTGTGTAAACTTTAGAAGCCCTGGAGTGCAATTTCAGACCAGCTGACGTGGTTAACATGACAAACCACACAAAGGAAGAGTTATGTCTTCAGGATTTCTGTTTTTCTTTTCTTCGAAGTCGAGGATTGTTTGTTCTTGGCGATAAATCATGGTTTTGTTTTCTTTTTTTTTCTTTCTTTATCTCCAGTGTTATTACACTCGAAATACAGAGTTATGTTTAATGATGTTTATTTAGATCATGGTTTACTGAGGTAAATCCCTTCCTTTCTTTTCTTCATAAATCACCTCATCTTGGAAATGAGTCCTTCTTACTTCTCGTTTTTCTTCTTGAAAATATTAATGGTAAACTATAAATTCAAGTTATGAAGGAAAGAACTGTTTGTTTTGGAGAATTAATGTTTTTGCGTCGTCTTCGTCTGTGAAATTCATTATTCCATATTTTTTGTCTTTCTGCAGGTCACACGCAATGTCCGTAACACAACCATCAAATCCTTGTGCGCGGTGGAGGAACTGAACCACATCTCTCTGTTGAACAGCGAGCAAAGAAGGACTCTTGACGCTCAAGTACTCGTAGACGACGCGCACAAATTTATGTACTGCTTCGTGCCTAAAGTAGCGTGCTCTAACTGGAAGCGTGTCATCAAATACATGAACAACAAGGTGCCCGACTTGGAGACGCCGATGAAGATGGACCATCGTAAAGACCTGGTCTTCCTCCACGATTTCAGCGATGAAGAAATCCAGCTCAGGCTCAAGACCTACTACAAGTTCATGTTCGTCCGGGACCCGACGGAGAGGTTACTGTCGGCGTACAAGAATAAGTTTGGGGAAAATATCGGTGAGTTCAACGCGAAGTACGGTCCGAAGATCATCGAGAAGTTCCGCAAACCTGGTAAGTTGATCGAAGGTGCGGATCAGTCAATGATTACCTTCGAGGAGTTCTTGCGTTTCCTGGTGGACAGCGACACCCGAAGGATGGATCCTCACTGGCGACCCATGCATGAGCTATGTCAACCCTGCGCCATGAAGTACGACTTCATCGGATCCTTTGAGCAACTGTCGGAGGACGCTACCTTGATCATCAATAAAGTCCGTGGGAGCAGTGACGCCTATTTTCCGGCGAGACAGAGCTGGTATAAACCTACGACCGATGAGAAGAAAAATCAACAACTGAACAATGTCCACCCTACCTACATGAAACAGGTCGTGGATAAGTACGCGAAGGACTACATCCTATTTGGATACCCGCCGCCAATTTCTGACATCACAAGACCAAAAGGTTTATGATCTTAACCTGAGAGACATTCATTGATATTTAAGTTTTTCATTGTTTCAAATGAAAATATCGATGAGAAATCCATTTAAAGATATTCGAAATTATTATATGTGGTCAGCTAAATATGAAACCAAAGATAGCATTGTTATTGCAACACACACAGTATCCTTTAAATCCCCGTAACCTCAACTTTGCAGAAGTGTCTTTGTGATTTGACATCTTTCGTGAGCACTTCTTTGTACGACGCTCACAATTGAATCTAGTGCACGTGCAGACGTTCCCCGGGTCCCCCGAAGTATGTTTGGCATGCCTGCGCCTCTTTTCCCAAGACGTTTGGCCCTTGATAGAGAAATACATCTTGATTACCATGCATTACCAGCTGAGTGATGGTTAGAGGGGGTAGTAGCCGAAAAAGGCTGAATGGCAGACCTTCAGTTTTCTCAAGTAAGGTTACTTTTTTAATTCGTGTTCGCCCTTAAAATTTTCAAATTATAACGCCCCCTTTATATACCCCCGGTGAATTTAGGAATATTTGGTCCTTCCCTACAGGCTTACTAGGCATTGTTCGGGAGGGGGAGGAGGGAGGTTCCATAAGTATTTGCAAATTTGATCTGACAACCCCCATCTAAAATGATGTAGCGTCGCTACCGGCTACGAACCCGATGAGCTCTCTAGAATCAAGGGTAGTTTCAACTATGTTCCTTCATACCAAGAGTTTGATGTAGTTGAATATCCTTGCCCATCATTTTTCGCTAATGACCATTCGATCTAGGAGATGTCAAAGCGTTTTCAATTCGTGTTTGTGTGTGATTGATGGGATACAAGGGAACGAACACTGTCCAGTTGGTTCAAATTGTTGACAAACTGTTGTAGTGATCAGAAATTAGCCATCTAGGTTAATAACTTAATGCCCTGCCCTAGAAAAACATAATAACAGGGTTTTGTTTTTACTGATAATGGATCTAGTTAATTAATATTTGCCACGTTAATAGTTTGTATCGTGAATTTTAAAACACGAACGGAATCAGTGGGACTGAAACTGTTGGCCTTGATGCCGATATTGCAAATGGACAATGCTCACGCAGGCGCAGGACGGATTATGGAGAAAAGAAATAGGGGGCATTCTCACAAGCAAACACTCCGCGGAGTTTGGAAGAGTCGGTGTAAGTGATGGGAACGGCCCCCATGATGTGTAAATGCAGGCTGAAATGGTATTGTATACGCACACGAGTTCGTGATCATTCCGGAATCACCATGAAATGTCTATTAATGGTCAATGAAAAATAAAATTGACGAACGAAATTGATTTATATGCTCATGTGTGTGTTTAAATCTTAACCATCATAGTTTGAATAGTAAATAATTACACTGTATTTAGTTTGTTATTCACTCAGAAATTGGCTTTATGATTATGAAAAGTTCTTAAAAATGTGTTTCTTACGCAGTATTGATTTTAACTGGCACTGTAGAATACTGTTACTGAGTAGTTTAGTGTAGTGTACCTCAGTGTAACGTTTTTGTAGATGGAGGATATACGGGACAGTAAAACTTTGTTGAAAATCAATTGAAACTAGAGTTTTTACTCTTGAAAGTTGTATTTGTAATCGCAACTCTTAGACGTAACTTTCGAGGACCTCTGCCATTTGCTTAAAACTATTTGTTGTTTGTTGTTCATTTGAGTAATGTTGAATGATGTTTGTCAACACCACCGCCTTATTGAACTATATCTTTCTTGTTTTATTTCATTTATTTGTTTATTTTGGGGGCAACTAACTGTCAATACATGCTTATAACGTTACTGTTAAGAGACTGGGGGTCATGGAATTTCATTGGTCTCTGTGGTTTACTTTGATTAATCTTTTAGTAAACATAGCATGATAGCAGTATTGATCTTAGGTCAGTAATAATTATGTTGTGAGCAAATATGCCGCGAGCTAATATATTGTTATTTTAAGCATTAGCAGTACTCGATGAAATGTTTAATCGATCTAGTTTTATTAAATGCCATTTCCCGTTGTACATTTTATTGAATTTACATGAATTTGATTGGAAAGGAACAATTGGATTTATGTTCTGCGTAACTCATGTAACCAATTGCTTAGTTATGAGGATGTGTTTTTTCATATATTTTTTTAGTGAAATTATGTATTCGATGTGGTATGTACTGACAGTATCTATATATGTAAGTCTATGTTGTGTTTGATATCACGTCTATAATTCTAACGATGCCCGTCTATTACCAATTTTAAGAATACTATTATATAGTTTTCTCCTATAATTATTTGAAAGATATCAGTTATGGCTTATCAACATGTGCTTCAAAATAACTATAAAGGAGCGAGAAAAGCAATTATGATAGTTTAGTATGGGAACAGTCGTACATCACTGAGCAATACTGTATATATAGTTATAATACCAGACTGCTATAATAATTTGACATTTTGACAATTTTTAATATAATAAGTGTGGTATTACTTGCACTGTGATATTAACATGAAATGCTCGCCTTTTCAAGAACAATTATCTTGATCTAGCTGTAGTTCTGCAGGGGTATTCAAACTGAATACCCATGCACTATTCATAATTTCAGTATCTAATCTGGACACTTTAATTCTGCTAATGTAAACTCCAATCGTGCTCTCTGTCGGATTAAACTCGCAAACAGATTCCAGTCCCAAATATTTCAAGTTGAAATTCTACCGTCTACTTTCATTGTCGTACATGTAACCGGAATAAAACTGTCCAGAACTCCATATTATATATAACATAATGAACTTCGACAAAGGCAGAATTTCTTCTTTTCTCAGGTAAGCTTAGGTTACCTATATCCTGGACCATGTGCTACACAACTACACAATGTATATTTTCAAGTATATTCGACATAAATTAGCATTAGTATTCGTGAGGTACATGTAAAACCTAACTTGACCCGTGGATCCTTAAGTATCACGATATGGCTATGTTTACATGAACGAATGGGGGTAACAACCTTACTATGACAATGTTTCATGATGATTTTTAAGTTTGTTTTGAAAGTTGCATGTCTCCATGAACTTATAGGTCAGTGACCTACTGAAATTTACCCCTGACACTGGGTTCATACCGATTCATATGTATGTCGAACAAACGATGTTCACGATTTACAAACAGGAAAACTTCGGACTAACCTCCTTTCGGTAAACCTTATTTTGAACATTAGCTTTAGTCCAGTGTCAGGGATTAAAATTTACTAGACTATGGACCCAGGAGTTTGAGGCAAAGAAGAAAAATCTGACGAGGCCCCCTGGCTCGAAGAACTACACAAAATGTCATCACTAGAGTCACTAATGATAATGGGAATGCTAATTTTAAAAAATTGTGCCCTATTATGTTGCGTAAACCTTTTGAAGTTCTGGTCATGTATGACTCCATTAGTTTTGTGCGAATCATATGCTTGATATATTTTGAAAGTCTAAAGTAATATTTGAACTAATAAATATTGTATGAAATGAAAATTACCTTGAGTGTTCTTTTACTTATTAATAGCCTCGAAGTAGAATGAAGCTTGATGCTAATGAGACTTCCCCGGATACATACAAATTATTAATTTATTATTATTATTATAAGTTGATGATGGCGTTGATTATGATGATAATGGTGATGATTACATGTTTGGTGACGATGATGATGATGATTATTATTATTGTTATTATCATTAACTTATTATTATTATTATAAGTTGACGATGGCGTTGATTATGATGATGATGGTGATGATTATGACGACGATGATGATTATTATATTATTATCATTATTATTATAATTTATTATTATTATTATTATAAGTTGATGATGGTGATGATTATGATGACGACGATGATGATGATTATTATATCATGATTATGATTATCATTAATTTATTATAATTAATATCAGTTGATGATGATGATGAGGTTGTTGATTATGATGATGATGGTGATAATTATTATTAGTAGTATTATTAGTTGTACTATTATTATTATCATAATTTTCATTATTATATAAAGGAAAAAAAACATGAATCACCTGTTTCCCGTAGGCAATGGATTGATGCATTTTTATAATGCATGTCTGATCATGGATAATTTATAGTTTTACTGGACACGATTATCTCATATATTAATTTGATAATAATAATTTAATTTATTTTTGATTAGTCATAGGATTGGTCGCCCATTATAGGTTCCTTGCCTGAGGACGCCATCACGTTCAAATTCGGCCTACTGCGTTTTTCAATTTTGAAATGATTTGTCAACTGTGTTTTTTTAAAGGTATAATTATGTAATTGATTTATATTATATGATATGATTATAAACATTAAAATTCAGACAAGGATTAAGAGTCAAGAACGGTACAACGAATCGTCTTCTTTCTCTAATAATTAATGAAACGTCAAAACTTCTGCCCCCCCCCCCTACCCCCGCACCCACCCGTAGTGATTCGCACGCTTCGCTTGCCAACTACAGCCCCTCCCCTCCCCCCCCCCCCCCCAAAAAAAAAAAAAAATCCTTGCTACGCGCTTGCGTTCTATCATAGACCTACTACGGTTCTATGATGTTGAAAATGAAGAAATAAAATCAAACAAACAAACAATTTATTTGCTGTGTGCAAGTTAAACACATGTATCAGCTGTCTTGTGTCTTAATTTGTTGTATATGTTGGTTTGGCTTGTTCCCTAGTCCAGAATCTGGCCGAATTAATTTGATAATGTCCACCACAGCAACGCGATGCAACCTCCCCTACTTACTTAATATCAGCCGAAGGTGGCGTCATCCTAAAATTAGGAAGCTCGGCTTAAAAAAAAATCTTTGGCTATACATGGCTGGTGGGCGTACGAGTTCGTTGATAACGCCATCTTCGGCCGCTTGAATTAAGTGTAGGAAATATAGACTTCTATTATTTTTATTTCTCTTATCCTCAAGCGAGGTTTTTATTTCCATAAGTTCAATACATATTTACATTAATTACTTATTGAATGAGTGAAACGATTGGCTAAAAATTAGAGTGTATTCTACAATTTTTCCATCTTAGTATTATTTCTTTGCTAACACATTCGGTATCTTAGCAACGACTTTTTTTTCCCATTTATATTTCGCACAAAAATACGTTCACTTTTCTTCTTTGCTCTCTTATTTGCATTTCGCTTTCATAACCTAACTGATCACTGTATCCATTCTCTTCAATTTTCATTCCATGATAAATTCTAGGCCTAAATAGTAGCAAAATTTGACGTCATACTGGCCAAAGTTGTCGAGGTTGCTGGTCCCAAACAATTTTGCTGATACCAATCAACGGTGTAGTGATTATTATCAAAATAGCCTAATTTCTCATGGCTTAATGATGACATAGACATGTAACTAAAAATGAATGTTACGACCCCCCCCCCCCCTCTCTCTCTCTCTCTCTCTCTCTCTCTATCTCTCTCTCTTTCTCTCTCTCTTTTCCCCTCTCTCTCTCTCTCTCTCTTTCCCCTCTCTCTCTCTCCCTCTCTTTCCCCCTCTCTCTCTCTGTCTCTCTCTCCATCTGTAACTACCTTCCACACTGCTGAAAATCTCTTTCAAATAATGAATTAAAAACATTTTGTTTTGTTTTTTCACACACTATTTATTCAAAGAAACAATCGAGAAACAAAAACAAAAACACATTCCCTATTTGTTTTCACTTTAAAAGCACCACAAAATGACAATTTAAAAAACCATCCACTCTCACTACACATACGTGCATACTAATGTGATGGTTGATAAATCATTCCCTTCTCTCGAATATCAGTTTGGCGGGTGAGCTTGGCTGAATAAATGTACGCGGACAAACGAGTCGGGAGGCCGATGGATGCAGCCTCCACCCCGGGAATTATTGAATTACAGGTATTCGGGCAACGTCAACTCATAATTGGAAAGGGAGGTTGCTCTGTTTTAATATATCATGCAGTATATTGTCATGACAACGATAGTTTTTACAATAATACAATTTGAAGTTGGACACTGCAAATTTGATATTAGGACAAGGGCCCCTAGAAAAATTTGATTGCAACTTCAGTGATGAATATAGATTTTATCAATACCTTCTTTAATTGACTTCGTCTTAGTTCTGAGTGAACTGAATACACACAAAAATAACCAACTTGAAAATACTACAAACATCAGTCGCTAGCAGAAAATGCAGAAGCAGCACTACAAAATAAGCACCAATTTAACGTCTTGCGACTCCGTATATATATACATGTAGAAAAGTCAGTTACATTACACGACATTTAACAATGATTTAAAGCATGCATTATCTAATACTTAAATTTAAATTTATACACAATACATAACTCAGTTTCATCACGAATACCACAGGAAACAATAGTTATAGTAATCAGCTGTCGGTAGTTTACAATCAGGCAAGGTTTAAATTTGATTAGTTTGATTGTCACTTTTTTCGGGTCATGCCCTGGATATTCCTTTTCCGAGAGTATAAAAATCACTTATAACTCTGTGAATTGAATTACATTGGATTGAATTGAATTGAATTGAGTTGATTTGAATTGAATTGAATTGCTTTGAATAGAGTTGATTTGAATTGAACTGAACTGAATTGAATCGGTCTGAACTGATTATAATCGGACTGAATTGGTTACATTTTTTTTACCCTAACGTTTCATTGCTTGACATTCAACAATTATTTAAAGCATGCATTATCTACTTTAATTCAAAAATTCTTCATAATACATAAGCTTCATCACGAACACCACAGGAAAAAAGTTATACTTCTGTTAAGTAATCAGCTGTCGGTAGTTTACAATCAGGCAAGGTTTAACTTTGATTAGTTTGATTGTCACTCTTCTCGGGTCATGCCCTAGATATTCCTTTTCCGAGAGTATGAGAAGCACTTGTAACTCCGTGAATTGAATTGAATGGAATGGAATTGAACGGAACTGAATTGAATTGAGCTGAATTGAACTGAATTGAATCGAATTTAATTGAATTGGTTACATGTTTTGACCCTACGGTTTCATTGCCTCAGGAAAAAAAGAGTGATACATTCGACCTCTCAGTTTGTTCCCATATCTTACACAATTATTGTTTTCATTCAGCGCGTGCAGATCGGGTCTGGTCCACTCCACTTCCCGCAGGCTAGACACGCCCTCTGCGGCTGACCAACCAGGTTGTATCCCCCAATGCACTGGAAGAACGTGGTGCTACCCATCCCGAACTGTGTGGAGTCGGCCTTGGTGTGGATGTCCGGCTCGCTGCAGCGCATCGTCCAGTCCTCTATTCGAGAAACAAGTGTGAATTATTTCATCAAAAAATCAATTTCCATAATTTCTACCAAGACTAGGGCTACTGTTGAAGCAGCTGGATTTAACAACCGCCACTGCAGCCAGTCATGACATCAATAACAAATAACCTCGATGATCAATACGCATGGCGAAAAATATCCATGATAATAATAAAATGTTTCCTCTATCTGAATAACCTACTCATCTATAATCAAATTTCGACATCCAGAAAAACCCAGAAACCTCCAAAAATCAGAATACCCTTAAAATTATGTAAGCTCTTTGGTCAGTTAATGGTAGAGTGCTTTATAAGAAACATGTTTTTGTTACTCTTGTTTTTTTTTTAAATGTATTATCATCATTAGAAATAGTAGTAGTAGTATTATTAGTCTATTGTAAAAATGTTATATTATTATATTATAATACATATTTAAGATCGGTTGATCATCCTTCCTCCTCGAACATCAATGATGTAACATGAAAACATTTGTATTGTTTTTTAATGATACAAATCTTCTGGGTTCTACAAACGCAATCTACCAGAAGCTTCCATAAATAGACATATTCTTCTTGCTAGTCTAGTGGTTTGAGAATGTGCGTGTTTGGGGCGGGGTGGGGGGATTGTACATACGGGTATCAATCAGATGTGTTTAAAGGGAAATCCAACCTTGATAGCAAACTTCTTTAGAGGAAAGCAGAACAATCAGAGAAGTAGGCCGATGTAAGCTTGAATGAAATCACAATCCCCTGACCAAACTGCCAATTAATGATTCGCAAAAGCTAATTGAGTTTATATTTAAAACATTCATAACTACATTATTATTGTTTATTTTGTTTGCTTTCATAGCAAATGAACTTATTACAGCAAAACAACAACAGAATCCGGGGATCACAGCACATCTTCGGCTCGTCCAGAATTCTGGCCGTTTCTGTAAGCCGCCACAGATGGCGTTATAAACGAGCTCGTACGCCCAGCCAAAGATATGTTTTCGTCGGGCGCCCGAATCAGAGCCATCTATACACAGAGTTTGGCCAACTTGGTTTCACTGGGTCACAACATGGCGTATATTCGTTTGTTATGTGCTTGCCAAACACAGCAGTACTCGCCATATTGTGTCCAACTCGAACCGGGTTGGCCAAACTCTGTGTATAGATGGCTCTGGCCCGAATTCGAGGATCACGCCATCTTCGGCTGGCAACAAGTAAGTAGGGAAATATTGCGGTGATGGGTATATTTGTGTTCAAATGAAATCGACCGGATCCTTGACTAATCCATGTGAGGATCACCTTACCTCTGACGACGATGACAACCTGTTCGCACCGCCCTATCTCGGTCTGGTCTTGCGGCCTCAACACCTGAGTATTTTCTGGACAGTACGTGGTACCACCGAGTTCGCCAATCCTAAACTTTGGTTTCTTAGAACAGGGCGATGAAACCCTGACCTGACCGCCCATCTTAAAATGGGTGCATGTTTGCCCCTCCCCGCTGGTCACACTCGACGAGGTGTAGGAGAAATCGACGCCATGAACCCTTGGAAGGAAGGAAACAAGAAACAATTTTTTGTTATTGTTTATCAATATTATTATTATTATTATCATTATCAGTATTACTATTATCATTATTATTTAATAGCTGGACTGAAAAATTCACGCATTGTACATAAACAAACAAACAAACCAAAAAGGAAGTTATTCCAAATAGTTATAAGAGGTACTTATTCCTCTCTAATGTTCAACAGTAGTCGTCACCACAACATAGATATAAGAATAATCAAAGATATTCTTGTTAGAAATTGTTAAAAGAAACATACCATACTTTGAAAAAAGCACAATATTATTTGGGTGTTAATTCCCTGTCACGATAAACATCATATCGAGGGTTCGGTGACACAAAGACATTACTCCATAGTTTGCCAAAATGCTTATTTGATATCAAAATGTTAAGAAAAATGTGGGCTCTAGGAAACACAAAAACTCCACCCAACACCCCATTGAAGTCAATTTTTCTCACAATGGCCAAAATGGAGTTACGTCTTCGTGTCACTGACCCCTCGATATCTTACTCGACAGGTACGAAACTGGCGACTTTTTTGCAGTTCTTCTCGTAGCATGTCTTGATGATCAGACAGGATGTCTCTGGCCAGGGTTGGATGGCGCTCCACCATGTAAAATGTCGGGCCTGAAAGCTCCACACCAGCTCTCCTGCCTTATTCTTCACCTTACCGACGCCATCTTCTTTCCAAGTGCCTGCATAACAAAATACAGAAACATTGGAAAAGAAATACTTTAGGAGATATGAAAACAAAGAACACTTGTCAGTCATTGCTTCGTACAAGAAGTACAAGTAAATTCTGAACGTTAACACCTTATAAAGAACTGGATCAAAATAGGCCGGCTTACTAATGCCTCGGTCACAATTGCTATTACGAACGCCGCACGAACGATTTTCAGACAATGGAAATTCGGGAAGACAATGAAAAACAGGGAGATTCGTACGAAATTATCGGTTGTACGAACCTTTGTTCAATTTTTTGCGTACTTTTTTAAACTGGCGAAGGTTGTTCTTGGCAACCTGAAAGCTTTCCCGAGGCTTATCCGACATAGCAACACATAATGTATGCAGACGGGAGTCCAAGTATTGTAATTCATGCATTAATGGCCGGTTATTGGATCAACTCGTCACGAGGTCCCCAGAAAAGCAACATCATGAAGACCATGAGCTTCTAATACAATAGTTAGTCATTTTAACCCCTGCTGCGTGCTTGCCGACATAGCATGGAACGATGTACGCCAACTGTCTTCTGTGTATACCCGCAACATGTGTAGTCGATAATTTGTAATTTGAAGCTTCCATGATAAACTTTGTTATATATTTTGTGAACTAGTTCATGCAGTTGATGATTGGGGTTTGAGGGGGGCGCTGCACAAAGAACACATTCCCCTACCCCCGCCAAGTAAAATCAACCACGCTTTCAATACATATATCAGAGTGTATACGAAAGAAGAAAAAAAAACTAAGCAACAAACAAAATGTACCTGTGGGCACCTCCCCCCCCCCCCCCACCCCCTACTCAAGTCACAATGGGTAACCTGTAGAACACGGATTTTTACATTTTATCAATAACAAGTGTCAGATTTCTATTTAGATTACACAATATTTTAGGAGCCTATCCCCACAACAGTAAACTTGTTAGAGATACAGAAATTTATGAAACTGGACTGGGCTCATAAAACATGTCGTCAATAACAACAACCACAGATCTGGCATATCTGCTCATAGCCAATTAAAGATGTATCTTGTTACCAATAACAAGTGTTATGAAACGGGCACAGGTCTATGAGAGAAAATGTCGGTCTATCGTATTCGTAGATACGAGGAGGGAAAATGCTGATCTGTCGTAGATACAATCACTGCATGCGCTTATACAGAGACGGAGAAAGTATAATTGGCCATTGAATATGATACTGAATAATTTTGAATAGATTTTAAATAAGGGTCAAAGAAGCGCTCTTACATATTTCTTTATGATTTAAAATGTTTAAAAGTAATATTTCTTCCACATTTCCCCCCAAAAGAGAGAGTTGTCTTTTTTCAAAGCTATACTGAACTCTCACCTGTCGTTTTATCAAAGTACCAGGCTGGAATTTTGGTTCCATGACGGGCGCCTTTTGGCTTCCTATCGAGAGGAAACACGGCGTTGAATGGCAGCACGACGTCGACGAGATCATCGGTCTCCGCGTTGACCACCGTCACTTCTGCCATCGAAAAGGCCTCTAGTCCGGTCAATTTCATACCTTGATTAGGAGAGGAGAACGTTCAGTTTTGTATGTAAATCAAGGAATTATGAATGATTTAGCAACGACTTTTAAAAAAATCAACCTATAAAAGAAAATTGCAATAACTTTGTACGTCACCTAAAATGTTTAACCTGACAATGACATATACTCCGATATGACTTCTGTATGTTAAATCTCTGACAGTCTGTATGGCCGTGTTGAACGAAGAAATCTGATATTTGTAATTTCTAAGTATATCACTCATGTACCCCCCTACCCCCTAGCCCCCCCAATACAGTAACAAATACGATAGTAACATAAATTTTACCTTTTTTAAAACCAAAAAAAAAAGCGCCCCCCCCCCCCCCCCCCCCGCTTATCCACCGGCCGGCTGAGTTGGCGCAAAAAAAATCCTCAAAACTGGACAAAAAAGTGCTCTTACACCCCCCCCCCCTCCCCCCCCCCCCCCCCCTGTCCGCCGGCTGGATCCGCCACTGCCCCCCCCCCCCCACGCAAGTCCTTATTGAACTTCTTGTTTGTAAAATTCACAAGGAATGTACGTGTACCACAACATCGATCAACAATTAATTGGTTGATAACTATTTACGAGGGGTAGGGTACTGAAAAGTCGTAATTGCGTGGAAATAACCAATATTCGGACAACCACCATTTATATATTCCGGCCGGAAGATGGTATATATATATTTTTTTGTATCTTGATATTCAGATGACAAAAAGACGCCGCCACTTTGATCCCCCGTCGTGTCAATTCGCTCGCTTCGGTTTCTCACCAAAGAAAGAAGAATCAGTTTAAAAAAAAAATTAAATGGCTCACCGTCTGGTGATTCTGTTGCACCAATCAGCTCAGGAACTTCTTTCAATTCAGTTGGATGACTTGTATGCACACCGGAGAATCTAACCTCCACGACACTACCATCTGAGACGTTCAAACTCCCTGCAAGTCATGCACATTGCGAAATAAACAATGATTAAGGTGATATGTTTTGCCCGCCTGGGTACCTGCCACTGGAACCAAGATACCATACCGTGTCGTGTGATGTTCTTGTTTTTTTTTCCTTTTAATCTTTTTCTTCTTCTTCAACTTCATATTTCTAAACAATCATAATCAACAACAATTTTTTATTTTTTTATTTAAAAAAAAAAAAAAAAAAAAAATCGATAACAAATATTTGCTACAAAATTGCTCCACTTAGAGCGGACGTACGAATACATTTGATTGCCAACTTCTGGAATTCGATTAGAAAATTATTTGTGAATCTTTTTTACCTGCTGGGATGTCGAGTCTGTAAGGAATTTTGTGTTCAGGATGTGTGAACTCTACGGAATGGTCCTCCTCAGACATCCAGACGAATTGCTCCGTGAACGAGTGCTTATGAATCAAGATTGGAAGAACGTTTTCTGGAAGAAAAAAACATAAATCGAATATTTGACCAAATATCAAAGGAATGGCATAGTGCCTATATGTTAGTTTGGTTCCACTTTCTTAGCCCTGATGTTAATTTATGTTTTGGTTTGTTCTAAATATTTCCCTTGTATTGCCACAAAGATAATAATCCCTTATTCCTATGATGTTAATTCCTATTTATTTAGAGCCCGTGTCAAACTTGTGGGATCTGGTATTAGGACGTTATTGCGACCTCAATCACTTTAACAGCACTCTCTGTGCTTCCTCGACGCATTCTCGTATGCAACCACAAAGGGACGTAGTTATGTGAAACTACCTTTGAATCACCTCCTTAAAACAACATATTTTTGCGTCCTCATTCCGTGTTCGTATAAAACACTGCAGTGGGGGCACAACTAATCGCTGTATTAATACCCGTTACAAATTAGTCGTCTTTTTTATGAGAAATGTATATAGATGATGTACGCGATCAAGACAAAGGAACGCCGTTGACGCAACGCGAAGTTAACAATGTTACATGACTCTGCTACCTACAATGTTATTATATTTTCATACAGTAAGAATTTGAAGGAAATCGAGTTGCATTGTGCTGGCTGATCGTGGAACCAACCTAATGACGTTGATTGTCAATGAACGATAATGTTACACAAGTTTTTTTTGCATTATCAAACTGCATACTTACTCACTCCTGGCTGGAAACAGTAGGTGAACGATGTCTCCAGATACCCCGCCTTGGAGGCCACGACGATGACGGGCTCGTCTAAGGGTATATCCAGCAAAGCAAGGCCGTCCACGGTGGTGTAAGCAGTGATCAACGAGTCATTCACCGTCGAGGAGTTCGTCATTGAAGAGTTCCCTGTCGACGAGTTCGTCATCAAGAAATTCGTCATCGACGAGTTTGTCAACGACGAGTTCGTCATCGAGGAGTTCGTCATCGAGGAATTCGTCATCGACGAGTTTGTCATTGAGGAATTCGTCATCGAGGAGATCGTCGTTGTCGTCACGGGCAAATTTACGATGGCCGGTCTGATTATCCGAACCTGGACGTCAGGGAGCAAAGCCTGCTGGGTCGAACCGTCCATGGTCAAGACGGTAAGTCCGGTCGGAGGGGGAGTAGGTGGAAGGGTCGTGGGTGTGGTCTGGGGAATGGTTGTCGCCGGTTCTAAAGTTGTTGTCGGAGCTGGCTGTGTTGTAATTATTGGTTTAGTGGTTTTGGGTGGCTCCGTGGTTGCTGAGGGATCTGGAGTTGTTTAAGGTTCAAGAGTAAAAGTTCGTTCGGAGGTAGTTTTTAGGGATATTTTTGTTGCAGGTCGTTGTTGTAGGAGGCGGGGCATGTGCGAGAGAGAGAGAGAGAGAGAGAGGTAGTAGCAGCCACACATGACATCGAAAATGTAGATGTTGGCGATGTTGTGCGCGGGATAATAAGAATTAAAAGAGAGCATGGATAATATTAAGTGAAATCATGCCGTACATAAATCATCATAATAGAAGGTATTAGATTGCGTACGTTCTCGCATCACCCTAACATTTCTTATAGTTGATTCGTTCCTACAACAACAAAAAAAGAAGAAGAATATCAACATTCATCTTGGCATTTGCTTCTTAAGTATTTCCCTGCATTCCCGACTGATTGCAGACACTGAACTTTGATTCATTCTAATCCAGACTATTGAAAGCAACATAGGAAGTTTTCGATTATGATGATCCTAGTCTATTGTGTATAAAATTCTTCTTTTCTGGGTCCATTTTGCAACCGTTCATGTAAGTCACCACGAGAAAAAATCCACCCCATGATCTTTCACCCACTCCCTACACTATTGAATAAGTTTTAAGTAGATGAAGATAAAGCGCTATTCATTTGTTAAACTGTATTTTTACCTCTTAGCACGACAACGACCTCTTCGCACTGCCCCATCTGAGCCTGACCCGGCGGTCTGAGCACCAGCGTATCGTACTCCAGAGGACACGACGAGCCACTTACGGGGTTACCTGCAACCAGCTTGGCCTTCTGAGAAAAGGGGGACGAAATCCTGACATTGCCTCCCATTTTGAATTGGGCACATGTCCGCCCCTCTCCGCTGGATACAGTCGAGGACGAATAGGAGAAGTCGACGCCATCGACCCTGGGGAGGAGGAAGTAGTGACAACTTTAAAATTGTGTGTACTCCTGCAAACACAGGGTAGCACTGGCAAGGAGAAATAATTTCCTGATAGACGACCTAACTTTGTTTTTCATCTGTAGTACAGGTTCACCCCCAAAATGTGCATCAAACATCGAGTGAGATACATAATTCGGGGCATTTCTTTATGCCATTGTCACTCTTTAGGATAGTACGTGTATCTTATTTTTGAAATATGTGGAACAAAGTTCTTATTCTGAGTGGTTTTTAGTTTGCCACCCGATCCCCCAAAATATGCAAACCGCAGTTTCTTTCACATTTTGCCATGTAATAAGACTAACTCTGTCTGATATATTTGACCGATAAGCCATTTTTGGATTTGATCATTTACTTGATCTTTCCACTGATTGTCTTATAGTAATTTTCTCGAATTTACCTTTTCCGGTGGAAATTCATTTTGCTGATATTATACAAATTTTGTCGATGCTTTATGTATTGTGGTTTTCTATTGTGTATACAGTTTTTTTTGTTATGCCTGATCGTGATTTGTATCTTCAATTTCTCAAGACTTTAAATTGTACATCATTATCTGATCAATTATCTCCTTTTACTGAATATGATGAATGTACTTATGGTCCTCATCAAAACTTTTTCATGCCCGATGAATTTAATACATTTGCTGCTACACAAAATTTGAATAAACAATTTTCTTGTGTTCATGTGAACTGTAGAAGTATCAAGCAAAATTTTTTAAGCCTAGTTTCGTTTTTAAATCTGATTGATTATAAATTTTGTGCAATAGCTACAACTGAAACGTGGCTGAAAAAAAATGACCCAGTGTATAATATTAATGGTTACGTATTTGTGGGTAATGGCCGTAATACTCGTTCTGGAGGTGGGGTAGGCATTTATATACGTGACGATTTAACTTGTTCTCGTAGGTTGGATCTGGATATGAATACTGCTGAATTGGAGTCTGTTTTTGTTGAAATAAAAATTAAAAAGAACTAGACATATAATACTTGTTTGGAACAAGTATAGGTGGGCTGGTCAACTAAAATTTGAGACAAAATAGAGCAAAAATAAGCGACATACTGCTTACAAATTCTTAAAAAACAATATCATGTAGATTCATAACGTGAACTAAATTCACCTTCTATAGGCATAACACGCAAATTATGAAGTTTTTGACATGAGGCCTTTAATCAAAATATTTACTATGATGACGTCATCAAAATGAAAAATGATTAATACTGCGCTTGTAGAGAATTGTCTTAGCTACAACATATCGAAATTTTGAAGAAAATTGATCAATATTTACAGATATACAATCAATTTTACATAAATATGCTGACGTCATAATATGCAAATTCGTATTTTGAGTTCCAAGGCCATTGTGATGATGTCACGATACACTTAATGGCCAAATGAGACATAGAATCATATTTTCGACTCATACTCTATCTAAATATGAAAAAAAATTGAGGATCCCGGTGCATTCCAAAGAGCTATAACGGATTTTGTATAGGCATGTTTTTGCCCATATATGCTATGTATTAAAAGACCTCGCGCGCACTGACATTTATCTTGAATTTACGCTTATCTTGTTAATAATGGTCATAAAGAGATAAACATGGAATCAAATTCCTTGAAAAAATATGAGAAATATCATGAAAGAAAAAAAAATGGCGATTCTATGTTTTTTAATGGTGTTACGCGCGAAAACGCGCGCGCATGCTCGTACGCGCGATTTTTTATAAAATGCTTAAAATGACCTGAAACGTATGCAAAATAAATTTGAGACGATTTTGAGCATTTAAAAATTTTGCGCGCGCATTGACGCGCGGACGTACGCGCACGCGCGCGTTTTTTGACATGAAAATGACCGGACTGATATTGACCTTGATCATGATAAATATGAATGAGAAATACGTTTTGGTTATGAAGATATAATCATGAGTTGATTTTCAGAAAAATTCACAAAATGGCGCCTAGATGACGTCATCAGTCAAGGTCAAGGTTGAAAACGTTACCTTGTTTTGTCCATATGCCTATACATATGTGTGCCAAATTTTAAGATATTTGGTTGAACCATTTCAAAGTTATCTTGTTAACAAAAAAGTGGTTCAAAATAAGAAAAATAAACTAGACATAATACTTGTTTGGAACAAGTATAGGTGGGCTGGTCAACTAACATTTGAGACAAAATAGAGCAAAAATAAGCGACATACTGCTTACAATTAAAAGACAATATCATGTAGATTCATAACGTGAACTAAATTCACCTTCTATAGGCATAACACGCAAATTATGAAGTTTTTGACATGAGGCCTTTAATCAAAATTTTCACTATGATGACGTCATCAAAATGAAAAATGGTTATTACTGCGCTTGTAGAGAATTGTCTTAGCTACAACATATCGAAATTTTGAAGAAAATTGATCGATATTTACAGAGATACAATCAATTTTACATAAATATGCTGACGTCATAATATGCAAATTCGTATTTTGAGTTCCAAGGCCATTGTGATGATGTCACGATACACTTAATGGCCAAATGAGACATGGAATCATATTTCCGACTCATACTCTATATTAATATGAAAAAAAATTGAGGATCCCGGTGCATTCCAAAGAGCTATAACAGATTTTGGATAGGCATGTTTTTGCCCATATATGCTATGTATTAAAAGACCTTGCGCGCACTGACATTTATCTTGAATTTACGCTTATCTTGTTAATAATGGTCATAAAGAGATAAACATGGAATCAAATTCCTTGAAAAAATATGAGAAATATCATGAAAGAAAAAAAAATGGCGATTCTATGTTTTTTAATGGTGTTACGCGCGAAAACGCGCGCGCATGCTCGTACGCGCGATTTTTTATAAAATGCTTTAAATGACCTGAAACGTATGCAAAATAAATTTGAGACGATTTTGAGCATTTAAATTTTTTGCGCGCGCACTGACGCGCGGACGTACGCGCACGCGCGCGTTTTTTGACCTGAAATTGAACGGACTGATATTGACCTTGATCCTGATAAATATGAATGAGAAATCACTTTTGGTTATGAAGATATGATCATGAGTTTATTTTCAGAAAATTTCACAAAATGGCGCCTAGATGACGTCATCAGTTAAGGTCAAGGTTGAAAACCTTACCGCGTTTTGTCCATATGCCTATACATATGTGTGCTAAATTTCAAGGTATTTGATTGAACCATTTCAAAGTTATCTGGTTAACAAAAAAGTGGGTCAAAATAAGAAAAATAAATAATAAATAAATAATAAAGGCAATTTTAACAAAAATATAAGGTGGTCTGTATTAGATACAGCCCACCTGATAAATAATAATAAATAATAAAGGCAATTTTAACAAAAATATAAGGTGGTCTGTATTAGATACAGCCCACCTGAAAATATCATTTTTGGCACCATTTATAGACCACCGAATACACCTGTTCGGACGTTCATCGATTCTTTCAATTCAATTGTGAATATAGTTAATAAAGAAAATAAATTTGTATACTTTGCCGGAGACTTTAATATAAACCTACTCAATGCTAATTCTTGTCCTCAAGTTTGTGATTTTCTTGATGTACTAATGGTAAATTCAATGTTTCCAGTTATACACTATCCAACTCGTGTTACTATAAGTTCAGCTACATTA
Source organism: Strongylocentrotus droebachiensis (assembly GCA_035222895.1). Classification (NCBI taxonomy): domain Eukaryota; kingdom Metazoa; phylum Echinodermata; class Echinoidea; order Camarodonta; family Strongylocentrotidae; genus Strongylocentrotus; species Strongylocentrotus droebachiensis. Next base: position 358,065 of record JAVYIG010000253.1, on the reverse strand, counting down.
ATTGACAATATATTTACTAATAACATAGAAACTATTAAGAGTGGTATTATATTTGCTGATATAAGCGATCATCTCCCAGTGTATTGCATTCATGATAAAATAATTGATAACATAGAATATTCACCCATTGTGAAACGTGATATATGTGAAAATAATATTCAATCATTTATCGAAAAGCTTAAAGCCGTATGTTGGCAATCTGAAAATGGAAATCCAAATATTATCTATGATTGTTTTTTTAATCAATTTAAGTCTATATATGATGGTTGTTTTCCAAAAGTTCAGAAGCCTTATAAGCCCAGAAAAGACAAACTGTGGTTTAATGATGATTTACGTAAAATATGCAAGAAGAAATACCGCTTATATAAAAAATACATAAATTGTCCAACTCCAAAAAATCATAATTCTTATAAATTGTATAGAAATGAATGTAATAATAAAATTAAAAAGATTCGAAATAAATATTATCATGACAAATTTTCACAGGTGCAATTTGACATGAAGAAAACATGGAATTTAATAAATAAGGCCATGGGCAAATTCTCCAAAAAGACACATGTCGACAAACTCATTGTAGATGATCGATCCATCAATAATAGTTATAACATTGCCAATGAATTCAACGATTTTTTTATCAATATTGGTCCGTCTTTAACGCAAAATATTCAAGATACTGATACCAACTCTACGTGTAATTATTTTCAATATTTAGAAAGAAATAATCAGTCTGCTTTTTTTATGCCGATTACTCCAAAAGAAATAATTGATATTGTTTGTAATCTTAAGAATCGATCGAGTACTGGTTTCGACGAGATAGATATTTCCATAGTAAAAAAAGTGATCCACATTATTTGTTTTCCGTTGTGCAATATTTTCAATTCTTCGATGATGTCAGGAATCTTTCCAGATAATTTAAAAATCGCCAAGGTGATACCTGTATTTAAAAGTGGTTCTACTGCAAATACTAATAACTATAGACCTATTTCTGTGTTACCTGTATTCTCTAAGATCTATGAAAAGTGTCTTTATAATCGATTGTTTAAATTTCTTGATCATTGTAACATAATATCCAATAGTCAGTACGGTTTCCGCCCTGGGTACTCCACATCTTCTGCTTTAGTTGATTTTGTTTGTAAAGTGTGTAATGCACTTGATAAAAAGAAAAACTTGATTGGATTATTTCTTGACCTGAGTAAAGCTTTCGATACCTTAGATCATTCAATTTTGTTATATAAATTAAATAATTATGGTATTCGTGGTGTTCTTTTAGATCTTTTCAAAAGTTATCTGTCTAATCGTAAGCAGTATGTGTTTGTAAATAATCATGAATCTAATTCAGAGTTCATCAGATGTGGAGTACCCCAGGGATCTATACTTGGTCCTCTTTTGTTTCTTATTTATATGAATGATATTTGTAACTCATCTCACATACTTCAATATATATTATTTGCAGATGACACCAGCCTGTTCTTGAGCGACTATAATATTGAAAGTTTGATTATTCATTTCAATCGTGAAATAATCAAAATTAATTCATGGCTAATTTCTAATAAGTTAATTCTAAACATAAATAAAACCCATTACATGATTTTTTCCAACAAGTCGATTGATTATAATGATATAATTGTTTCGTTGAATGGTAACATTATTGATCGTTGTTCTTCTTTAAAATTTTTGGGTGTCACTATCGATAGTAAGTTATCCTTTAATGAGCATGTTGAAGTCATTTGCATGAAAATTTCTAAAAGTATAGGTATTTTAAATAAGTTAAAGCATTTCCCACAAAATATACTCAAAATGATCTATAATTCCATTATTTCGCCTTATCTTCAATACTGTAACCTAGCCTGGAATTCCTCGGCTACATATTCAATACTACGTTTATACAGATTACAAAAAAGGGCAGTGAGAATCATTTCGCATGCGAATTTTCTTGCCCATACAAAGCCGTTATTTAATAACCTGAATATGTTGAATATATTTGATTTTTCTGATTATGAAATTGCAACTTTTATGTACTTATGTTTTAAAAATTACATACCAAACAGTATTTCGGAAATTTTTTGTTATAATGCCGATGTACATTCTTATAATACACGTGGAGCTTCAAACTTTCATTTACCTAAAGTACGCACCTCTCTAGCTAAAAACTGTATTTTTTTCAAAGGGCCCAAAATCTGGAACAGTTTACCAGTATATATTAAAACCAGTCCATCACTAAATGTCTTTAAAAAGAGATATAAAACTTTATTACTCAGTAGATATATTAGCAATGTTTGATCAGGTTTCTTGTTTTGTTTTTTTCTCTGATTGTTTTGTCGGTTTTGTTTTTGTTTTTTTAGTGTTTTAGTTTGGTTGTTTTGTTTGCTGTCAGTGTAAGAAACAAAAACATATCTTTTTTGTTTGTTAGTTTTTGTTTGTTGTTATTTTCTTTGGTAAATATGCTTGTACAATGTAGTTATTCTGTAAATCTTCAATCTGGTCTTGTACTCATACTCTCTTTTTATCCTAATTTCAAATTTTCAGTTTTTTGTAGGTGGCAGCACCAATAAGGCATTTCCTTCCTTTCTAGCTGCCTCCTCATTCACATAAATACTCACTTTTGCTATGTTTTTGTCCAGATCACCTTATTTTGTACTATTATCTTATGTAATGTTTGTTTATTTTGACTATACATCTTGTGATTTTGTATGTTATTGTATCTAAATGTTTTTTATGATGAATGGAATAAACTTGATTATCTATCTATCTAACTGAACCGGTATGATTAAACTTCCCCTAACTGTGTCTAGGTGCAATCGTGAGAACACAAACAGACATGACTATTCCATAGGTAGAGAGGGACATCACAAGATTGTTAAACATTTTTGTTGTACACGGTAAAAATTTTACTTTAACGAAGTGGCCAACTACTGACCATGGTTAATAACATTTTATTAAAGATACCTAGGGCCTATACATTGGCTGAATTTCCATTCTCTTCTCTTCTGAACCTGTCAACAACCTTACTAAATAGGAAAAAGAGGAGGACTGTCCTACTCGACGGGGGTGAAGCTGGCGATTTGTAGGCATTTCTGGTCGTAGCACGTCTTCACGATGATGCAGGACGTTCCTGCCCAGGGCTGCATCGCACCCCACCAGGTGAAATGCCTTGCCTCGAAGCTCCACACCGGCTCTTTAAACCGATCAAGTCTCACTTTGCCAACCCCTCCTTTCCTCCAAACGCCTGCAAAACAAGCAAAGTTTTTTTGTATTTTTTATCATTTTTTAAAGTACAGATGTAGATATATGAGTCTACACAGGCATGTGGTATCAGACTTTGGTTCAAACCCGCAATTATTGCTAGTTATTGGTGTTCGAATACGAGCGCATTTCATAAACATCTCTTTTGGGGTACATTGCCATTCTGGTATTGTTCCAGCAGAAAAATGTGTTGTTCATTTAAGAAAAAAACAGTCAACTTTCTTTGAAGAAATAAAAGATCGCTTTTGTACCTGTCATTTTATCAAAGTACCACGCTGGTATGCGACTCCCTTGACGAGTACCCCGGGGTTTTCGGCTGAGAGGGAACTCGGCTTCGAATGGCAGCAGAAGATCGACTGGTTGTTCGTTGTCCATATTGACCACTGTCAGCTCAGCCATAGAGAAGACTGCTAAGCCTATCAGTGTGGTTCCTAAAGTTGAAGAGCAATTTATATTGGTCACTACATTGGTTTCTCTTTAAAATCACCAGAGAGTTCTCTGTTCAATGCTGAACACCTGGTAAAAAGTGTCACGTGTGACAGACATGAATGATTTATTAAAAACAAATTACCGTAATTATTATTGTTATAATTAGTTTTTTGGGGGAGGGAAGGTTATTTATTTGTTGTTATAACTATTATGATAAATATGATATTTTAGTTCTTATATCATTATTATCATTATCGTCATAATTACTGTTCAACATTATTATCATGATCAGCATTATCATTCATTGAGTAACCCCCAAACATAGCCCGTTTTATATTACAAGTGTCACTTTTCATATTAAAAAGACACTCCTCTCAATTACCCTGCGATGATATATATCTATATATAAATGACTGTACAGATCGTTATCGGCAATATACGATTATTCATAAAGAACGTTCATAAACAGTTTTGACAGAAAGAAAAAGATATATGTCTTTTATAATCAAGCTGTATGTATTTAAAGGACCCATCAGTCTGTTCAGTGCTTCAGTACGTGTCTCGATAATTGAGGAAAACCATTGTCCTCCAAAAACGTCCATCTCTATGTCGGGTGAAAGTGTTGCTTACCTTCCGATGAGTCTACCGCGCCAATGAGCTCAGGAGCCTGCCTCAGTTCGGATGGATTACTCGTATCTACATCCCGGAACTTAAACTCAACACGGCTCTGCTCCGGAGTATCAAGACTACCTAACAATATAAAAGAGAAAACAAAAACTAAACGAACCAACATCAAACAAAAATTACGCTAACAAGGTATAAACTGATGTTTTTAGCAAACTTGTACCATTTATAATAAGCGTTCTCACATCCACTTCTTTTCGATGATTATGCTTCTAGATGATCATGCTAAAGTGACAATGGCAATACTAGAAATAAAACTGGAGAGTAATATAGAGCGTGGGTTAATTATGTCCTGCATTTAACATCATAAACAAATATGTTGAAATACGTTGAAATGCCTAAATTATGTGACTGGTTACTTATAATCAATTACTATGTTTACTACTTTACTCGAAACTGCTTAGGATATCGAGCTAATCTTGCTGAGTATTAAGCCAATATGTCTAGCGGTGTGACATTTTGCATTACGACTGGCATGTGAGCCATATTTTTTTTTGTTTTATTTGTTATAGAATTTCGTCACTACTGTGGAGGAATTTCGAAGAAAGTTGATGACATCGTTACCTGCTGGAATTTCAAAACTGTACGGTATGCCTTTAAATCTTGGCCTGAACTCCATCAGACGATCAAGCCCCGACATCCAAGTCATCTCCTTCCTCATCGAGTGCTTCTGCATCAAGATGGTATGAATGTTTCCTGAAACGAACAGAAAGAAAAATCCCTAAACTTTTTTTTTGTTTCAGTTTATTGGGGCTCACTAGCCACGATCTGCCAGCGTAAAAGCTGTTGCACTGTGAAAAATTTGGGCAATATTTTTCGACCATTTGCCCAACGTTGTGCCAATAGTCAACCCAACCATCTATTGGGCAATATTTTTCCCAATGGCCCAACAGCTGGTCAAGATTTTCCCAACAAGTGGGCTACCGTAGTCGGGCAGTTGAAAGGTCATATCTTTGCCCAAATGTTGGTCAACATACGAAACAATTATGCACGTGTGAAGTAGGGTGCTTACGTTTACCAATACCACTGGGCAAAATATTGCCCAATAGATGGTTGGGTTGACTATTGGCACAACGTTGGGCAAATGGTCGAAAAATATTGCCCAAATTTTTCACAGTGTGCCCTCCCTTCATATTAAACTGATGCATATATTATGGTCGATTTTGTATGGTTTGTAGAAATGAATATGATGAATGTCATTTTAAACTAAGCTAAACTGAATAAAGACATTTTTATTGAAGACGCTCCTTCTGCTTATTCTATTTACAAACACCCTTGTTGCAGTTTGTTTTCTTTCATTTTTCTTCCTAGTCATGTAGTGAAAGCATATTCCCATATTCTAATTGTATCAACATGATCGATCCGCATCAAGATATCATTGAGACAAACATCATGCCCTCTAATCATGACGAAGGTGATACTTATCCTTTTTGTATTACGTAATAAAGAGGTGTTTAAATAACCAGTTTTTCAAAACAAATTGTACTCACTCTCTTCAGGTTTGAAATTGTAGGTCGATGACGTATCCAGGTATCCCTTCTTGGAAGCGACTATGATGAGCTGTTCGGCTGTCGCGATGTCCGCCCACATCGTACCATTCGCGTCGGTCGACGAGTTGGCGATCATCACGGACCGATCTTGGACAGTTAGTCTTATTATCCGTATCTCCACGTCAGCCAACGAGACTTCAAAGGCCGAACCATCTTTGGTCAACACGGTAAGTCCAGACGGTGCTGGAGTGGTAGGAGGAGCTCTTGTCGGACCACGGACGCGGCCTAAAGGTGTGGACAACGAGTTCATCATTGTCAAAGGCCACTCTTGATCAGCTTGTCGGACTTTGCGAACCATAGAGTCAGACAGCAGGGCCTCCTGTGCCAAGTTGTCCATGATAAGCAAATTAAACCAAATCTGAGCCGGTGTGATATAACGAGTTGTAAGTATTGCAGAAAAAGGTTGAGAAGTTACCGTTGTCGACGTGATGGGCTTCGGAGTTAATGCAAGCTCTCGGGTCGTTTGCGTTTCATTACTTGTAGTAAGCCCATGTGTGTTAGCTGGTTTCAAAGGTGATTTCGTGGTCGACGTTGTTGTAGCATGTTGCAAAAGGGGCAGCGAGGTTGTTGCAACCGTCATTGTTGTTGGAGGTTGTGTTGATGTTGGACATGCTGTTTTGAAAATAGATAACCAGGAATCAAACTATAGTATTACCAATGGCTATCCAAGCGCACGTATGTATTACACCATGCATTTCCTTCCATCTGCCCTGCAATTGCATCTCTAACAAATTATGACATTATTGCACTCAACTCACAGTACGACAAAACACCTGACGGTAGCCTGTACTGCAACTGCAGAAGAAGAAGAACTCAACTTATCATATTAATAAACACAGATTTATAAGCGAGGAGAATCTGGGAAGAAGCGTTTAGAAAATTAAAAATGTACGTTTAAAGAGAAAGGTGAGTTCTGGGAAAAGTGAACAATATTTTTTGAGCGTTATCATTTTATTATGCAAGTGTGGAAGAACATCATCAGATAAGAAATGTTCCCTGAAAAGCGTGGCTCTTCAAATGCCTTAATATTCTAAATATGGCATGTAACAGCATACAAATCTGAACTGATTTTTTTGCCACATGTTCGTGCAGTCCCGTATACATATTTCTGTTTACATTGCTTGTAACTTTACCAAGACTTGGCCAAATTTCTTATCATTTTGATGATTCCAGAACCTGGCAGTACACACCAATACTTATGCTAGATGATCAACCTTTTCTGATCGATTCCACACCGTTTCTTTCACAATGCAATCGCATGACCAGAACTGATCTTTATCTTTAACTGTATAATCATCAGTGCTACTGGGGAGAAGCGTTTGGAAAATAAAAAAATAGTGTTTTTAAGTCTCAGTCTAATCATGCTGTGAAAATCTTCTTCGCCCTGTTAGGCTGTAATGATTTTTGTTTCAATTTTTTTTGTCAGTGCAACATGGTAAAAAAGGACAATTTACCCTTTTTGTTTTGCTCTGTTCTTTTGTGAAGGGCAGATATATAAAAAGCTTTTTGTGTAAATGTTTTTATCGGAATTCCGCGGATTGGTGAGGCAGCATGACACAATATCAATACACATCTGTGTTATAATTTGATAACGATAATAAACTGCAATCAACCGATAAGCATTGGCCAATCAGAAGAAGACAAAATATATTATCACTCGCGATTATTAATCACAGCTTCTACATGTAGTACAATCAATTTCTTCAAAGGAGCAATGTTTCCGATAGAAATTTGATTTAATAGTATACATGGTAATGATGTAGCAACAACTTTCTCTTCTTATGCTTTAGATCTTTTAACCTCTTGAAATAATGGACAAAATAAGACATTCTTGTTTTTCATTTTCATCAAAATATTTATTTAAAGAAACAATTGAAAAGACATTGCATAGATTTCCAGTTTAAACACACGATTAACATATGAACATTTCATCATCATAATTAATCTACAGTCAGATGTATGGTAACACGGGTGACACATTGGTAAACACATCATTATATTTTGGAAAAAACATACGCCAAATTATGAATGTCACTGGTGCATTTGTTAAAGAATTGATTTATTTATTACAAAGGCATGTCCAGGTTATTTGGTCGTTCGCTGTCACATTCGTTACCAAAAATAATGGAATCTGAACAATTTTCATTGGAACTGTCACTGTCCTTGATATCATCTGAATATGGAGTTTCGTAAAATTCAAATATCAAACATCGAATATCGAACACAAAATAGTTGTATACTTGATATTTTGCATTCGATACCAGATATTTGCTATTCGACTTTACGAAACTCGAATTGCATACTTACTATGTACTTAATTGCTTATAAATTCGATAAATGCACAATTCATATCTATATCCAAACCTTATTTCTTTCTTTCAACTCTCGTATTTCCTTAATGTTATGTTTAGCATTGGCATTTGTTTCTTGAGCCTTTAAAATATACGGATCACCTTATATGCGATGTGTTTTATGCATGACAACAAAAGAAATTTCCGTCGACGTGAACAATAAATACATTGAACTTAATTGAAATGATCCAAACTCTAGTAAGGCCATCATATTCATAATCATTATTATATTAAATACTTAAATCGTGATGTATTCGGTAACATAAAGGACAAAATATCATGTACTTGACGATCAATACATACCCAGTGAATTAAAAAATTCACTGCTTGCATTTTATGACCTTGGGGTAAAACGTGTATTCACGAATCCCTAATTTGAAGGTTGTACCTGCCGAGTGCAAACTTAGGTGAATAAAAATCGTATTCAAATCGATATAACTATATGAAAAATAGGAGAATTCGAAATAATTGTTTTCTCACAATATACTTTACAACTCGCAAAGGATATAAACTCTTCGTGTTTGAATAGGAAATGACCAATTCCAAACAGGCGGAAACAGAATGACAATTTTTCTCTCTGCATGGCATGAATTACATTTTCACTTATTGACCAGTGCAGGGTCTATTGATAAACTTGCTATCATACAAGTTTTTAAGTTTTAAGATACCACTATATTTTACACACAAAATGTTTTACTTTACCACAGTCATAAATGGCAATTGCGATTATTTGTATTCGGTCCGATGTCGGTCAGGGCCCGTTGCATAAAACTTACCATTGATGGTAACTTTGCCATCAATGGCAACTACATGTACCATGGTAACAGGGCTCAACAGCCAATCAACATCAAGGTTTCCATGGTAGTTACCATTGATGGCAAAGTTACCATCAATGGTAATTTTTGTGTAACGGGGCCCTGGTGCCGGTCTCTATGGTGTAATCAACACAATGAATACCAATAGAAAATATAACCAGATACACCGATTCTCAACATGATTTCATAAAATGACAAGAATGGTTAATCATGAGAAATCATTATTCAGCAATATGTTTTAAAATATGAACTTTTGTTATGACATATTGGTAAATCAAAATGATCGAATGACAAAAATATTGACAATATCATAATTATTATTTTCTTCATGGTTAGCCTTTCTCACGATAGCCATATTTTTTAAATTTCCTAGCATGCACTAACGAGTACTCTTATACACAAGTTTCACACAAAACATAAATTATATTTATAATTAACACTTTGTAAAAGTTAAAACAATTTAATTTCAGTAACACTTTATCAACATCTTTATCATCACAGAAGTCCATCCATCAGATTGTAATCATGACAAACAGGCAAGATATATATATATTACACCACGTTGCAATTTCAATATTTACAAAATGCAACATTTCTTTAAATACTATATTATTCTCCCAAATGAGGAGAAACTTCCCATCAGTTGTATTGATATTATTAAGGATAGAATATGATACTAATTTCAGCCTCGAAGAACTACATCAGAAAATATAGAGGAGGGGACACTTGGGGCTTGTAAAGACTTTCGAAGAGACACGATATACCAGTACAGACAGACTGACAATGAGAAAGATATAACGAAAGGTAACAAACTTGTTTGTCAGGTGAATTGGTAAGGGTCACTAATTTACAAAACTACTGCAGCTACAGTGTATATATTTTGTATAACAATAATGTTAAACCTAATAGACTAGTCCGCCTATTTCACAATATACATGGATGTATATAGAATAGTAATACTTGGCTTTGCAGTATAAAATAAGCACCATTTTAGCCATGCACAGAACGTCATCAATTAATAAACACACTCATACAATATCAAGAAACGTCTGGTGACAGCTTTTTTGTCAGAGGTAATATGTAAGTCTGAAAAACAAATGTTACAACCGCTGTAAATATTTTGAAATCAAAAGATGCACAACTTTTTTTCATACTATCCACAATTTTATTTTCCACACAATACGCTTTGATAACCATGTAATGGTTCTAACGTTAGTCTGCCGTTCCAATGTTAAGATCGTCGCACATCTTCGGTGTGTATTTTCCGGTTCTTTATAATACGTGTTCCAACCGAATTTGCGTCATTAAATCAAGCATACATTCGTTGTCCATGACAAGGCGGCCATCTAATATACAGAGGAAGAGCTGTCAGAGACGTTATCGAGATGATACGAATACATCCGGAAACATCATTCTCCACGGAGTCATGTCGACAGGGTTTTTCGATACAGCGCGAAACAACACTTACATATAGCGTCCGTTAATTCTTTTCATTGCGATGTCCCCAACACTCGAATCCTCATAGCCTACACATCAGAGAATAGCTTTCACTATTTTGTGTCACCTTCTACACCACAGTTCTGTTTATAAATGGTGACATCGATGTGCTTAGCGCAGTCGAATCGTCACGAACTGATATATTTTGAAATAAATAAAACAGGAAAAACAAACAGAAATATCGCAATCCAGTCAGATTGTTATGAAGCCAAGATCAAATCGATGGTTTCGAATAATACATACTGCTACTGCTGCTTCCTCGGTTCCGAATAAAAACGCTACTGGCGACCCCCCGCGCAGGGTCATAGTTCGTGCTTAGGACTTCGTAAGTGTACTCTTCGGTCGACCGTCTGCAGACCGGGTTTTCACCGCTCCATTTACCGCAAGGTAAGCATGCCCTCTGCGACTCGCCAACCAGTTGGTAGCCACCCGTGCACTCGAAGGATACCATGCCACCGATCCTGTAGTCTGAGGAATACGTCTTTGCGAAGCGAGGGATGTCCGGCTCGTTACAGTGTGTCAACCTTACATCTGTTCGGGAGAACAGAAGGGTGGAGCGTTAGCATGACTATTTTCCAACTAAACTGATTACTGGGAATATTTTAGAGGAGTCGAATAAGTGGAACATGATATTGTCCATCTTAAAGCTAGATGACCAATATATCTGGTTATCAATGCGTAAGATATTTTCCTATCTACAGCATATTCAATGCCGCATGAAAAAAAAAACAATGAAATAACAATGACATTACATTACTTCAAAACTTTAAAATATGGTATAGGTATGATAGGCCTGAGGCACTCCCTCCTGATAAAAAAGCTGTATAATACCATAGATGTGGAATCATAAGACTGAGAGGATTAACTTACCTCTGACTACAATAGTGACCTCTTCACACTCCTGTGTCACGGTTCCCTCGGACGGTCTCAGGACCTGCGTATCATACTCGGCTGGGCAATATGAGGGGCCACCGGGGGTGCCTGTCCTAAACTTGGGCTTCTTGGAACAGGGCGACGAAACCCTGACCTGACCGCCCATCTTAAACTGTGCGCACGTCCGTCCTTCGGCACTGGTCACACTCGATGACGAAAAGGAGAAATCAAGACCGTTCACTCTGGAAAAAAGAAAAAGTGAATCCTTCGTTAAGAAGAGCTTGGTAATAATAAAACTCATGTACAAAAAATGAACCATGAACTACCAAGATTTTTTTTTGTGACGGGAAGATAAACATTTCAAAAGGATAATTGTCGGGGTAGATATCGTTTGGGGGTGGTAGTCTAGGAAATCGGATAGTTGAAGGAACCAAATATTATGCAGGGTACACGGCCTCGAATGTTCATGAGACCAAGTGTCTTCTAGATCGAAGATTTCGATCTTGTATACTTACCGTCTACCGACTAGTTGTCGGAAGGACCATTTTAATACAACCTCGAAGGCCTCTGGATTAATAATCTTCCTACTATTTGTTAGTTTGGAAGATGAAAACATTCGAGCGTGGAAACCTCTGGACTAGGTAACCGTCACTCGTTCCAAATTCCCCCAGACCAATTGTTTAAGAATGTACCTAGCAATTGCTCATTCGTTGTGAACTTCTGTCAGTAGGAGATCTTCGTGTTTGAACAAGCTGTATCATTGACTTACTCAACAGGGACGTAACTGGCGATCCGTTTGCATTTCTTGTCGTAGCACGTTCTGATGATAATACAGGACGTCTCTGGCCAGGGCTGCATGGCACTCCACCAAGTGAAATGTTGGGCTTGAAAGCTCCACACAAGCTCCCCGTGTTGATTTCGTTTGACTTTACCAACACCACTTTTTTTCCACACGCCTGCAGAATGAGTAGAAGAAATACATGCACATTACAATTTATTACAGCGCGTTTGAGTAAAGCCGCTGATGATGTCAAACCAAATACTAAAAACTCGTGCTAAGACTTTGTTATGATTTATTGAAGGGATCATGCTTTATTTGTCGGAAAAGCCCGGCATCCCTGATCCCAGTACACGTTGATCAAACGAACTATTGGACATGCGGGGAGGAACCTAATCTATCTAAATATGGACGTCTGTTGTTGCCTCTCGGATGCACGTGGCCCCTGGGGACGGTTAACAGGAGCCCAGAAATGCATTTGATCAAGCGAAAAAGTTACCACGTGGAACCTCTTGAATCTAAATAAACAAATCTGATACATATTCAGAAGAGCTAGTATTCGTATGCGTTTTTGGTCATGCTAGAGGAAAATATTTCTCAATCTATACCTGTCGTCTTATCAAAGTACCAGGCGGGGATTCGAGTTCCATGACGGGCACCATTTGGTTTTCTATTGAGAGGGAACTCGGCTTCGAATGGCAGCATGACGTCGACAAGATCATTGGTCTCCGTGTTGACCACCGTCACTTCAGCCATCGAAAAGGCCTCTAGTCCGGTCAATTTAATTCCTGTAAAACAAAATGGTAAATATGTGATGGTTATAGAACATTAACACGTATTCCTTAACCCATCTACCTCTGAATTCTCTGACATAAACCACTTTACTTGTGCATAAACTTAAAATTGGTATCTTATCTTTACAACATGTAATCAATATTTGAAACTCAAGAAGGGAATTCGTCATGCTTCTATCATTTTCGTTCCTAATAGTAATGCGATAGCCGTGCTGTTAATCTACAGCTATTAGTAAATCCATCTCAGTACTCTACGTCAAGGTGGCGTCACACAAATGTCACGTCGCACGAACGTTACGTAATAATTTCTTGAAAATTGTGCTTACCGTCTGCAGATTCCACTGCACCAATCAGCTCAGGCACCTCTTTTAATTCCAATGGATTACTCGTATTCACACCCGAAAACCTCACCTCAAAGATGCTCTCCTCTGGGATATCCAGACTCCCTAAAATTGGAAAGAACACTTGGGTATTAGTCAGAGTATTCATCAATTATGTTTCAAATTTGGGAAATGGTTTGAACTGTCAATTTGCCAATGTGCTGACAGCTGACCAGTCATGCTGGCCTGCATAGGAGTGACATCGGGAACATTAATGAGGAAGCTACGAACGAAAACATTTGAGATGGACCCAATACGTTTCTACGTGGGTCTTGAGACATGTTTCGTGTGGTTGCTATGAGGTTTAATAGAGGGGATATGATTTTTGGCTCCAATCCTTTCCATTAAAATCGGTCTTGATTGCTGGTTAAAGTAGAGACATAAATCGCACAAGTAGCAACTTCGAGTCGAGTGTAAACTAGTTAGGACGTCTGCAGGAAGGACCTGGAAACATGATTGCCTGAAACACATGACCGGCAAAATCACTCCACTAAGCCATAATAACGGAAAAAGATTCGGCATGGTTTGGATCTGAAACGTGCAATCTTTAATCAGTTTACTTTAATATACATATCTTTTTTCAAGATCTGGCAAGCATGATGTGAGTGTTATCGAGTCATTTTGTTTTAAGTTTTCAACATTTGACCCTGTCAAGAATGTACTACATGTCTCTTCATTATGTAGGGCTTCAATTGAAATGATCAAGCGATGATGCTCGAAACAGGTTGACCCGGTTTTGAGGAGACCTGGGTCCCGTCTTATTATTTCTGATTTGTGACCATGATTTGTACGTCTCTTGAGAGACCAATACCAGTAAATGATGAGAGCAAACAACGGCACGAATGGCCTGCCCTAGTTAAGTCGAACTTAAAGTCGATCTTAGTCTTTGTGAAACATCCCCCTGGTTGCTTTTTTTTTTTTTTTACCTGCTGGAATCTCGACACTGTATGGTATTCCAACGTTGTTGGGTCGGAACTCTACAAGGCGATCCATCCCAGACATCCAGACAAACTCCTTCCTCAGTGGATGCCTGTGAACCAGCATCGGCAAAACGTTTTCTGAAAACATAAGGATAGTGGAGAGTTCTTCAGGATTAATCCAGAAAATATTGGCTTTATTATTTGGGGATATGCTCATCAACCGCAGCATATTCATCACATTCACCTACAGTTGTTCATGTTCCTGCTTTCAATAGCTATGTCCTTGGAATTAATATTTATATTATTTTTGCATTTGGTCCCACTATGTCATCACAGGCGGGAGACGGGCGCAAGAGATATGTTTTAATCATAAGGAATTCTAAAAGAGGCAAAGTTCTTGAACTTGAAACAATCACACTTCCGTCTTTATGAAGTGTGTTTAATTCCTAGATGTTTCATTTAATTACGGCTATCTATGCCATAGGCACCATATCACTAGACATGTGGTCTCTGCAAAGTCACAGTGCAATACCGTAGTAGTAACCAATCTTACTCACTTTCTCCTGGTTGGAATCGGTATGTTGAGGACGTCTCCATGTATCCTTTCTTGGAAGCGACCACAATGATGGGTTCTCCTTCGGGGATGTCCATCCACACGAGACCGTCATCGGTGGTCGACGAGTTTGACGTCGTCACCGGCCAGTCTCGGACGGTAGGTCTGATTATTCGAACCTGGACGTCAGGGAGCAGAGCCTGCTGGGCCGAACCGTCCATGGTCAACACGGTAAGACCGGTTGGCACCGGGGTGGTAGGAGGAGATGTGGGTATGATTGTGGTAGGTTGAGGCGTTGTTGTTGGCTCTGGCGTTGTGGTAGGCTCTGGTGTTGTGGTAGGTTCTGGTGTAGTTGTAGGCGCTGGTGTTGTGGTAGGTTCAGGTGTAGTGGTTGGTGCGGGAGTCGTTGTCGGTTCTGGTGTAGTTGTAGGCTCTGGTGTTGTTGTAGGTTCGGGTGTAGTGGTTGGCGCGGGAGTCGTTGTCGGTGCCGGTGTAGTTGTAGGCTCTGGTGTTGTTGTAGGTTCGGGTGTAGTGGTTGGAGCGGGAGTCGTAGTCGGTTCCGGTGTTGTTGTAGGTTCCGGTGTGGTCGTGGGTGCAGGCGTCGTCGTTGGTTCAGGTGTAGTTGTTGGCTCGGGAGTTGTTGTTGCGACTGTCGTTGTCGGGGATGGCGTTGTTGTGGGTATTGTTGTGGTAGGTGGTGGCGATGTTGGGAACGCTGTTCGGGGGAAAACCAAAAAAATAAAAGTGAACGAAAGTTTCAATAATCACCAACATGACCAAGGTGGGTGCATGACAAAAAACCATCAATACAAAAAAAATTATCCTTAAAATAAGGAAGAAAAATCTCATACACATCAAACAAGCATGATAAGGTAGATGATATAGATGGATGTCTCGGACTCCAAACCAAATCAAATCACTTTTTTGATATTTGATAGAGAACTAATGCTAACCAGCACACTCCTACAGACCTACGGACACTGTTCCTGTGATAACTTACTATAGATCGAAGATATTTTTGTTCTTTTTTTCTTCTTCTGGTGTTATGTAGTTGAATATCAAGAAAATATCCAATCTTTCATTACACAATCACGCATGCACATCATTATAACTCGTGCTGCATTCATACTAAAGACTTACGTGTACATGATTCTCCATTGCCGTAATGGGTAGGTGGGCACCGGCCGCATTCATACTTGTAGATCACTCCACTCTCGGGGAACACCATAAGCTGTGTGCTGGGAAGGATGTTAAGATCTGTACATGCCACTCCCTCGAAACAGGGATGGTTCTCGCATGTGTGCGGATCTGTCAAAATGAACAATAGAATAGCATAGTTTATAGGAAAGAACTGATGCAAAATGTATAAACATGCACACCACTTCGTTTCTTCAGCAGTGAACCGTGTGTATAATGTCGACCAGTTTCATACAATCTATGTTAATGTTGCTAACGACGTAAATCAATTAAATAAGACAAGCCAGTGATGTTGTCAAATAAAGATAGGAGTATATTCCACGATGGACATATTGTATACAAATCGCACGAATATCTCAAGTGGAAATATTGTTATTTTCATTTAAAGGACCCCTTTTTTGCCAAGGAAATTGCTTTTACAGATGATTTACTTTTTGATTGGTGAAATAAATTATTGTTTAGGAGGTATCATTGATGCACAATGTTCAGTTGTTGTGACAGAAGTAATGCGGCAAAGAAAAGCGTCGAAACTTCGCACACACCTTGGTATACAAGTCTTTTTATTGGATCCCTAAACTAAAGAATGACTATGATCGTTACAGCATGTACCGACGTGGTGACGAAATGACGTCACAATCAAACATTTGTCAAAATGCTTTCAGTCGACAACGAATTGATCATGATATTAAACTCGATGGACGCGGTAATAACCAATTTAAAAATGGATGCAAACCTTCAAAAATATATTTTCTACAATGGTCTTTCATGATGACTCAAAGGTTTGTCCGAGGTTTTGAGGGACATAGCAACATATACATGTATTATATAGTACGCATTCCGCATCGACATATACTATTGGTGCACAATTATTAAAAAAAAACATAATTGTGATATTACACTAGTTCTCTACCGAAACCATACTTTGAAATACATTTGAAAACGGGTCTAATTTTTGTAATCATCAAGCTTGACAACGTAAAAGGATGTGTCATCGAACTTCAGAACTCGATTTCCCATAATTTACGGATTCACTTAAACTCGACGCGAGAAGTCGGTCAACTATCCTTGGTTAAACTAAAGTGTAGATCAAGCTAAAATTCAACGTTGATTTCGATTTTTAATAGGATACGGACTCAAAAGATCTTGATATAAGGAAACTTACGTAACCGGATGCAGTTATTGCCATCACCGATGAAACCCATTTTACAAGTACACTTATAGCCTCCGTCCTCCGAGTTCGTCAGGGCGCAGGTGGCGTGCCGGTGACACTCGTGGTCACCGCTGTTACAAATATCTTCAGCTGGGGGAAGGGGCAATGGATAACAAATAATGATGAACAGAATGGGGGATAGTATAGGGCCATTGAAATCATTGCTTAGTTCGTCTGAGATGAGACAAAGTTGTTTGGATGTTGCACTAAGATCAGATGTGTATGTATATGCTCTGCCATTATTTCGAATGACAAACTTTGATACTTGCCTCATCTCTGATCTGTTCAATAATTAACAAAACTATTTCATTATTCAAGTATGACAAGATCCGGAATACCCTTCAAAACCTCAACCTTTTCTTAAATGTAAAAATCAATTGCCACAAAATGTTGAAGATATTAAGGGGTAAAATGTTTCAAAGTGGCACTGAACCTCTATTGTTCATAATATCTAGAGAATTTAATGTTGTAAGTTGTTCCATTGTTTGTATATTTTTATAATCACATTATAATCACTGTAAAGTCATGTTATTATTAACTACAAACTACTCTGTACCCTTTACTTATATTTGATGCCAGCCTAAAATGTGCCAAAGCGGTAACAACTTGGCAATATCAACATCTAAATGAACAATATAAAACCAACATCTCACTATGGCTTTTAATAAAAACAAGGTAACTATATGTCTACTTCTGTTATAACAAATACTTACCCACGCATTTTAACTTTCCATTGACATAGTTGAATCGGTATCCATGGTGACAGGTACACATGAAATCCCCGTATGTGTTTTTACAACGTCTGTCTCTCCCGCATGTAACCAGGCCCTCCGTACATTCGTTGATATCTGAAAGAAAACGGAACATATAAAACCTTCGAACGTTACTATGTAGCCAGAGGTTTCTGAACATCGCAATCCGAGGCATCCACAATTGATTTTCTCTCCACAGCTTCGAGAAAAGTCCTTCCACTCTTGATGAATTAAAAAGTACGATAATTTCAATTCTATTTAACTCAGTGGTGAAGTCGAAGTGATCAGTGAACGGAATTACAGACACATGTAGTTGCGTATTATTTTGATAGCTTCCTAGAAAATAACAGTTATTTAATTCAAATTCAGCTTAACCAAATGCTAGTTAATATTTCAGCACACACACAAAAAAGTATAAAGCAAATACGCTAGCATTAAAAAAGCACATTAAAAGTACTACCACAAGAGGAATTCAAGTGCAAAGAACATATAAATAGCAATTTCCTTGACTATTAAGTTTCTATGCAGTTTCATAAAACTACCTTGATAATTTCCTTCATCATTACTACTTCTAATATGAAACAAATAAAAATGAGAATGACATGTGATATTCAATGTATCAAGTAAAAAATGATAATAACATTACAATTGCCTACGACTAAATTTCACTTCAGATTAATAAAAACTATCTTGATACTTTTCTTTACTTATTAGTGCTTATATTCTATAGGTTATTCCTAGGTAATTACAAGTATTCGCTCAAATAAAACGTACCTTCGCAGTTGTAGCCATCCGCTGCAACTCGCATACCCGCTGGACAGAGACACCTAGTTTTGTAGTGATCGTAACGCTGACATCCATATACACAACGACTTGCACTGCAGGAATGATCAGCTGTACAGTGAAATAAACAAACAGGTTGTATACTTCAATAAGAATGTCCAAAACAGTAGCTCTTGTATGCAAATGATCATCTGAAATGCTTGCCATACCTTAAAATAAGTAATGTACGCAAATTGTATTTTGTATGCTGACTATTTAGACAAGATTGTTCGTAACAGGTTAATGAAATAATTCGTATCGTGAAGCTCTTCATAAATCCATATGCATTTAATATAGTGTTATCACATTACCAAAATATTTATCACACCCCTAAACAAAAATCGTTTCTTACAAAAGGGCAAATTTTTGCTTATCAATATCCTATTAAGAAAGGTGCTACATAGTCATACTTGTATAAACTTACAAAACTCTTGACATGTTTATATCAACTACATGTAAGTATCAGATGTACAATAGGTTATGTAACCGAATTAAATACTTATGAATAGACATTAAAAATTAGTATTTAAAAATGGGATGATGCTACGAATATGACGGGATAGTATTTAACTGCACATTGGAGGTGGGGAAAAACGTATCCAAGTTACGGAATAATTTGCCGAGTTGTACATGCATCAATTTCAAGATTTTTAAATACTACTGTATGTTCAAAGACGTATCTAAGTTGTTGCTTATGTTCATATTTATACCTTTTTATTGAATAAAGAATAAAGAGCAGAGACCACCTACCTATACACGTTCTGTTATCCGCCAGTAGGGTATTACCAGCCTCGCAATAGCAGCGGTAACTACCGGGGACGTTCATGCACCGATGCTGGCAAGGTCTTTGGGCACACTCGTTTACATCTGGAATTGAAAATTAAATGACAGATAAAGAAAAAAAAGTTCACAAGGACATAGTTAGAAAGTCGATAATTTGTATTTTAAAAAGTAATGTAAACGCTTACCGTTTGATTATTCGAATTTGGGCGATGCGATTTCGACGCCGGCGATATATTTCTTCCTGTGCAAAGACAGGTCTGCTTATAATGTATAAGAAAAATATGTCGAAACGGTTTTCAAAAATTCGTCGTTTTTTTTTTTATGGTGGTATAAGAAATCACTCAGAGGTTACCAAACTATGTGATAATTTGCAACCCTCAGTGAGCTGACAATCATGACAACGAACGTCGAAAAAAAATCCTCTCTGCCTTCTTTCTCTCAATTCACAGAAAATATATTTACTTCTCTGCCACCATCATCGTTCTCAAAGTTTATTATTGATAAGCTATTCGACTTCAAACGCTTCAATTAAATCTTCATGTGCGATTATGCCAAATTTATCTCTTGGTTTTTTGTTCATGATTTCTTTTTTTACGGATTGTTCACCTGATGTTGATGTTCACACGGTTTCATTGGGTCGTTGTTGTCTCATTAGTGATTATCTTTGCCTCGAAAAATACATAGGTCTATATATATAGGCTCTTTTTTTTAGCAGTTGTTGTTTTTCGGTGTTTGTTTGTTTGGTTGGTTACTTGATTTCGTTTCCTTCCTTTTAAAATTCTCACCATTGGAACTAATTGAACAAACAGTAGCTTGGACAATTACTGCAACTGCTTAAAAGATACCTAATAATATGGTTCAAACCATATCTTTTTATTCACCTAGGTTACGATGGGCGTTCTACATTTATTCAACATGCCTCCACTCCTCGCAAAGTACAATATTTTCTTTGTCCTCTGTCGCTAAATGATTTTCTTTTTAAAACGAGGAAGACGATTCGCATTCTTGTTTCATGACGCTACCAATGAAGATCCATAACCACGAGAAGCGATCCTTCAACCACAATAAACCTGTCAAAATAGTTGGATAAGGTATCAACAAACCGTAGAAATAAAAAAAAACAGTTGTCTTTATCTGCGTGGGTTTTGGAGTATGCAACTTGCTTCAATAAAAACAGGACAGGATGCAATTTCACGTACACATCTACAAAATGGCCTTTATATTAAATGATAGTTGATATATATCTATTCCCTTTTAATAATTCTCCCGTTCGACAGGTTGAATGTTAGAATTACTAGTAAAATCAAACAAAATGTATCTGGATGAGATCAAATCATCTCTGTTGATAACAATGAAATTCAATTATGTGTGGAAGAGGTCGTAACGTCTTTTTTGTTTGTTCATTATTCCTTTACCCTTTTCATTTTCTCTCTATTTTTATCCTCCAACTCCTTTTCTGTCATGCAGCTACACATTGTTAGCAAGAGGAAAATCAAAACCTTGATCAACACAAGATACCTCTATAATGTAAAGATGATGAAATCGTGATTTCAACTGAATAAGATAGAATGGAGGTGTCACGTTCCCCATCGCGCGCCAAAATCCTTGCACAACTTCTCCGAGAAATATGTCGGTCACGCCCAATTTAAAACCTTGAACCTGTGACGAGATCTCAAGGCTCTCGCGATCTACGAGACTTGACACTCGGGCCAAGAAGGCGTATTATCTCTGCCTCTCTTTACAGGATGAAAATCGGTAAATAATGGGGTGGATTCCAGATGAGATAGGCCACAGTCATGGACGGCTACGTGAAAGTATTCTCAGAGGGCTTGTTTACAAATGTTGATTGGAGGAAGGAAGGGAGGGATATCGTGCCAAAACTCAAAATCAGGGTTGGATTCACCCTTTGACATCCATAAACTCGTTTTATGATGATAAATGTTTGGTACAAAATATTTTGTACGTAACGTTATACCGGCAAAAACTTGATTATCTATACCGGGGAATGTTTGTATCATTGGCTCACGTTTCTCATGTTGTCATGTCGATTTTCCTGGAGTGTCCGGAAATGGTTAAAAGAGAAAGCTATTTTATCAAAACGCATTAATCAATTTGAATGACTTTGTTTTCGGAAGATGATGTACGTGATGGTGGAATGATAAATCATATGGAATAATAGATCTATGTCACATTCCCGTTAACATATAAATTAAAAACGTGTTGCTGCTCCTGTTTTTCTTGTTTGGTTTCGAACAGTTCGTGGTATTATATTAATCAAGTCCATAGGGCATATACGGTACATGTACGTCACTACGATTCATTTTATGATCAAAGTATATTTTGGTACAATGCAAGTTATTATTTCACAAAATTCTGGATCGGTAATGTATAAATAGCGCCTTATTATGTGCATGAAGAACAATCTTGTTGTTTAATACCTCATGAAACGTTACTTTCATGAAACCTCGTAAAATTTCGTTGCCTCATGAGATTAACGACAAAACTAAAAACTACTGTGCCAACATTCCACGAAGAGCGCCATCTACTGAGCAGGCTTCCCGTCAGTTCAACAAAACATCACTCGTACTTGCATGCTTCTCAGAAATATTTCAAGTGTATATGGGATGTGAAATGCATTGGGAAGTTTAAAAACATGTTTTTCACTCCAAATAAATTTCGTTTTCATATTGCTCTCCTAAAACATTGTGCATTATGAAAATTCAATAACTTCTTTCTGATTTAATTTTACAATAAAAAATGACTCAATGATGAACTTTCCAGCATAATCAATTTGACCGAAAAACAGAAGAAAACACGCACTTGATTACATCATCTTTTGTTAGTTTGATTGTCTGTGTCCCAGGGCAATGTCAGACAAGCTATTTGTGTTGGTCTGAGAAGCGTTGAAAGTTATTGGGAGAGGAGACATGACTAAAACCTAAAGAAAATGTCACTGGGTTCTTAGCGGAAGACATTGTTACATGGTTACCTACCCGCCCAAATAGCATGAAAGTTCGTAGCATAATAAATAAAACGACAGCCACGATGGGACGTGGAAACCGAAGAGCGATTTCTTTGTTAAAGATATTTTAATATGTTGCCCTATACAGCAACATCTCTTACACTTATTCAATGTGTCAAATGTTAATTAGCCTATACATTTGTTTGTAATTGATTAATATTATATAATGTATCTGAAATAATGATACCGCATCTTGCATTTAATTACATCACTTATAATTGTTTAATAGGCCCTAATTACTTTTCAACTTTGAAGGTAACCCAAGGCTAAACTTCTTATTTCTGTTTTATGTAAATCATCCATTGGAATTGGGACAGGAGGTTTTATGCCACAGTAATTTAGTTAACTTTTTCTGTCCCTGGCGTTCCAATGGTTGATAATTATGTCTTATTTTGTATTGTGTACACTGATATGTAATGTTTTCCTTTGCCGAATAAATAATAAAAATAATAATAATAATAGTATCATCTACAGGGGCGGATCCTAAATCTCGTAAAAATCTTGTAAAATGTGATATAAACATTGATACTGACATTGTCGGTGCCTTTTTACTCGAAAATTCTGAGAAGAAAAGAGGGGGGGGACATTTCTCGGTTTTCGTAAGAAAGGTTATGGCAATTGGGTTTCAAAGTGGGGCAGGGGCCGGCTGTGCCCCCCCCCCCCCCCCCGCCCCCACCACCAAATTTGCCAGTGATAGATATCTATGAGTGCTTTATTATTTCTTAGTAGCTACAATGGAATCTGGGTCAAATCTTTAAATCAGTTCTTCCCGTATTTTCGAGCTTTAGAAATCGAATCGACCAAGTTATTTTGGAACAGAAAGATCGCAATACGTGACAGCTTAACTTCTGAAATCATGGAAGGATAGGATGAAAGGACGAGGAGAGACGAGATTACTATTTTAAAAACTAAAGGAAAATTGACAACAAGATCAGTGAATCCATGGTAAAGGGTGTAATTCAAATATAATGTCATGCTAAGCCGATTGATTGGTTTTACGAATAAAAAAAGGGATGATGATTGCTTCTCGTCATAAAGATAATACTTATTATTACGGACGGTATTTTGGAAACGATGCTAAAGCTTTGAACATTTTTGTACCACTATACGTTGTACAAACTTTGAGTCAGACAGATTCAAAATACTAGTTTCATTATTCTCAATGCCATTGTTTATCTTAATATAAATGGTTCTCAATTACATGATAATGACGATACAGTGTTTTCATTTTACATATCACTGCTGTGAGATTAATCAAAAAGAAACGCGAACCCGTTTTGGATTTTACGATTCAGCGATTCAACTTTCTCCATGTCCCACTTCGGCTCCTTCTCTTCATCTCCTCCCCTCTCGCCCCCTCCCCCTACCCTCCCTCCTTAGAGGGTAGGCCTATGTGTGTAATATTCATAGGAACATGACTTTTAAGTGACTGTGACAAGAGAGATGTATGGAAATAGCTTAGGACTCCTTCAAAGACGCAAATATATTAAACGATAAATAGAGGGGTGTGATAACGGTTTTTCCTCTGACCTCTGATTGCGTCTTATTTCGTATCGCGAAAATCTCTGTCTCACTCGTGAGAGCGGAAAGCCAGCATCACCAAGATGACATCCAGACATCCTCCGAAGACCTTCAAACTATGATCAGATTTAGGAGCAATTCCTTGGAACTTCAAGACAGAGGAGAGGACCCGCCCAAGAAGTCACCATGATTGGAGAGGACGTCTCGACGCAAAGAGAGAGTTGAGATTGTCGAGACGAGGAGCGTCCGGCGGTTTCGGCCGCAGAGTTCGAATCGTGATCGGTTCGCGCTTGTCTCGATTTGTTCAAATGTTGACCTCGAAATGTGTTCTTCTACAGTTGCTATCAATAGTCGTTATGGGTATGAGATCTTGGATTCATTTTTTTTCAGTTGGGTGTTTTCTAGTGAAAGTATTAGTAATTGCAGAAAAAAGAAGGCCGTGTGGCTTATTTAAGTGAGTGTCATTTCGAGGACGTTTTAGAGAGGGAAACACAACTGGAGAGTTCTCGACACTCTTTCCTCAATTTCTTTCTTGTCATATTTCCACGCTTTTTTAAAAACTGACGAATAGGCCTATAGCAAGGCTCTTTCAAACAGTTTAAGGTAAATAATTTTTTAAGTATTCAACACGGGCAAGCTTTAATGTTCTTACAAAACAATTCATTTAGCATAACCTTTAATAAACGCCTAATCACTCTTTGATAATAATAATAATGAAAATTTTCAAATGATCGGACGAGAACCGGTATGATATAGGCTATTACATCGAAACGTGTCTCCGAGTGCTATATTTTAAATAATCATTGTTTACCTTCATTTCTTCATCGTAAACTTTGTCTTTTTCATGATCATGATAACGTAAATATGCAAAATGAAGCTACATGAACATGGTCTTCTTTTAATCATGAAGCTGTGTATCTAAAGTGAGACAAAAAGCACCAAACTCTTATCATGGTTCTGTCTTAAAGATATGAAAACTGTTCTCAACCTGGCTGAAGTTCAAATGAGAAGTGTACATGTGTCCCTCTTTCTTCCTCCCTCTCTCCCTCCCGCTCTCATCTCTCATCTCTCTCTCTCTCTCTCCTTCTCTCTCTCTCTCTCTCTCTCTCTCTCTCTCTCTCTCTCTCTCTCTCTCTCTCTCGCAGGTCCTTGAGAGACATCACTTTTGGAGAAGGATATGATAATCTACTCCCAGCTTGCATGGTCGCTCCTCATTTCCTCTTTCTTGTAGGAGAAGAAGAAAAAAACCGTGAAGAAAATTGTCAGAGGTTGGCCTGGATCCCAGTCCTTGGTCAGATGGTGACAATGCACATGAGGCATCGTTTGTTGACGTAAAACTGCGTTAAGCAATTGATGCGTTCATTAACACATGTTGTACATGTGGCGTCAATTTTTGACGCAGGACTACGTCAGGAGCTGGCGCGCCCTTTGACGCATCGTGTGAAATTGGCATCGTGTAAACAGTGATTCCGATATGTACCGTGCAATAATTGTATTGGATTGTTGGCGCATGTACTAATTGCCTTGCTATGCCTGCTTATCCCTAGTAATAAAGGGTACCCAATCGAATGTGGTGACACGTTGAATAGTAACGTTAATGTGCCTCCAGAAGCTCTGACAAATCTATGAGTGTTTGCCCCATATCCCACCCTTTACTACGCAAAATTGTATGTGTGGAATGGTCCATTAATGAATACAATAATCTGTTGCCCATGAAGTTGGTATGATTTTTTTTTTTCTGACCTGTTGTCATGAAATGACTGTGATAATATGTCTTACGTTTATTAATCT
This sequence comes from Strongylocentrotus droebachiensis, assembly GCA_035222895.1. Taxonomy (NCBI): domain Eukaryota; kingdom Metazoa; phylum Echinodermata; class Echinoidea; order Camarodonta; family Strongylocentrotidae; genus Strongylocentrotus; species Strongylocentrotus droebachiensis. The sequence continues at coordinate 332,100 of JAVYIG010000253.1, read as the reverse complement.
TTGTGCATCTTTATAGTGATTGAAAGAGTTCTGAAAAGATTTAAACCGTATTCATCAATAAAAAATCGTAGACTCACAATCACTTCATGAAAATAGGTAAACGAAAATCTATTCCAACTTTCAAGTAGCAGTGTATCTGTACCTATGTGTAAGATACCCAACAATGAAACCCTTACTAGGACCACATAGAACGATGGGAAGTCGGCTTTGGAAGAACATGCTCTCTGAACTCGTAATCCATCCCATAGACAACCACAAAATGGCATGAGCATGGCTAATGAAAAGAAAGAATTCACCCCAAACTTTGAAGAGAGAGGGAGAAAGGGGAAGAACAAAAAATCAAAATTCCTTCACGTAACGATCCAGATGGGAAGCTCCATTCTCACCGTTTTGATAGGAGCATGGGATTATCTCTGTATCCCATCTATCTATAGGGATCCATTGCTCCCATCTTTCAATAGCTCCAGTAAGGCAGGCTTCCTCTTCGCGTCGTTTCGTACAGTGTTCACACGAACAAGAATCGGTGTTCTGCTGCGCTTACTGGTAAAGCATTTGAGAGCAGGTCCAACTTGCAATGTAAACGCGCACGATCTTCTATTGCATCTGCATGTATCCAGCGGGAGGGGGAGGGAGTGGGAAAGAGTGTGTGACACCCCTCCCCAGCTCCCATTCTTAATTTACTCACAGGAAAAAAAATTATAGTCTTTTTGAACAAATTGTACGAATTGAGGACATTGTCACATTGTGTCAGAATATGCAATTTTGAAAGTTGTCGTGTTATTGTGTTATAGTGATTCATACACTTGACTCTCAATCCATGGGTAGAATTCCAGCCTGGCCATAATGTCATTTGGCAAGACATTAATTAATCCACATTTGCCACTCTCCATCCAGGTGTAAATAGGTACCATGCAATAATTGCAGGCCCAGCAATCATTGCAAGGTACCTATTTACCCCAGGAGTAATCATAAAGAGGGACAACTGTATCAATAGTGATTTGGTTATCCTTGGTAAATAAGACCCAATAATGATCAATTATCATTAAACTCTGAATACCCGTTTAAATATTGAGTTCGGGTGTCTGGTCCGATAACACAGTTCCCAGTCCCATCTAAGATGGCAAAATGAAGTCCATGCACCTACGGGCGGGTGAATGAGATCTGTTACAGTACATTTCGTTTTTAATATAATGACGGTCATAGTATAATAGCTGTCATTTATGATAATGTGAACATGGTCTGATTGTGCCCGGGGGTAACATTTTACTTTGAGATACAACCACGGTTGCTTTGTTCGCGATGCCAACAACATAAGAATCCATGACGGATATAGAATGTAGAACCCTGGCATGAAACAACCTTAAAGGCACAATACATTCAACTTCAATTATACCTGCATTTACGGAAAGTCGATCCAATGATTATCACCACTGTATACAATCCTTTGAAGTTTTATATTGTGAAGATGTAATTATCTGTAAGTGGCTTTATCACCCAAACTTAGAGGTCACATTAAATGCAGACCTAAATTATGACACATGACATAGCAAAGCGTCGACAAGAAAAAATTGAAACAGACAGTACATACATTTGTAGGTTGATTTGACGAAACGGATTATTGATAACACATTTCTTTAAATATATGAATATGAATTCTGCATTCATACACAGGGTATAATCTGGCATTCATTTAGAGTTTTTCTCAGAATTGTTTGAAATAGATAGTCCTTTGCTCATGCTCACTGGTAAATAATGTTGAGGCCTTATATCGAATATTTGAACTATTATAATTGGTGATTGTTGAATAGGTTTTCCTCCTAGAAATCGACATTTCATCAAAGGTTGTAAGTTGTTCTTTATTTTACAAACAACATGTAATAGAAATATTGTATATTCTATATTTAAAATACACCCACGTTTTTCCAAGTATAGAGAGAGGGTTGTGATGTGCGCATGGCATAAACTGAGAAGATTCGTAAGATGACACACGAGAGTTTAATCACGAAAAGGAGAAGAATGTTTGGAATGGATTTGACCCAGTATTCCTGCTAACTAACGGGTCATCTTTGTCACATCATATTTGTCATATTGCACGTTTACGATACCCCGAGCAGACAAAAACCCACCATCCTCATCTTCCTCTCCTCCCCTTGATTTATTATGCTCTTCCATCGCAAACAATTGTCCCAGAGGTTCGGCGATGCTATCCAGAGAGTTGTTCTTATCCCACAACAGTTTGACGTTGGTCGACAGTCTGAGTAAACATTTGTCGTTTAGTACGTGTAGGTATGGCACTTTGACGACATACTGACAAAACTTTGTGCTTTTTGTTTCTTTAAATACTTTTTGTTTTACTGACATGCATTCCCTGTTCTTATATTGTTTGTCCTTCTCAGTCATATCGTTGTCAATCATGCAAACTTGTTGGTTGTTTCTTGGAGCGAGAGTGACGGAAACGGCGTCATTGTTATTGTTTTCATATTTCCTTCCGATGAAATATCATAGTTGTCGATAGATTGTTTGTAATGATCATACTTTGTCTGCCCGGCTAAATAGTATTGTCATGTCTGGTGTTGCTCTGTCAATTTCCTTCTACTTGCAATTACATGTATGTAGCTTACATAATACTGATTATTTATGCTGCTTCTTTTAACATTCCTCCTTCCCCTTCTATGAGTATCATACTACTACATGTACTTCAGCTACTACTGAACAACAACAACAACTACTACTACTACTACTATTACTTCTACTACATGTACTACTACTACTATTGCTAGTTACTACTACTACTACTACTACTACTACTACTACTACTACTACTACTACTATAGTACTAGTACTACTACTACTACTACTAAATACAACTACTATTACTACTACGTCTACTACTATAGTGCTACTACTACTACTACTACTACTACTACTACTACTACTAATACTACTACTACTACTACTAATATTACTACTACTACTACTACTACTACTACTACTACTACTACTACTATTACTACTAACACTATAGTGCTACTACTACTACTATTTCTACTACTACTACTATAGTGCTACTACAACTACTATTACTACTACTAATAACACTACTACTCCTACCACTACTTCTATTTCTACTACATTCACTATTTCTATTACTAATATAATTCTACTACTGGTAAACTACCATTCCCTATTTCGGTTTGATGGTTGCCGAAATGAATGATGTCATATTCTTACCTTTATCGCAGAACTCTCCTCTGTATCCAGTATCGCATTCGCATTTACCAGGCGAGACGCATTTTCCATGCTTACATGTTTTCTTACAGAGTGCTGCATGAAAGAGATAAAACAATAATGACAATAAATAATCACTATGGTAACGAAATATAGAGAATTTTTATATCGAAAATAAAAAGCGAATGAGAACTGCAATACTTTTTTTAAACAATATATAAAAGGATTTACATAAGCACTTCAGAATTACTCTGAAGAAGGAACAAAAATGTTAACATTATTAAAGGTATTACAAAGTTTTGGTATGGGGTCATGAATTTGGTTCAAATTAACATATTGGAAGCATATGCGTTCCTACAATATACATTGATCGCTGTCACGGTTGAAATCGAGTCTAAAGTTATGAAATTATAAAATAATGAACTCTTTATGTTGTATAGCTCCCTCTCAAGGTCAAGATATTAATTTAGCGATGAAACAATGTTTCTTGACTAAAATCGACCGATTAGCTCTTCCCGTTTTGAAATTATGTATCCTAACTACATATTCTGAGATTTTCATGGTCGCAGCTACCATTGTACGGCCGTAGGCGCTATATGAAATTTATCAAAATTTACCGGGAGCACCGGTAAATTTTTATATTCAATTTTTCTCGCAAACAGAAGTGTTTTAGGGGCTAATTTTTTTAGTGCTCATAATACATCCACAGGGGCATCAAAATATATCAAAATTGTAAAGATTCACTATCCACCCAATTTTCAAAATTTCCCAAAACTTTGTATTACCTTTAATCACTTAATCATATTAATGTGACAGAGATTTTGATTGAATTCAATTTATGCAAATTTAGATGCAAGAGATACAATCAGAAATAATCACAAAAACAGTATAAATAAATATCTCTTATAATCATGATAATATTTCCATTTTATCAACTATGTTCCTTTCATTATCCTAAATAAGTGAGAAGGATTTCGAAGGAAAGAATGTTATATCGAATCTAAAACTGTTACTGTGAAAATAATACAGCAAATTTCCAAACAAATAATAATAGAAAATTAAACCCATGTAAATACTTGCGACATAAGGCAGTCGAAGCTTGACATTTATATTTCAGCTTTCTGAATTCTTGACACCAATCCTCTTGTCTTTGAACTTACTGGTTCATTTTTGTCACGTTTTACGGATAACAGATGTTGTGTAATCGCGTAACAGGCAGAAGAACGATTATTTTCATTGCTAGTCACCGAAAGGTCATATCCATCATCAAAATGGTTACTGACAATGACATTGACATTTTTCATTGGCAAAATGATACATTTGGAATCATCTGAACTATTTCAAACACGTGTTTTCATGAGCATTGAAGCGACCATAACTAATACCACGTGACTACGGGTACGTTCAGACAATAGTTTATATTCTGGCATTGGGAGCATGTATTTTGATGTCCATACGATGTGAGGTATCGCGACGTGGATGGAATGCTATGAGAGGTTTAATGGTGCAGGGGAACCAAAAGAGGGCAGCGAATCCTGGTTGATAATAATAATAACAATAAATTTCGCTGCCCAAAATGTTATCAAAGAGACTACTGGGTAACATAAGGAATCGTATGGACAGCGAACAAGAGACAATTGAATTCCGTGTTTGAAATCACGCATGATTCGAATCACGAAAACGCTGTCCTTTATGTTCTATTTCAGAACATTGGTAAAATATGATTATCGTAAATAGATAGCGGAAATCCGTGTTTGAAGTAAAGTGTGATTCGAATTACGGAAACAAATGTACGTGAGAAATCGTCTATCTGACAAAACAATGCTGCTTTTACGAGGCCTTTCTTCCTCAGATGTTAGATGTCATCTTATCAATTTCGAAATGCATCACGATGTCCTTTATCCTCATAGGCGTTCCTCGTATTTTTCCTGGCTGACCTACAAACTTTTAAACCCATTTTCATCTCTTCCCTTCATCCCGGGGGCCGCATTCATACTTTCAAAGCGGCATCTTCTCTATACTCGGAAATCGTCGGGATTTTACCACTTTACATGCTTTGATGCAAATAGTATCTCCATGTCAGAAACAACAGCAATAGTAACAGAATAAAGAAGTGTCGCCTTTGGAATCCTTCGAAGGGGAGGGGGTCCTGGGAGCTTATACCCCCCTCCCTCGGCGTCCAACACAAAATCATTTGGAAAAGGTGACAATTGCTACTTTCTCAGCCATCTTTAAAGATATGTACATTTTTTTTACACCCACAGTGAGCCCTAGATATCAGGTTGAGGAGGTCCAAACGCCCTCTATGTCAATATCTATCACTCGATTGCTGTAAAATAGGTTTAAAGAACTTCTAAATATATAATATAGATGGATTTTGTTTCAATTTCTCTCTCCCAGTCTTGACCGATTTAATGTCTTGTCAATGATATTGATAGGGGAAGCCATCTTTAGGAAGCGATGGACCTGATAAGTTCGAGATAAGAGAGCGGCTGAAGCTGATGTATAAAGACGTCTCGCAGACATGGTGTGTGCCATGACCAGTCTTGTATGGCAGGCGGTCGGGGCCATTACATAATGAAGTTGAGTTGAGTACTGGTCACGCTATTACATCGTGAAAGAAATTGTCTTGAAGAACTTGAGAAAGGTTGATTATGTTCTACAGAAGGGCTGATATATTTACACTGGGAGGTTTCGGAATGATTAAAATGACAGAAGGGCTCTGTCTTGCTGGAAATCACATTTATTACACACATACATGGATGGGTATATATAGTTCTACACACATCATTTTTGTTTATGGCCTTAATATTCGGCCCAAACTTGTCAGCTCTGTGTTGTCATATTTCCAATATGAGGATAGTTTGGATGCTGGTTCTCGTTGTCTGATTGGTCGACAAATAAAAAATCGTTGGAAAAAGGTCGAATTTTTATCACTGCACTTTTAATCTTTCTTCCATTATTCCTAATATGGCAACATACATTGAGAAAAGATCGATGATTTGAACTTAAATATCATAAATTCATCTATAATTTGTTGAAGGAATGCGCATTTAGCAATATTGTAATTGTATTTTACGCGGTATAAGTATAACATTAGCGTGTAAGGATGTATGTCCATGTATGTAAGTTAACATCGCTCTGTTTCCGTCGAATGTTTATGGCACCATACGCCTGCCATAGTCTCGCAGCAGGGCAGGCTCATAGAGGATGGATCTCAGCCAGGTCTTCACGTCGAGTGGGTGTTCGATGCGGTGATTTCAGCGAGATAAGAAGCATTGAGTCACGATATCAAGGTCCCCCCCCCCCCCCCCTGTCCCATCTCCATCGTTCAGGATCCATCTTGATAATGATTTTGATTGGGGAAATCCATTGTCGTTGATTTGAGGAGTAGCAAAGTATGTTGTGGAAACGCTGTTCGAAGGCCACACGTGTCTATATGAAGTCTAGGCATGAGAACTGGAGGGGGGACTGTCATAGCCAAGCCATTTCTTAACACCATGTCAATCAGTTTACAAATTTACAAATCATTTAATTCCTGTTACAGGGAAATTGCGCATTCAATTAGAAAGCTGCAGCAGTGTTTATTTATATTATTATTATTATTATTAAATCACTACTACCACTTTTCAATGGCCATCAAGGAACACATCTTCATTCGACAATGAAAGATCGTAGCACATCAAATTAAGTAAGTCATCTATTCAGCACAACAATGTCAGCTTTCACTGACAAGTGATGGATGGATAAGCGGTAAACAAAATGAAACGAACATGGAAAGTATCTCTAGTTCTATTATATGTATTGGTAATAACTCTAGACTTCATTGCCAATATGATTTCTTTAGCTACAGAATGAACCAAGTTCTATATCGAATTTTCTTCTTTTCACATTCTTGTCCGCTGGCGTTATGTCTAGTTGGCATTTACCGAATCAAATGTAGACTGACAGTTCAAAGAACTACAAAGTGCCTTTGGGAAATTAGATCAAATCATAGAAATTGTTTCTGGTAAACTGAGCCATTCTTTACTCCTTGAGCAAGAGTTACGCTATGTTAACCTATGACCCGGGTTTTCTCCGAGGCCTATTCTTCCCCCGCTCACAAGGGCAATGTCTATACTAATTTTACGGGAGGGAGGTTGTGTTTAGATGGACATCTTTCCTATGATTTTTTTTTTCTACAAATGCATTTGAGACACTAAGTATTTTGCTGTTCATACGTCATAAGATTTCAAGCCCCCTTTTCTAATCACACCAACAAAAATGCAACAATCGTTATTCAAGTCATGGGGTTAAAAGCTAACATTTTTTTGCTCCTCCTACATCGTTACGCCACGCCCCATTTCTCACCAGTTAGATATTTATACGTTCGGACATCGACAGATTGTGTTTCAAACTACGCGTGGTTCGTATCATCATCGCAACAACAAAAAAGTGCACTACTAAATACGGTCTTTGTCACCATTTTCTACCTAATGTCGGATAATTGTTCTATAGGAATTAGGTAATACGAAGGTTAATAGCCATATGAATTGGTAACTCATTTTGTTTCACGCAGCGAGGAGCTGAGATATAGGTCAACGTATTGTGCATTGCAGAAAATAAGACCATAGGAATTACTTTCATGAATGAATATGGGCTAGAGTTCATTATACAACGTCAAGAAAGCTACATCTAACACGCATGATGCATAAACCCTGGGAATTTTCATGTGCTTCGTTATTGTATGGAATTTAAAGCCTAACATATCCAGCTACAGCTTTTATGTTTTAGGTACCACCTTCTTACAAAATCTTCAAAGATGGATGTGAATAGAACCTTGCAAATAAAAGAGAATTGGTCCATGAACTTATCTCATTGTTTTGAATCAATATCCGAAAACTATTATGAAGACAGTCAATTTGTATAAGGTCCGGAGAAAAATGATACAAAAAGTGGAATGATTAAATATTCTGTACTTGGTAAAGAATTGTGCATTTAAACAATCATTGGTTCTAAGAATAAACAAGTTTTAGATGCTAAATAACAATGAAACAGTAGGGCTTCATCAGAATAACTTGACCTCGAATTGCTTCAATGATTTAATACTTTTAGCTGAATATAGTAAACAATGGGGAAATCTCAATTTTTCGATGATCATTGGATAAGAAGCCGAATTTTAAAGTTTTTAATGAAGAAGAACTTCAAATGACCTTAAGAGCTTGAACTCTCGGAAATGAATATGGACAGTCACAATCTTACCACCACGTGTACGGAAATAGTTTGACACCTAACGTAATTAAGCTCAAATCCGGTGTCTATTGCAAAAAAATCACTCATCATTTCTGCATGATTTTACTCAAAATGACAATTCGTTATGGATATTGTAGGGATCAACGATTAGGTCAAAGCCATCATTCCACACGTGTCATACGAAATTCATTGGCAAGATATTGGATGTATAACTTGTCTACAATTTTTCTACATTTTAAAGGTATTACAAAGTTTTGGTACGGGGTCATGAATTTGGTTCAAATTAACATATTGGAAGCATATGCGTTCCTACAATACTCATTGATCGTTGTCGCGGTTGAAATCGAGTCTAAAGTTATGAAATTATAAATAATAAACTCTTTATGTTGTATAGCTCCCTCTCAAGGTCAAGATATTAATTTAGCTATGAAACAATGTTTCCTGACTAAAATCGACTGATAAGCTATTCCCGTTTGGAAATTATATATCACAACTACATATTCTGAGATTTTCATGGTCGCAGCTACCTTTGTACGGCCATAGGCGCTATTTGAAATTTATCAAAATTTACCGGGAGCACCGGTAAATTTTTATATTCAAATTTTCTCGAAAACAGAAGTGTTTTAGGGGCTAATTTTTTTAGTGCTTATAATACATCCACAGGGGCATCCAAATATATCAAAATTATAAAGATTCACTATCCACCCAATTTTCAAAATGTCCCAAAACTTTGTATTACCTTTAAGCATGTTATTGTTTGCAACTAATTATAGATAATTATCACATCGCAAGTAGAATGAAGAGAAAGATAGTCATATTTCTATTTGTTTGCTTGTTTGTAGGTGATGTTTTTTTTTTTTTTTTGTAGCATTGTTTTATTGTATTCATTCAGTACAAAATATATAACAAACAAACATACAGCTTCATTGATTTACATCATATCAAAATATAAAGAAAATTGTACATCTCTCAAAAAATACATAGGTTGTTTAATACACAGTACATATAATGTGTTCAAATTAATTATACTGAACGAATATTATAAGTCAAAGAGTACGTTACCTACAGACAGACAGACACACCACACACGCTCACATACTCAGACACATACAAACTTACATATCCCCCTCCCCCCTTCATTCCAAAGCTCAACAAATCCCCCCCCCCCTCCCTTCCCGAGCATTCACATCTACATATTTGTTGGAAATCCTGTCTCTTCCTTTTCCTTAAGACCAAATTATATATTTTAAAAAAAAATGTCTGAGTCTGAGAAAGATTTAGATTTGAAGATTTCGTAAAATCAACGATTTTCAAGAACTGTCGTAGAGGATTATCGCAACCCACTGAAAATAGTTCATGTAGTTGTGTGGATGTATAATTAAGTATTAATAAAAGAGATAAACAACGATTGTTCAGCATCCTACTAGGCAATGTTGGCTCAAATCTGAAATTGAAAATTCACTTTGCACTTTTCTTTGCAGCCTATACCGTAAACGATATCATAAACGATATTGGACGATGATATCACGATCGTCCAGGGTTCCTGTCGTCTGCAAGATGTCTTCTCTGTTGGTGATGCGTAGGTGAGAATGCAGACACATGCCGCTAAGTGGCTACCGAGCTGATGCAGTTTCATGATCTAATCAAAGTTTTGGCCCCATTCGACTGCTTCCTGGCTTCACAGAATTGACTCACATTCAACCAAATTTTTTCAACATCTTTCATAAACATAATTGGAAGCTAGGCCTCATCAATTTTGATAGCCATTGAGGTCTGCTGATGTGGCACTCGGTGAAGCCAAAATATGCAAGCTTCTAGCCTTTTTTGACCGGCTTCAGAAATGAGTCTGTCAACAATGTGAAGGGTATATTCGCTGTATGATTCAAATCTCCTAAATTGAAGGGCAAATAACAGTTACGTTACCAGAAAAGTGATTTGCAAAGTGAATAATCATGCTCAAAGTATCCCTAGTCTCGGATACTCCACGGCTATATCGCTTCACCCGCTCGCACACGGCCCCAATAAGAATTCGGATTCACCAGTAATAACAGCTTGCGACCAGGAATACGGTTAGTGCCCTCCCCCAGAAAAGACAATGCTCCAGAGAAATAGGAGGAACTAAGTCTCAGTGAGCAATATGAAGTTCGGCTGTATTGGCATGTGGCATCATATTTGATAAATGTACATTTATTTTGTAATTCCATTATATATGTAATGCCAAAATCCTGAAAATTTAAGTGATATCTTGTATTTACTTGGTTGAATCAAGAAATGAATGATACATTTTGAATTCATTATCCTGAGTAATATATAAACGTAACCAACCAATGAAATAAATATTTGCCATAATTGTTGCGAATCCTGAACATATTCAAATTTACCTTTTGCTTAAAATTTGTGTTGCTCTGATTTTACTTTAATACTTTTAACACATGTTGAGCCCAGTCTCAAGAATAAGCTGCCAATATACACTGTGCTGTTATCGTGGCTTTCTGTAGCCCAGGTTCTCGGCCTCTCCTACCCCTTCAGTCCATACTTTATCCACTCGAGATGCACGCAATCACGCTAATTAAAGGAAGCAGCGCGTTCCTGACGATTTATAATGACAGGAATGGATAGAGCAGATCATTTCTCTTCTGCTCCTTCATCCAATATCCTTCCCTGAGGGTAGACCCTTAAAACCTTGAATTCAGGGTATCTGATAATTATGATGTACGGGGATAGTATTTTGAACAATGTATACTCGAATGTCTCTACCCTTCTTCACCGCCACTACCCCCCTTCTCTCTCTCTCTCTCTCTCTCTCTCCCTCTCTCTCTCTCTCTCTCTCTCTCCCTTCCCCACCCCCCCCCCTCGTCGCTCTCTCTCTCTCTCTCTATCTCTCTCTTCCTCCATGGGTTCCTAATCGCCAGATGATTTTTCTGACCATGCATCGAATAGACTCAAAACATGGCAATTTGTCCTTCCCGCCTAATTTTATCAGGGACAGTCAAAATTGTCTAGACGCTTTAAACCAAAACAAATCCTTCTCATTCTACCTGATATACCTGTTAATTACCTCTTTTCTCGAAAAAATATTATGTTATTAAATGTTTCACCTTGTATTAAATTTGCTTTGGTCAGTAGGGAACAATACTTTAGACTCCTGTCCTGAGTTATGTAACCAGGCAATTGTTATTTAGTGCCAGACTAGAAATGTGCCAAGTAATTATCATCCCTTATTGCTTCCTCTCTATACTTTGAGGTAATGAATCATTGGCAGATATTTCACCTTTTTTTCTGCTCCTCTTGCATCATATTATTACCTACATGTTTTGTTTTGCTTCCCCTTTTTATCATCCCTTCTTTTTCTTATCCCTTTCGTTTCCGTCTCAATTTCATTTCACTTAACTATGTTTTTGTCTATGTTATCGTTTAAACAGTAAGTTCATTGTCATCTTTGTTCCATGCCAAAATCTAAGTTTCTAAGTAAATTTCATTAACTCATCCATGTTCAGCCACAATCGGAGAGGTATTGCCGCCATTAATAGCGTATGGGTTTAAATAAGAAACCATATATGTACATGTAAATACGCCCTCTTCGTTCTATTCACTCTCTTTCCTGTGAAACCGTATGGACAGCGAAATCCCAACTTTTGTGGTAGGAAATTAGGACCACTATCAATGAGAACCCTTGATACCTCAGTCACACCAAGGAAACCGACACTAGACCGAGTACAGACAGAACAGAGAATTACACTACCTCCAATGGCAAAGAATCGGTTGGTTTTGAGTCAGTTTGACGGTGTGACCGAGGTATATCTCAAACGTCAAATGACCATCATGTGTTTTCTCGACTACTGTACGTGCATGCTTCTTTCAAACAGAATTTCATATATCTCTGATATTGTTGTTGTTACAATTAATAAAATTAAGAATATCCGTCTGGACACAGACATATTGAAGATTAATGAGGCATGGTTGCCTTTAACGAACGCCATACAATATGGCGTGAGATCACTATCTTTCTCGAGGCAGACATTTAGCTATGGGGGTCTCAAAGAAACTTCACCAGGCCATCATTCTGCGCTCGGTATGTTCAAGATCAAAATCTATAATCTCGTTTCAAGTCAAAGTTCGGATTGGAGACGAGTATGAAAAGTGAGAAGGATCACATTTAAGAGGTCATGAATGTGGTGATAGTGATGTACTGTGAACATACCGCAAGATTACAGCTCGTACTGTGGAAAGACAATTTTGTGGTTGACTGGTTGCAAATTTGAAATCCAACATTGCTCAAACTTCCTTTTGGAGCTAGCAGGGCATCAACTCGTCTATTTATTTAACAGAAAATAAGATGGCTTTAAAAGGATCATTCTAATGATTTGATTGACATACATGTACGTCTGAGAACGCCATGTAAATACATACTTAACAGAACGCATAATTTGATAGCTAGGTTTAAAAAAGCGTTGATTTCAGGGCTCTAGAACTGATGATGTTCCGAAGGACATCATCAAACAGAACAGGACCGGATGAGAGGTAGACCATTCATTGTTTAACCCTTGGATACTGCACCTTCAAAGTCCCTTAGGATAATACAGGGACCACCAGGTTCTAGTAGACAACGGGTTAACGGAAAATCTCACCGATGGGTGGCACCAGACTCGGTAAGAGGTGATTGAAAATAATACTCTAAGGGGCATGTTTTGATTAAACATGTTGTATTAAGGGTAAGATGTATTCCACCTTCACAGTCATCAATAAAATGAATAGTGATTTTTTTTTTGTTCTACCCCAAATCAAGGCCGTCGATTCTTTTAGAATGTTGATGAAGAAATAAAAAATAAAGAACTTTAAATAATAATCATATGAATCGAAAACCATTAGATATCCGGAGCTGTCAACCTATACCCCAGTCGGTCAGACGAGACTAAAACCACATAGGCTATGCCAAGAACTTGTCTTAACTCGGTCGGTTTGCTGTCGATTTGGCGTTGCGACTGGGGTACGACACCGGAACATGTCAAGTACACAACGACAGAAAAATAGATTATTCGTTCATCTTGGCTTATACCACCCCCACCCCCACATGGAGACATCGCATCAACATGGACGACATAAATGCGAATGAATATTGTGTGAAACGATTCTACTACAATAACATGGAAGCTACCGAGTGTTCGGGAATGTCACGTCGTCCTTTATTCCTTGTTTTTACAAGCCCAAAAATCTATCAACATATCATGTTATTCTTCCAATTCATGAATTCATGCTTGGACAATTCTTTTTTTCTGAAAGTTTGCTCTCTCAGAAGTCAATTGTCGTGCAATTTGGAGAAAACAAATCATCAATAGAGCAATATTTTGACAGAAAAATCTGTCAAATTTTGGGATGGGCCATTTTTTCGTACGACCGACTCAGCTGTTAAATTGAACTGTTTTTCTGAATCTGGAATATACTTCAAATATTACGAAACTTTTTCGTCCTTTCTTTCATTCAATAATTGTTTTCTTTCTTCGCGTTTTACATTCGGGTTTTTTCCACAGCGGATAGGAAATTACCGACACACTATCAAAGAATGAGCAAAACTATCTCCTTTAAGCAGAACCAAAAAGACTGTACTAACAGTACGAACAGAAATTATAATTTCTCAAGTCACAACAAATCGTTATACGAAACAAGTCTTAAACTATCTATTTTAGGCAAATCTCATTGAAAGCAATGGCCCCATCCCCCCCCCCCCTCCTCCTTTCCGGTTGCATAGAAGCACTGACAATCTTGAATATGACTTGCTCAAAATTGACTTTCAAAACTGTCATCTTTTGACCACATAAACTGTGTATGACTAGCCTAAACCACTAAACTACGTTATCAATTCGACAGCCCCTATACTAGCCGATATGCGCATCTGCGTTCAAATGACTTTGCAGATTTAGCTTTTCCTCTCCTGAGATACATAACTGAAGTTTACATTACAAATTGACAAATATGTCGTTTTCTGTCATAAGGTAACAAATTGATACGATGTAAACCCTGTCAACATGAAGCTAGATTTGATCCAACAAACTCAATCTAGTTTACACGGTACAAATTGCCCTCATACAATTTGATCAGAGACAGGCAGAGATGGGCACGACAATTACTGTGACCGGTTTTCGCAGCGTCATTTTGGGCCACTGCGTTATGCACGCAGGTTTGTTTTTGAATGATCGTTTTTATTGGCAGAGGGGTATTAACTGGGAGGCAGTGCTGAGGAGCATCGTGACGACAAACTCCTGGTTGAACTTTTTGCAGCACCTGATATTTTATCATGACTCAGGCCAAGTCAGGTGTTGTTAATTCTTGTAAATAAATACAAGTTTTGAAAACGTGGATAAACATCTTGTTAAACATTATAGGTATGAGCATGATTTTTATATTATAAGCTTCCTAGTATATATTTTTTGGGTAATGAAGGTCATTAGAGAAAAATATCAACCTGGTCTGCAGATGATCTGTGTAAAGGTTATCTAAGCATTAAAATGGTCTAAAGAGACCTACATGTATCTCAGGTTGAAGAGTGTGTTCCGGATGTTTTAGTCATCGGTGGTTATGTTAGGCGTTCATGAATTTCTCAATATGTTCTGACTTCAGTTGAACATTTGAAAGCCAGTTTTGGAGAAATGTCATACTAGTCTGTGGAGGATCAACTTCAAGGAATGATTAACACGACGGACAAACACCCAGAACACCCCCTACAGGTGCCAAAACTGCTAATTAGCATGATTAAAGCGGCCTTGTTTATTAAAGATCTATACTTTTGCCGATCTGTTTTGACTTAAACATTTGAAAGTCAGTTGAGAAGAAATGTCAGATGAGTCTTCAGAGGATTGATTTCTACAAAGAAAAACTTTGAATTTGAGTATTGGATTGGTGGAATGAAACCTTGAAGACATAAGGTAAAATGTTACTTTCGGCGGCCATCTTACATGATGAACTTTACTTTGGGCCATGCATGTGTTCCAGGTGTTAGATGAGGAGAAAATGTCAAACTGTAGTCTGCAGAGGATTACTCGTCGTGAAATTAATAATCGCCAGGATCACAAATTATGGACAGAGTCAAAGGAAAGGGGATTCTCTTGGGAGTATGGTTGTGGAAATTAAAGCCGGATAACATGTCTATTTTGTTAACACCTCCGACTTTGAAACATTGAAAATACAGTTTGTTGAGTGACACGTATAAATTGTCAGAATGGTAGAGCGATTTGAGGATCGAAAACTGGGGGTTAGATATTTGTAATGCTATTTTTATATGAATTTTATCGTGAAAAGATGACCAGATATCCAATAATATTTCACCTCAGCATGCGGCAATTCATAATAGGTCTATTTTGAGGTACAGAAACTTTCGATATCGTTTGGGCCATACAGACTTACTATACTTATGATTTATGATGATTTAACTAACTTTGAATTTGGATTTCAATCAGTCTTTTAAGTTACCTTCAAAGTTCGTACATGCAAATTGTTTGCATCTTATTGTACTTGTATTCTTATTCGACATGTCTGAATATCTAGTTCAGTCCTAAACATTGCCGACTTTGAATAAAAATCGCAGCATGTTCACTCAATATTTACTTCTCTATCAACCATCAATGGGAACTGTGTATTGGCACGGATAGATTCAAAAGATACCATTTTCCCGATATTGCGGGCATAACGAAATACAAACGATGAAAGAGAACATAACGACACATCTCAATGTGTTATCACTTTCTATCATTCCGGAGCAGTGAAGGAAGATGTTGAATTTATATCAGAAGATCTTCGATGACTGTCAAAACTAGTTACTATTTATGTCAGATGTAGCATCATCATCTAGAGGGATAAATCTCGGAGGGCCAACAGTTCGTTCTATTTTCTGAAACCCCTTTCATCTCATCGAGATCACCCAGATGCATCGCCAGACTATTCACTTGGAGGGTGACAGTACGATTAATAGAGTATTTGCGACAAATTCAACATCCTCCCCCTCCCCATTGACTTATGGCATAGTTACACCAAATATCTCTGCTTCACCCTTCCATAACACCTCTTCTCATGTTCTTTACCATGAACACCTAATTCAAAAACACAATCTGTTATTATTCAACAACGCATTTTCAACAGAACAGAGAAGTGACGAGCGCAGACCATATACCCATTATAATGATTGGCAAATTATACGGATGTAAAAACTAAATTGAAGATCTTACTTCTGAAATTCTTATGTCAGATTTTTCGGTACATTTATTGTTAATCGTTGGTATATACTGGAGATTGTAGCCCATTTCCTTAGTTGAGGCGTTCACTTTCAATTTTCGAGATTTCAAGCTCAATTATATCTAATTTCTTTAAGAGAACTAGTAGTATTCGTTTAATTTTAAAATAAAAAGGTTCTTCTACTTTATCGCGAATTCTGAATCGAAATTTTTGAGATGCTAGGTTACTTTTTATAAGTTATTCGGGCCAATATGTCTGTCTACAAATTTGCAAACGATAGCAAGACTTACTAGACAAATAAAAATTCCTCAGATTTCAAAATATGCAGACAGTGAAAAAGAGGGCTACGTTGCAAAACACAAATTACCCATGAATAAAAAGGTGGTCAGGTCCAAGAGATAGCCAGACCAAATTTGT
>JAVYIG010000253.1:220000-310000 GCA_035222895.1 Strongylocentrotus droebachiensis | reverse complement strand
TCAAATTATCAAAAGACCACTATTAGCTGAATTTATTATTGTTAAAATATTTCTAGCACTGACGAACCAGAGTTGTTTGTACAAGAACGGTTCAGTTAGTTCGGTTCGGCTGAAGAAGGCCGTAAAAGCTACATGTATATCAATGGCAACGCCAATTGTCAAGAAGGGAACCCGACGAGTTGAACTTGTGGTCATCAATAACAGTGGGTGCACTGCGCACTCTCTGTCCCCGGTTCCAATGCCCCTTGTCATATATATGATCAATATTTCACATATTCCCTGCATTGTTTCACTCATCTACTTTCCAAGACTACCCCTATCGCCCCCACCTCCATCAATACAAAATCACCTTCTCGCTTTCGCATCATCGCAGGGCGCGGATGAGATTATCAAATATTATATACATTGACGGTATGGATTCGACGGTTACGTTTCAATCAACAGCTTCACTCACACTGTGCGGCAAATTCCCACCGTCTCAGGCGGTCCTAAATCCTAATTGAATTCATATTTCACGCACATAAAAATAGTGATGATACAATTGTAATACAAGAGTCACTTCCCGCGGGTTTGGGTTGCACCATCGTGTTCACAGGTTTAAAGCCGAGGTATACACTACTGTTGCCTAGAGGCTAGAAAGTCAATACGAGATCTCTTTGATATTATTAGTTTTTGAAATAGGTACTCTCAAATTTAAATGCTACATGGTTGTAATGGCGTACTTTCTCTAAGGTGGAATAATAAGCAAATATTTAAAGAAACGAATTTCTTAAACCGTTCAAGGATGAGATTACCAAAGGATGAGCTGTGATAAGGTGCAATCAAGCAGTCTTCCTTGAACAACAGAACCAGAGTGATCTCTCGCCATTGAGTGGCATGGTTGAAGTATCGTGGAACTAAGTTAAGGTCTGAATATGAACAATAATTATGGTTACGTTATAAATCACCTATCATAAAATTCAACGTCAACTATAGAAGATGTACTCAGAAAGAGGCAGGAATCATTATTTCGTCCCGCCTGGCAGGCTCCTCAATATTGAAACTCATACACAGCTCATTCGATTAAGAGACGACCTTTATCGAGATCACTCCCCCTCCCTCAGTCGAATCATTTCTCTATGAAAATATCAAAAGTTCTACGAATTCGAAATGTCATTTACACTTGCAACCAATAAGAAGTTGTATCTGCCGGGCTCACGATCAAATGGGCAAAAAGAATTTCTGTTTCGGTTTAATAAAATTTGGAGTGGACTATTAGCTATTATTATTATTATTATTATTATTTAAGTGAGAACCAAACTGCAATTGCGATAGGTATGATATATCGGACGATACAAACCTAGTTGACTTTAACCCTCATCATGCCATATCCCATATAACAGTATCTTATTCAGTTCTTTAGCATTCAAAAAGTTAGACTGTCATCTATCTATTCGCTGAAACATGATTTGGGCGTGGCATGGGCCTGGCTTCCAAGGGATAAGCGACGCACGACATTCGCGACCAAAATGTTAGAAACATTAAGGTCACAAAGTAGCGAATGCATGTTATCTGTCTGGATATCTCTAAAAAGGATGCGCATCATGTCTTATCTGATGTCCGTGAGTACCAGTTGGATGCATTCTATTTCAGAGGCAGAATTACTGAACTTGATTAAAAAGTGGAAATACCGGCTGGTTTAGGGGACACTGACTTGGCGCAGCTGTTCTCATGTGCAAGTTTGCATGACGCAGGCTCAGAAATAATCTGATATATAGTTTGAGTAGTTCATGAACTTCAAGACATGTAGAGGTTGATCGATCTTCAAATTCTTCATTTTCTAAATGTGCGTTCATATTTTAAGCCAGGTTGTTTATTATTTTGTAATGTTCAAATTGAACAAGATTCGTCAATTCGATTATTTGAAGGGTGAGTTCTAATGTCTGTCAATCACTCTGACAAGCTTTGGAATAGGGAACATTTCACTTCCGTAAGAAACTCTCTTTGACACGCCAACGATTGTGGCCCTGTGTAAAAAAAATCAAAGGAAGTTAAAAACATATGATTTAATCATATCACTTTAAAACTAATCTTCGCGCCCTTTCATAATTTTTTTTAAATGAACTTTCTCAATTTGAATTAGGTACAGGGATCACAAAAGGTTGTACTTGTCGTCCTGGCCCCTGTGTCATTACTGTTGATCAATTCTGAAATTGTATGACACATTTGCTCTCAGCAAATCAAATGCAAGAATTTCAGTAGCTTATAAGTCTTTACTGTACCTGTAACTTGGCATCGACATCTACATGTAGTTGTATAAGATAGGGCCTCGGTATTTAATGTGCAGCCTATTTTGGAGTATAGGTAACATCTCATTTGCTTCAGAGTAGTAAACTCTCGATAGATGTCAATATCATATCATGTATCGAACTCCCTTGACTTGACTTGATTCTTATCACTTTCAGACGGCGAAAAGCGCATTTTTATCAAAACCCTCTACACAGCATGCATGGTTAATGATCTCTGCAACTCTTCGACCGACGATTTTCGACTTGTCAATAAAATAGACCCACCTATTTTTTATTTTTTTTACCAATGTCCAAAGACATCTATGTTATTTGGCGAATCCAATTCGTTGCTAATCTTCATGATGTTAACGCATTGACCAAGTATGACGGTCGTTTATGCTTTGTAGATTCCTTGCCCTTTTAAACAGCACGCCCATGTGTTTTAAGACGGGGGTGGTTCACCTTTGAAGTCCCTGGTTTAAATTTTCCTTCTTTTTCTTTTCTATCCAGTTCTAAGACCATTTCTACCAAATTCTAATACATTTTTACATACAACACTGTTTTGTAACCAGCTCTCTTATATACTGACCAAGAAGAACGTGAAGAAGTCAATATATTTTACTACCATAACTTTATTTATTTCGTGCACCTCTCAGCAACAGAGATGTCACATTATTTTGATGATGTGATAATTCCTGACCACCCTTTTTCTAATGGCTGACAATAAGTTCAAAATTGTATTCAATAAAAGGCATAAGGCGCCGCCCACAATCGTTTTTTGTACATAGAATTAGAAAAGTAATATATATTTTTGTAATTTATTTATTTCCAATATATGAGTTGGTTGAGACCTTTCAACAAAAGTTGAATTTTAAAGGGGGACATAGAATAAAAACATATCTAGGTTCAACAGGACAATACCTAAATCGCCTACCAGATGTAGCAACCCTGGCAATTGTATCACTTTCAGGTGCATGGTTGGAAGGTTGCCCCATTTCTTACCCCCTAAACTGTAATTGTCAAAGATAAAAATCAGAGTATATCAATATCATAACTCGGAATTATAACCATGTGTCGAGACGGGGAGAGAAGCAACAAACTCGAAACACATGTCGTAGGTGACCCATGGCTATTGTGGGTACTGGAACATGGTTATGACATCTTAATCTAGACATAATATACATGTGGATATTAAATGTGTCTGCGTGGAGCAACTTGGCTTGTGGTGGCCAGGTGAAAATCAAGAGATGTATTTTTGTATTGTACATGATTCTTGTTTTTAATTAGTTAATTTATTTATTAATTTGCCTTCCACCATTATTATGTACTTTAAATAGGGTTTGTTGAATACAGACCAGGGTATTTCGAATGTTTCTATGAATATCATGAAAACTAGTATTTATATATTGACGATGTAAACATCTATGCAGTGCTCCGAGGAAAACAATATATCCGTGCGCCCCCATTGGCTGGACACACGATACGTCACTGCCTTATGTAATGATAAGACGAACACATTTTTGATTACTGCAGGGAGTCAAAATGTAATTTGATTATCAGAAGAGATGCTCATGATACAAAGGACAAGATAAAGAAGAAGGCATCTACATGCGGCTAAATCTCCATTTATATCATTCAGAAAAGAGACGGTCAACTATTTGATTTAATTCGGCTTAATATTGTTCAGAACATTTGTAGCGGTTTGTTAAAATACGCAATTAAATAGTTAATGACCATTTATGACAACTAAATTGAAGAATATATTCTAGTCGCGTTGCATCCCCACCCCTCCCCCCCCCCCCCTCTCTCTCTCTCTCTCTCTCTCTCTTTTCCTCTCTATCTCTCTCCCTTTCTCTCTCTTCTATGATCGTTTCCAACATGAATATCCTGACTATCCATGAATGTCCTGTTTCTCTTCCCTTGATGTCTGTCCATCAAAAAACTAAATAAATCCATTTACCCCTCCCCCCTACCTTAATCTGTTTCCGACGCCAGATTTTTGGCTGGCGGCCGCATCCTTCATTTCCCAACAAGATATGGATGCATGATTTTTCATATTGTATGTTACTCATCTCCCACCCATTCTTATTCAATTTTATTTCCACTCTTCTTTCTTTTATTATATTTTGGGGTATTTTATTGGCAACATCCGAAACAAGGCCTCTCGGGGGACCATCGCTTCCGACATTTTTTTAGGGTTAGTTTCAAATTGTCTATTTAGGCGGAACAATGGGTGAATGCCTGAAGGATATATCGTAGGAAATTATCCCATTCATTTTATGTTCGTGCACTATTAAAGATTAAGGGGATATTCAAAACGACATTCATATTCTCAATAAACCTTTCAGAAAAATATATTAACTTCCCTCTCTCCCATTTCTTTCTCCTCCTTTCTTTCTTTATTTATTTCTGTCTTCTTTCTTTATTTCATTCATTCATTCATTTTTGTCTTCCTTCTTTCTTTCTTTCTCGCATTTTGTTCAATTTGCTATCAATCAGGTGTAACCTAGTGAGGCAGTATAGTCACCAAAAATAAGAAATCCTTTGATCGATTTATCGATGAGAAGTGCAAACAAGGACGTATCGGTAAGTTTCTAAATATCAAGTAATCCAGCCTCATATCTCGATTCAACGCCGTTTCATTTTTAAGAAAAAAAACTTTATAAAATAAAGGTATTCCATTTATCTTTTCAGGATAAACATATTGTTTATAAGGTAGGCACGAAATATTTCATTTGAAAACATGAGGTTCCAATTAAAACGGGCTATTTTTTAACGAAATATTTTAGATGCCTCTTGATGTTTGAGAGGCTACTTTCAAATGACTATTGACATTATCATCGCATCACTTAAGTAACTTAATGAATACCTTAAGGTTCGACACGCGACCTTATGAGCTCCCCGCTCTCCTACTTGCCGCAGTGCCCCCATCGCTCCATGCCCACCCCACCAACCCACCGCAATCTCTGTATGCGGGACCGAAGCAAGGAGGTGGTGGTCGCCCCCACCACCGCACGCCACTGAGGACTGAAACGGATAACCTCTGATCGTTCATTAGCGGTAACATGAGACGGTGAATGTGAACCACAGGAGATTAATTAATCGAATTAGAGGGAATGCGATGTAGCTTCAATAACCATCTTGCGGGAAGGGCGCCGCGTGAGGGGTGATGTACTTTGGCAACTGTTCAAGTCAACCTACGGTAGGTCCGTTTGGCCTACCAATTCCTCCGATAAACTGGCGAAGCTACAACGGAAGGTCTTACCAAGGAGATACCATAACTTCCTGGTCCTACGTCCTATATATTTAATCTGACCACATCGGTATTCAACTACAATGATAAAGAAGACCACATGCAGTCGCGAATGCGAAGGTGAAGATGGTGAAAATTCTAACTTGGTTCCGATGCCAATACTTTATACTTACAGCACGAACAGCAGCGTTGTTGATCTAAAGGCAGGGCAAGCGGGGCAATTGCCCTTCTTTTCTAATCCTAATTTTATTTGCGCCCCTCCCCAAACCGGGAAGAGAAATCCACACCCCTACTTCACATTCATGCGAAATTTGAATCTTCTATTATCCTCTGTTGGTTTTTATATGAATTTGACAATGGTGTTGTCATTTCATTACTCAAAGTCGAAAAGTTGGAGAGTCAAAAGTCCTCCATAATTTCATCCGAGGAAGAAAAAGAAAAATGGCACAACAAAATACGGAAAGGTATCTGAAGTTCTACTCCTTAAGGAATGAGTCACCCCCTCCCCCATCCACCCTCTTCTGTCTTGAAAATTCAAACTTGGTGATAAATTGGACACTTTTCGATGTCTTCGGCATGTTAGACAAACACCACACCGACATGAAAACAATAACGCCGCTACCTTTGACTTTGCAGTTGAACCCAAACGAGTTTTTTTAACACAACGTTCATAATTTACGGATGGCATCAATACAGGCGTAAGAGCTGGCGTTGAAATACTCCAGGTTTGTTAAGTTTTCCTAAAGCTGGGTGGCCCTATATTTATCCCCTTCTCGGTTTTTACGCGCCTTGTCAAATAGTTGAATAAACACAGTCTGACAAATAACGTCGAGGATTCTCTGTAGTTATTGTATCTGTTTGATAAATCCGTTAGCAGAACCTGTTAGGCCTCTGTAAGATTTATCTTGGACCGCATTATGACAGGAATGCATCTTGTTATATTAATACCCACTGCAGGTGTAATCGGCGCTTAGAATTCCGATGACGTATAGAGAATTCTTTGAAATAATTTCTAGATCAAGCTGTCAAGTCATGTAAATATAAAAAGTAACACGAGCACAGATGATACGACAATTTCATATTGAAAGTAAGTGTTTTTTTTAAGGGACAAGCATGTAAAAAAAAAAGAGTTGTTTCGGAGTCAAGGTCATTTTCAGCCAGAATAAAAACAGAATTTAAAAAATATATATTCATTCAAAATATATACAAAAATCAAAACAACTATTGCAAGCTGCGAACATTGTTCGTGGAAAGCGTTTATTGTTGGTCATGTCCGTACCATTTTCAATGTTTTGTTAACAGCACGGCGCCACTTTTCTCGTTTTAAATAGGTGGGGTCAATGATTGTGACTTGCGAATAACCCCCTCTTCTTTCTCTCTCTCTCTCTCTCTCTCTCTCTCTCTCTCTCTCTCTCTTTCTCTCTCCTCACTCTATGTTTTGCTCCTTATGTCGCCGACTTATACATTGCACTTTTGTTTTTGTTTTTGTTTTGTCTGTATATTATTACTTCTCTCTGGCGCCCCCTCACTCCCCCCCCCCCCCCTCTCTCTCCCTGTCTCTCTATCTCTCTCTCTCTCCCTTTCTCTCTCTCTCTTCTTCTTCAGTATTTTGTATCTCCTTATCACCACGCTACCTCTGGTAACCCCCCCCCCCCCCCTTGTCCTCATCTACACTCGACACAACTTTCGATCTAAAGAGAAGCAGTAACAACAAAAAAGTAAATGTACTGCTTGTCCGACGGATGTAAATCGTAGTTGCGTGGTTGATTTTTAATGCGCTTCGGACGTCGGAAGCTGTGCGTTATGATGACAGGGGAATATCAGGTCTGACATACTGGCATTTCAATGTTTTCCTCTCCTCCTCCCGGCTAGAAATAAACCACTCCCAGGGAACCCATCTCTACTAAGGAGGGTCCAATCACATTTAAATTATGATTCCATCCAACGGCACTCATCTACATGTACATACATGTCACAAGGTGAATAAAAACACACCTTTAACAAAAAGCTACATCAGGGTAGTCATGTAGATATCGTGGACTAACCAAATATTGAAACAAAAATTACACGGAGGACACTCGTCCAGGTTCCAGTCACGTCTTAACCTTTTTTTTCCTACTGGAATCGGATGGTCACTGTATTAATGGGAATGAGATAATTCAGTAGTCATAGGGTATGTAGGCATCTGATTCTGAGATTTTTTTTCTCATTATCTCGTATAGATGTGGACCGATTCCATCGCACACTTCTCCACTTTGAAGACCGAATCACATCTGAAACACGAACCACTACCAAGACACTCATCGACACATGAAGGAACAACTCACACTAAAATATTCATCCCTCCAAGATGCTTGATTCGATGTTTTGTTTCGTCCTTCTGCTACTCCTAGCGCACTTATCTGCATGTAATGACCCAATCACATCTGAAACATGAACCACTGCCAAGAAACTCGTTGACACATGAAGGAACAACTCACACTTAGAATATTCATCCCTCCGCAAGATGCTTGCGTCGATGTTTTCTTTCGTCCTTCTGCTACTCATAGCGCACTTATCTGCACGTAATGACCCAATCACACCTGACACGTAAACACTCCCACGGCCCATCTTTTCACATGAAAGACCAAATAACAACTGGAAGGTACAAACCCAAGAGGTGTGATTCAATAGGTTTCTTTTTATTTCTCCCATCATCATCTAATCCCTAAATAATAACATAACCCATATTCAAGAACCAGATCACGCCCAAGAGAGGCAACCTCCCAGAGGTGTGATTCAATGTTTTCCCCTCCAACATACGCAGGCTATAAATAATCGATTCCCAGGGCATTCTTCTGCACATGAAGGACCTAATCAAAACCAAACGATGATCATTTCCAGATGTATGATTTCATTACAATGTTCCTCCCTTTGTCACAACAATTTACAATCATCAAACATTCTCTTTTTTTAACCAGTTTACAAGAGGATAATGTTCGAGATCAATGTGGAGCAAATTGATGACAGGCAGAACAAAAAAAAAAACGAAAGAGATGATAATGCAAGGAAATGTTTCTAGTGCAATCGTCATACCTTCCCTATCATCTTCAGTTCATAGCAATTAAATGTTCCGAAGTTGTAAAGGCAAGTCACGAGATGTCTTCAAAATAAACGTTATTTTGTCTATTTAGATCTCAATTCTAGGAAGCATTTATGATGGACAGTGTGGATCCTCACCTATAAAAAAAAAAATTTTATGCCGAAAGGGGCCAAGGTTTTAGAACTCACAATGTTTCCAAATTCCATTTCGGGCCGTCGCTGAGGGGGCTGATCTCTCCCCCTTCGAAAATTATTTTTCCAAATCTATCATTGTTATTACTTTTATCAACAGATGTTTACTTTTTCTGAAACATTGTCGGGAATCTTGGTAGCGTAAACCAGATTTTCGATTGTCCAAAGGTGGGGAGGGGTATAGTAGTGCCTTATCGAAAAAGTGGGGCAATGAATACGTATCCTGCTAAACATTTACTTCAGTATGGCCCAAATGGCTGTCGTTTCCCACGTAAGCGAATTCATTTGCACCTTTACACCATTAATTTCAGAGAAACAGTTTAGGAAACAGGCCCATTTCTAAAACAAGGATAAACATATTCACCTTAAACTTCACGTCCTTATGACTTTTGATGACCCTAAACATTGTCTGCGATGGTCACATTTTCTCATACCTGCCGGGTTGGTACAGACATTAACCTACAAAACTGAAGGTCCTGCAAAGTATCATCATTTTTATCTCCCAAACGTTGTAATGATTCCCAGTCACTTTTGGATCGTTAATAAATAAAGATATTAAACAAACTACGTTGCATTTTCGAGAGCGTGTCTGTGGTTTTGGACTAAAATAAACCAAACGGGAGAGTGGTCAGAAATAAACCACTCGAACTTGTACACTACTGATCAGGTTCCTCAGATTTCACTCTGTATAACATTCTATTCATTACAATTAATTTCGACGTCTTTTCAAAGAATTAATTATATAATGTGACACTTTTAGTATGTTTCATATTATGTTCTAATTTTGTCAATTATGTAAATTCCTTTTATTTGTGAAATGTGAAATAAACTTGAAACTTGAAACTAGAAGTTCAGGAGTGGATCCAGAACCGTCCGAAATGGTGCCAAATGTTTTTCCCGACACTATTTTTCTGCCAATAAAAAGGGCCCTTGTTTTTCCGTCCCAAAATATGCAAGAACCAAGATCGTTTTCATCTCTCGAGAAATAGTAATTTCAGCCCTCTCCTGAATATGTACTGCTAAAACACTGCTAAAATGGCTCTATTTCTGATTTAAAAAATAAAAAAAAATTGTCGGCGGCCATCTTGAAAAAAAATGGCCCCGACTGTCAGGGAAAATGTACCGAGCGGCCATTTTGAAATAAAAAATAAAAAGGGCCTCCTCCTTCCTATTTTTCGGAAAAACAGGACGCTAAACATGTTTTTTTTTTTTGGGGGGGGGGGCCTTATGTACGTTACACGTTTAGACTCCTTGGTAAGCACTTTACATATCCAGACGAAATTTGGGGTCCCAGACACGATAATCCCGATGATAAGTATGATGACTTAGGGCGCGTTTATTGGGTCTTGCCACTAGATATGTACTATCGAACCACACTATACGAAAGTGATTTGCGGGATGTCGCGTTTATCGTCTCTTCACGATTCAAAATAAAGGCCTTGTGTCTGCGCAGCTGTTTTGACCCGGGAAGCAGATACAGTTTCTCAACTAGGTCAACTACACACACATGCTTGTACACAACACCAAGAACACATGGCGCGCGCTAGCCCACGAACCCTTAACCTGGGTGGTCCGATTTGTATGTGGGGTTCAAAACTGTATGTCACATTCAAAACACACCTTTTGGGGTCTTTAGATATGCCCATATCTAAAGACCTTTAAAAAAGGCTTTGCGTTTATCACCTTCTAAATTTGCCTGAGAGGTGTTTGAGAAACCTGATTCTAGCCAAAAATTTGGTCAATAAACGCAACCATAGATAACTTAATCTTGTTATGACGTCATCAGAGATCTTGGAAGGGGTCCATGATTAATACACGATTAATCTTCTTAAAGTTTGCAGAATTACCAGATGTCATCTCTTGGAAATAGTTGAAACATACCTAATAATATTTAAACCATTATTTGTTCCTGACAGTGACCTCGCTATCGTCTCATTATTTCATCGCATTGTTTTTCTGTTTTTCTTTTTCATATAAAACATATATATATATAAAGAGCTAGTACTCATATAGAGTGGTATTCTGACGAATATTACCTGCAGTCGAACTATTAGCTCCGTAACATAGCACGCGATTCCCTGATGAATTCTTTTGTAATGTTTCCAAATCAAACTCGAAAGATAATTTGTCAAATTCCCTTGGTATCACTTAGGGGCAAACGAGGAAGAAGAGAAAACCTTTCTTCCCCATGAGTTGCTATCCCAAACATTAGGAAATGGGGATGAGGAAGGGACTTGAATGAGAGCAGAAGAAGAATGATTTAGTTTGATTGCATTATTTTGCTAAGGTGAAACTATCATTCCTTTCTGTAATGGATGAGTCATTCTATAATAAGATTGTATCTAAATTCAGTCCGGCTTATTTTCCGCTGCGAAAATTTAGAACATCTTTACATTTTTTTCTTCTTCTGATATCAAAACAAATGAGGAATTCACGATATGATTACAAAGAATGAATGGTTTCCAATTCAGTTTCTTGAAAACTTCGAAGGTAGTCAGTTATTTTAGCTTAGAGGTTTCTGCACTTTAATGTCAATAGTCTTAGATGATAAACAAATAAAATAGAATGTTTTCAAAAATGGAAAGTGTAAGCATTCTTCAAATGGACAAAACAACTTCACAAAGAATAAGAAAATCTATTGTGTATCTAAAGTCGCCGCGTTCAAAATAAAGGAAACAAAGTAAAAGGCGAAGTAGCGAAGCAAACACTTGAAATGTCTCCGTATGTTTAGAAATGAAATAACGCAATCGCCCCTTTCGGAAATTGTCGTATGAGAAAGGGCGACGGACGTACCGCTCTCGAAAAACACAATTGTCTGATGGAGGGGTTACTTGTGAAGCATGAGATAAAGAGGAATACAAGTGAGTTCAGACAGTGGTTCAGAATGAGGATTAACGCAGAAATAACTCAAACATGCTCGGGAAAGGAAACAAATGTTTTATAGATAGATATCTCTTAAAACACGTCAGGTGTGCTTGAAGAGTGCATAAGTGGTTCAAACAAAGATTAAAGTATATTAGTTGTTACAATTTGTTTTGTGTTCTCAAAAAACATCTACGTGGAACTTGGAAGAGGCATGTCAGAATGTTTACAACAATTTATAACAGAAAGAAATCCAACTTGTTGCAATTTTACAAAAAACAGCCTCCTTTGTTAATCACGATGTTTCGCATATGCTTCATGTGGCATGTATGTTGTAGTTTACATGGAAGATATAGTTTTGCATTATTATCACGATTATGAACATCAATTTGTTAGACTTCAATAGAGTATATAAAAAGTAAACATTACCGAATTGCTGCAATAATTTAAACCAAAAAAATGAAGACGCTTGTGGGGTCTTCTCCTTCTCCTCCGTCTCATCCCCCTCATCGTTCTTTTTTCTTTTTCTTTTTCTTTTTGTTCTTCTTGTTCTTCTTTCTTTGTTTTCCTTTCGTTCTTCTTCTTCCTCTTCTTCTTCTTCTTCTTCTTCTTCTTCTTCTTCTTCTTCTTCTTCTTCTTCTTCTTCTTCTTTCTTCTTTTCTTCTTCGTCTTCGTCTTCGTCGTTTTCTTCTTCTTCTTCTCCTTCATCTTCTTCTTCTTCTCCTTCATCTTCTTTTTCATTTTTCTTCTTCTTCTTCCTTCTCTTAGTCATTTCCTTCTTTTTCTCCTTCCTCATCACCTTCCTACAGTCCATTGTTTCGAAAGTCCCTTTAATAAATGGCGGATTCATGTCCGAAATTAAGGAAGACATTTGCTAAATGTCCAAAACGCCGGAGTTCCACTGGTCCGTCTGAATTTCCGTTTTTACAAAGAGGGGTGCGCAAAGGGGTAGACAAGATTCGATGACAACTCATCTCCTTAGAGATAAAACAACACAGAGAAATGTAGTACATATTAAAAACTTGTGTATTCTCCAAACTGACTCTAAGGAAATCAAAAGAATTCCAAGTTGTTGGCCTCCGTGAAGACCGAGGTTAAAGGTAAAGACCAGTATTGGTAACGCCCCAATTTCAAAAAATGAAATGGAAGCTCTCATTACCAATCATGTGAAAGAATATGTTTTGACTAATACATGATGATAAAAAATTTGCCGGGAAACCGCCTACTAATCCATATATTTGGTAAATTTATTTCTCTCATGGTCTGGTGAGAGAGATAGGGTAGTCCCATATACATCTTTCTGTGTATAGTGCTTGTAACTTTACGAAGAATGGGCCAAATTTCTTATCATTTTGATGATTCCAGAACCTTGCAGATGCTAGATGCTAGATGATCGACCTTTTCTGATCGATTCCACAACGTTTCTTTCACAATGCAATCGCATGACCATTACTGGTCTTTACCTTTAAGTCCAAAAAGAGATGAATTGCGTGAACTGTACATCCGAGTAATAATTTGGGTAGTAATTAATGAAATTAAAACCTTATCAGAAGTATTGTAATCCTATGGTATTTAACCTTGGCAGATTTCATCTTTGGCAACGAAGAAGAGATAATGAACCCAATATAATAATGACCAGTATAATTACATAAATATATCCAACAAAGTTGTATTTACATCCATGAGATCCCATTTCACCATTTTCGCCCAACGATATTTCGTGGCCTAGATTTTTTAATGTTGATATCTAGAGTAGATTCAAACGCTGATATCTAAGAACAACAACTGCCAAGCTTTTAAGAAACGTGTCGGGAGACGTTTAGGACACCAAGTACAAGCGGGATCTGTTTCGTTCCGCTTGGTATAAGATTCAGTTATGAGCAATTGCGCTAATTACCGGAGGAAATCTTGATCTTTGAGCAGCCAATAACGATCATGCACAGGAATGGGGTTAGGGTGAATTTAGAGGGATCATGACGGGAGTAAACTAATCGCTCCTGACACCCTTTATCCTAATCTTCTAGACGAAGGCAATAGAGGTAATTTACCCTTTCATAGTTATTAAGGTCTATGCACGTTAAGTCAGGTGTTACAGTAACAAGGGGATGTAATACGATGGAGCCCTCTCCATATTTTGGATATAAAAAACAACTTATAGAACGACATATGCATAATTGAGAAGAAGGAGAAGAAGGAGAAGAAGTAAAAATAGAAGACAAAAAAGAAGAAGATGAAGAAGACGTAGAAGAAGATGAAGAAGAAGAAGAAGAAGAAGAAGAAGAAGAAGAAGAAAAACACATGGAAGGCGAAAAAAAAGAAAATGAAGGAGTGGAAGAAGAAGGAGAAGATGACAAATATAAGAAATGGAAGAAGAAAAAGAAGAAGAAGGAGAAGGTATTTAAAATATCTGAGAAGAAAAAGCGGTTGGGGGTATACAGATGACTAAGAGAGGTACGAAGAGTATGACAAATTTATAGAAATCCAAGTAGATCAATGATTTTTAAAAAGAAACAAGAAAGTTCATCGAAACGATACTTTGCTTGATGAAGAAGAGAAGAAAAAAAGATGTCCGGAAAGGCAACTCATTTGGGCTTCGATATCCCTGAGAAGTCTCTATCTATTGGATTAATGACATTCAAGAAGTGACTTGTGGTCGGATGAGGATGACTCCCCTATTACATGTTACATTGGGGAAACCCTTAAGGATGCGATAACATCTTGAAAGAAACTGTCTGGAAAGTAAATGGAAAAAAGTTGATTATGTTGTACAAAAGAGTTGATGTATACTGTGAGGTGCTGGGTTGCTTTTATTGATCAATATGGACATAAATGTACTAAATGTTCCTCAAAAAAATCACATGAACTGCACACAGAATTGGGTATATGGGACTACTTAAACGTGTGGCAGATAGATTTGGTCCACAATTTCCATCCATTTCTCTCCATATTATGGTATTCGTCCATATCGGAATAAAAAGAATGAGAAATCGCCTTTACCGGAATCCCATGTTACCTTTATAATGATAGTCTAATGTAACTAATAAAAACAAACCACGTCTCCCACTATCTCTTGCTTTGGCTATTTATTTACGGCCTTCTTGACTTGTTGACTTCTGAATTCTCTCATTCGCATAGGTTTAATACAGGGGCCACCAGGTTCCAGTAGGCAATAGGTTAACAATTAACGCATAGACGTGTTATTTTAGAAGTAATTGAATGGGCATCGCAATAATTCATTTCAAAATTTATCAAGCATAAGAGCGAACTATGATGAAATTGCCTAAGTAGGCTACACGTATGACGAGGCAGCTGTTTGTACATGAACCTGTGATAAAAGTAATACAAAGAGTAACAACAAGCGCAAATGATTTAAATATAGTTTATCTTATGAATCAAATATCATGCTTTGGATCGG
Organism: Strongylocentrotus droebachiensis; assembly: GCA_035222895.1. NCBI lineage: Eukaryota > Metazoa > Echinodermata > Echinoidea > Camarodonta > Strongylocentrotidae > Strongylocentrotus > Strongylocentrotus droebachiensis. The sequence continues at coordinate 294,930 of JAVYIG010000253.1, read as the reverse complement.
GATTTAAAATTCTAGTAGTTTCATATTCAAATATTCGATAGTTTTTTTTTTATGATACAATATGATAATATCAGCTCAATTTGAGAGGAAAACGCACACAACCGTGAAAATTGCCAAACATACCGTGACTTATCTGTCAAACGGAGACACGTCAGATCATCATTTGTCCGTGTATCCCATTTTACCAATGGCTTTTTCCAGCATTTAATAGACTAATCTCGAGGAAAATGGTGATTGAAAGATAATGGCGTGAGACCATGTTGGAAATGTGGTTCCCTTCTCACTCCGGGTCATTTTGCACGGGTAAGGGGGTTTCCGCTCACAGGAAAACCACGGGAAACTGTCGGGGTACAAAACTCCGAGAAAGGCACCGCCGGTAATCCTTGTAATCCTTGTCAGTCGAGATGTTATCTTATGGGGATGATGAGTTTTAAGAAATTTCCTCCCTTTTCTGCTTAATAGACGGTGTAGGATTCGTGTTCATATTTAATGAGCGTTCGTGAACTTCGTGTAGTGTAAGAGTATCAGGAAAAGACACGTGTGGGTGCTACTTTTAGCAGACGGAATGGGATTTGGGAAGGGTAAAGAGTGAATGACCGCATACCCAAACGGACCCCACCCAATCTAGAAAGGGTCAGGGCGAGATTACGAATCAGACATCAGTTGATGATGATCAGACTAAACACGGCAACATGAACCCATCAAATGAAATAAATGACGACCCTAAACCGTGGCCGCTTTTCTTCGCCATGTACATGTATTTGTGTGTGTGTGTGGGGGGGGGGAGGCTACAAATCGAAGGTCTACAAACAAAAAATGATTGTGAGTGTAAATTTGTCTTGCTATATTAGTTAATTCAACACAATGCAAGTGGAGTACCTAGAACATTATTAGACTCTTTGAGTTGTGTTTACGCAGTGTGATGACATTAATCTTTTGAAGTGGTGTATATACATACACAGCTTGAGTAAATCTACTTGAAAATAAACAAGGATGTTAATTTGGGAGCATTATTGTTTTGGATGGCATTTTGCGTCGATGATTCATGAACATTTTGTTTATTTTAGAAGTCTGCATCAGGCGACTTTTTTTTTAATAGAAACTTTGCAGTAGAGAATGAAAATGCAGTACTGGTCATAGAAGTATACCACACTAAATACAACATCCATTAACCATTTAAACTTTGAAGTCGTGTGTTAATTATCTTGGAAGAGTTTTAGCGAGTTTGCCAAGAAATAATATCATCTCGACCGATTTATGTATCATTTGAAGAATTTGGTCTCACCGGGGCTATGGACATTTCAGGAGCCTCCCCTCGCAATGCCTCGTCACAAATGTCATCTTTAATTATAGTGTTTCAGCACGACACTAAACACATTTATGTTCGAACAATGCTGTTACAGTGTCGTAAGGAAACCAAGAAACACAAGTCAGTTTGGTAAAGTTGAATGCCCGTCAAGGGTTTCATAAAGACCCACTCTGCTCCCTTTGTTTCCTCGTAAGAATGGGGAGAAAGCAAAGGTTAACAGCACTTGAGAGATTTCAAGTTCTTCTCCTCCCACTTTTTTTCATGGCAATCTATGTTGTTTTTACCTTCTTTCAGTAGAGGTATTTATAGCAGAACAATGTAGTCCCAAAGTAAAGAGTGTAAATTATAATAATTGGCCGTTAAAAACCATTACTAGTTTTGGAAATGATCAAAAAACTTGTCGTGATAACTCCAGTTGAAATACAAGATATTAAGCGGCTACCAATTTTGTATCCCCACATTTATCAACTTATTAAATAAAATTAATCAAACAAATGATTTAGATCCTGGGCCAGGATATTTCACTCGCACGAGTGAGCGATATGTGTAAAACCTACAGACAACTGAGTGTGCATGGATTTGTACAGCCTCAGTCTGTAAAGATTGCTTTGAGTGCAGTTTGCTAATTTCTTTTCAGTTCAATTCAATTCAATTTGCTTAGTATTCACTGTAATATAGAAAAACAGAATTTAAGCAGCTTATATTTATGTAATCAAACAAATAAGATGAAAAAGATGTTTCAGGGGTACTTAACAAAAAGATCTCTGCATTATCATTTATATTACCCCTACCAATATTTCTCGGAATGTTACTCTCTTCGTTCCTAGTTTGCATTTGGGATACCTTTCGGCTCCCTTCGGGAGTGGCAAACTAAAATTGAAAAGATCACGAATTATGGTTGGATTTATGGAAGTTCTAACCTACCAAAGGGCATGATTATTTATTGCTTAAAATAACATTGCCGTGAAGCAAGTTTGGACACAAGGGTTGAATATTTGTGGTTGGGGGAATGGACGCTCTCAGGTGACCTCCTTTCTATGACCCCTATGTTGGTGGCGCTTTTAAAGGCACACTGTCCTACTTGTAGCTACTTGCTCCCTCTATATAGAAAACTTCCCAAATCGGTGCCTGTTGGTCCCCCATGATCCTCTTTTTCTTATGTTAAATGAGAGCTGAGTTAATGAGATAGCCACCTGTCACAGTGACCTCGATGGCTCTCTGTGTGGTCTAATCCCTTCTAGCTGCAGTAGTAAAGCCTCCCTTTAAACAGTAGACAGTTCTTTGTGACCATTATAATGATCATGCCATACAGTTTGATCAAGCTATATTATTAAGATAATTCATTTGAATAGGCGAATTATTAATAGATATGCCAGTTGAATAAAGGTCATAATATTGTCTTGTTCCCGTTGTTCAAAAATGTTGGGGGTGGACCGAAATCCTCTTCTAAACCATAGTTATATATCGGAGCAAAGAGATGACCTTTGTTGTGTAAACCAATATTTACAAATGATATAATGATTACTAGTCCTAGTGTTAATAATATATAGGCTCGTTATTAACCCTCTTTTTAAATTGTTGGAATGTCCCAAATATTTTGCCCTTTTTAGAGACACGACGGAATCAAACAAATTTATTTCAAAGTCGGAAGATAAAGTTATCGTCATTGTTTTAAATCAATGATAATCATTCTCGTCACCCCTTTATCAATCTCCCATCTCCTTTACCCATTCTACTACTGCAAGAATGAGGAAAATGCTGAAGAAAATACTGCATGGAGAATGTTAAAAATGACCATCACCACCAAGGTTTTCTTATTATTTGGCAGCATGAAGCCAAACATTCAAACACTACTAAGAACGCACACATTTTGTAAGGCTGCATCGTCTGTTACTTGAGCCAGGGAGGTGGAATTCCACCTCCCTGCTTGAGCGGATAATGTTAACTCGCTTTGTGCTTGTTGTTGGCACGTTTTGTCCGTGGTGTAAGTGCGGATAAAAACAGGTATGTAAAGATGTGGATTGAGATGGCTCTGAAGAGGATTTGGAGGAAAATAAGAAAAGTGGAAACGGTGAGGGTTCTTGAAGACAAGGCCAGGCTGAAGGTAGTACTATAGTAGGTCCATGATAGTACACATGATTACATCAGGAAGCTGGGATCGGTCCTTCATCGTAAATACACGAGCATACAGAAAAGAGCTCGACAGGATTTATGTCAATTTTTTCAACATCGTTACATAAATAAGCCGGCCGAAGATGCATGCAAGAAGATGGCGATGTGTAACGTGGCATTCGTGGATATTGAGGCTAACAAGTGTGAATACGTACTGATAAGCTCTCATATTCGATTCAGTTGCTTCCATAATCATTTATATACGTATTATAACAATAATAATAACAACTACATTGATATTGCGCACATATCCATCCCAAAGGTGCCTACAAAGTACTATTTTGTCGGCCATTATCTGTTCATTCATCCAGTTTATTTAACCTAGACATGGTTTATATCATCTTATTGATTTTCACATAACTCATGTCATCAATTATCTAAAAAGAAAAATAGTGGGGCATTACATTAAGAACGTTCCGCCTTGTGGGCGAAACTCAGAATAAATTAACAGATAATGTTGCATAATCCTATAGAAAAGAGAAAACATCATTCTGTGATGTCCTCCCTGGTAGCGAGAACGTGTAAATCATCCATTATTTCCTTCTAGTATCAACAAATATTTTTCATTTGTAAACAACCTCGAATTAAGCTTGTATAATTGAGCATTACCGTGCCATTATGGGATTAATCATCAAATGTGTAACCGAAAGAAACAATGAAAGTGCAGCTTAATGTTGTAACTCCAAACAACGACGCGTTTCATTACGTTGGCTTCAAGAGGACCAAAGGAACCAATACCTTAAGCAAGCATAGTCAAAATAGAAGAGAGATCGTACTACATGAATGAGTGACTGGAAAGTCTGGAATTTTAATGCTATCATTATTATCATATATTTGTATGTAATTTAAATACGATAACTGGAGGCATAGTGCGAGAACCACGAAGAAATCTTAGCATTTTTCCTCGCATATCTCAAAGAGAAAATGCATTTCATGAAGAAGCAGTTGCATTAACCAGTTCTGAACCCACCAGTAAAGTCTTGGATTCGGACACTTTTTCTATTGTGGACAAAGACCAAGATAAAGCGATGCTCATTCTGAATTACTGTCATCTTTTTGAGACTGGTCACATTTGTAACCTGCAGAAGACCTATAACTGCATGTACTGCTAAAATCTTCCATTGAATTGACTAGTACAAGGGACACTAAAATAATCCTTACCTTCGACAGCGACGAGATGGCACAACAGGAATGACTAGATGGAATTTGAGGGGATTGCTTCTTTTATGCAATGCAAACATACGGGCAACAAGGGAAGGATTGTTGAAAATCCAGAAACACAGTTGCGTAGCATGAACTCACCTCTTGAAGGGCACTTGAATGATGGGAGGGGGCGCACCTTCCTTATTCTACAAATGAACGCAATTTTTGACAGGGCTAATGATTAAGGGGGTGGTGCGGGAAGTTGTCTTTTTTATCGTCCATTTCCCCCTTGTCCCTTGCCCTAACTCTATTTCTATTTTCACCACTGAATTTATGAGGGAGCACATGCCTCCTGTAGCTACGCCATTGCCAATACTTCACATTCGGAAGCCGAATCGGCATTATCTCCATGTTTATAATTCAACAAACAGACTGCATGAGATGACTCTCGTACAAACATAGTTTCCTCGTCGCTGCTTCATGTTTAAGATCAGCACGTTTCCCAGATTACATTGAGAATATTTGAAACATCTCCATTTGAGCACATACCCTATCATCAAAACAGATTCATGAGATGCAATTAGTGTCTTACGTATTACCGGTGAGGAATAGTTTTTTTCTACTTCTTGGGTGGGTAAGCTGTGTAAAGAAATACAAATGTTGATTGATAACATTTGAAGGGCAGAGGATCATGTAATTTGCGATGATGGTAAGCCTTTACTTAGTGGGATGATCACAAGAACTTACGAATGACACTTAATTGGTTGATGTAACACGAGTGAGATTCCTTCATCGAGAAGATTTAAGGTTACTGTATAAAACAAAGTACTTTCACGTGCTAGAAACTTTTACAAGTCGTCCAGTCTAGCGAAAATTTCTTGCCGCGAGAATGACATTCGTCAAGAAACCATGACAATTTCTGGGTGATAGTATTTTGATTCCTTGATATTTTTGCTTACTGTTTCTCAAAGTCACTAAATGACTTGTTTATCCGCTTTTAATCGTCAAACAATCTTTACATATATCTGAAAGACGAGAATGAGCAGGACGAATGGGGTCAAACCACATGATCGGTTAATTACTTTGTCGTTTCTGGTGCTGATTAATGTATGCTTTTGATAACAATTTGTTTGCTTTCCCAAATGGCCCTGTTCTTCTTCATCATCAACAATCTAAAATAAAGTTTAAGTTCTACAGTTATACCACTATTTCGTTATTACAGTTCATGGTTACTTTTCATCCTGATGATTTCTCAAGGAAGATTTAGAACAAAATGTAACCTAGAAACAAATTCAAGGTTTTGTTTTAATAGAGTAAACGGATAAAAACCCTCGAAATTAATCTATGAAATTTCACCCACGTGCAATTACCAGTCCTCGAACGAAAGATTTCCGACGAGTGACCATGTTGGTCAACGTTCTCCAGTCCAGATGGCGCGGGGCAAATTACATGTAGTCCTAAACGAGGACAATCTTTAGGGACCTCGATCGCTAGAAATTGGACTGGTCTAACAGATAAGTGAGGTTGTTCCTTTATTATATTACATAATACAATATGAGAAACGGCAGAGGTGATGAGTTGATGAGGAAGGGACTCGACGGAAAAGATGGCGTTGGTTTTTTTAGTCCTAAACAAGACAACCTCTAGGGACCTCGCTAGAAAGTGGACTGGTCTCAAAGATAAAGGGGGGTTGTTCCTTTATTCTATTGCAAAATACAATATTAGAACGGCAGAGGTGATGAGTTGATGACGAAGGGACTGGACAAAAAAGATGGCGTTGGGTCTTTTAGTCCTAAACAAGGACAACCTTTAAGGACCTCGCTAGAAAGTGGACTGGTCTAACAGATATGTGAGGTTGTTCCTTCATGCCATTGCAGAATACAAGATGAGAAACGGCATAGGTGATGAGATGACGAGGAAGGGACACGACGGAAAAGATGAAGCTTGGCTTTTTTTTTAGTCCTAAACAAGGAGAACCTGTAGGAACCTCGATAGAAAGGGTAACTGGTCCAACAGATAAGTTAGGTTGTTCCTTCAATCTGTTAAAGAATGAGAAACGGCAGAGGTAGTGAGATTATAGGGGAAGGGACTGGACGAAAAGATAGCGTTGGGTTTTTAGTCCTAAACAAGGACAACCTTTAGGGACCTCGATAGAAAGGGGACTGGTCTAACAGATAAGCGAGTTTCTTCCTTCATTCTGTTGCAGAAAACAAAATGAGAAACGGTAGAGGTGGTGAGATAATCAGGGAAGGAACTGGACGGGAAAAGAAAATAATTCGGCCAAAGTCATGTACAGCTAAAGACTAGGTGATGACTACACAGTTCTTGCTTTTTAGGGTAATGAACTTCCAGAGATGCACCTACAAATGGTTGGTGACAGCTTGTCCAAATTTCCAATTAAGATTAATTCGATTCGTGCTTTTATCGTCGCACCCACTTCTATTCTGCTTGACCGGTACTCACGTGTAATGTTTCGATTTTGAGCAGGTTTGTTGTGCTACTATAAAAAGTGCGTCTTCATGGTGTTTTAACGAAAAAGATGTGTGCATCCGTAACAAGCCCTAGATCTCCGTACCATAAATAGTAATTTCAAACGGTCCTCCGTGATACTGCATTAGCAAATTAGTTTTAGCAAAGTTGTCTTTCAGTGGCCTTACAGTGAACTTGTTATATTGACATGCGTATGGAAAATTGTGCTTTTGACCATACGACTGATGAATAGAAATAGTTTTGAAAACGTATCGACACAGAAATTATGAAAATATCACGATCAGGAAATATTTATTTATTCCATTTGCGAATTATTTGAGGAACGAACACCCATATTTGCATTGCCTGTCTATGGTGTATTTGTTTGATTGGTTGAGCAAAGGATGCTCTCCGTATACAGTCCGATTTCGAATATTGACACAAATTTACAATCGCGGTTTTCAATAATAACACTTTGTGTATAGGATATAGAGCTACACATGTCGCATGATTGATTATACTTTTATACGAAATAAAAACATAATTGATTTCAGCTGACCGATTTAACCTTTAAAAAATGGGCCATTGTAGTGTAATGCAGTTTACGCTACAATAGTGGCCACAACTCCATATTGTTATCTGCCTAGCGTCCGTGTATTGTTTTCTCCCTCGAGGAAGAAATGGGCGTTTCAGAACCCGTTGTTGTCATACTTTAATATCGATATATTATTTACATATTAATATTAACATGCCATTGATAAATTAATTCACAAAACCGTGTATCATATGTATTTTTGTTATACTCCGAAATGGGTGGATAGGAATTAGTTTAAGAAGCAAGTTGCAAGTTATCTGGAAAGGCCATCTGTCTACCATGGCCTCTTTGTTCTGTTTCCCTTGGGTAACCTTAATAGACAGGTTTGACTGTATTCTGAAACTAGAATAGGTTAAGATGCATAATGCCTTTTTGTGTCACGGAATTGTCATGAAATACAGTTTTTCATTCACTAAGATTCAGTCGAAATGTTTGGGACTTGAATTCAACTCGCACAACCTCATTTGCCACTCTTCTCCCAAGTTTAATCCTTAGAGTGTCCAGGCAAGGGTTTTCAAATCGGATCGAACGTATAAAACATTGGTTACCCATTGGGACTAAGCGCTAATATTTCTGGCCGTTCGGCTCTAACCAGGTTAATGACCAAAAGATCTCAAGCAGTTGCGTCACCGATCGGTGGCGGTCATGAGCGCTGTACAGGAATCCAAACTTTGCTAAAGAAAGCACGAAAACATTTCATTTCAAGATATATTTCTTTGGGGAACTAGAGTCGCCGAATCGGTGCTGATATTCGTTTGATATGGATCCAAAGACATAAATCAAATGCGCAGCGATCCAGTCCAAACTTAGCAGTGTCATAATTCTGAAGAAACAGTTTTATACACAGATTAACAGTATGCCAACAGTACGCACCGACTTTGTACGGCTACGTCTAATCGGGACATGCTGGAAGTAAAGTGTGAGTCAAAAAAAGTTTATACCTAGAAAATTGTGAACAGTAAATTATTGTCCAAGCCTGAACACATACAGCACAAAAATGATACCAAACGATTAGGGATATTATACTCTTTCAAAACATGTATGATAACCTTTCGTTCAAAGCTGACTTTTACAATAATGACAATGTTCTGAGTGTTAATTTCTTTGGACTCACACGGTACAATGTAGTATTACTACAGGGATAAACAAAAAGATATCATGGTATGTAAGATCTCAACCTTCCGAACAGATTCCTGCTCCTTTATACTTAAAATAGTATAGCCCTCAACAATACAATCACTGCACTACCTGTATTGACTGTGTACTAAAGGGGTCAAGTTCAAGACGGTTCCCTTCTATTGTGTAAGAGTGAGGAATGCGACACTGCAGGGGTAACGTGTCACACCCATTTTCTGGAGCGCTCCTCAATATTCACCTGTTTAATACTCGTGATAGGGGTAATATTTTCGAACGCACTTTGGTAGCGCATAGAGATGGATCTATACAAAAAGCAGTCAAGTTGACTACGTTGGGTTTGGATTTCTAGTGCACTCGGGAAGCGCTTACAGATTTACAGTATGTTACATGTGGTATACTAAAGGATTAATGGTGTTACAGTAATGGTAGAGTAATGTCCTCTATGCCTTTTTTCGTAAAAATGAAGTATTAACATATTATTCACTTTCCTCTTGTCAAATTATATCATATTATTATTATATAATTATATATGTATTTTGACTTTTGTTAATAATACATATGTATCTAGCTTGTATATTTATTTTCATTATGTTGACAAATGCACAAAATACAATCAAACAAACAAACTAAGGAACAAATATAAAATAGTGTCTACATGATGAGTCATCGGCTCACGTTACATCTCAGAGTAACAACAACACGTTTGCATGATAAAGACAAAAGAGATGATAGTAAAGCGAAATTGCGACAGGATTGCGACATGATGATACACATCAAGTAGAGTCGTAATTCGCTCTCTTAGTTTCAAAACCTTCCATGTCCTTCGTCAAAGGAGCTGACCAGTCTTGCAAGTTTGGTACCTATAACAATTTGGAAAGAGTCACGATAATGGTGGCATAAATGGGGTGGGAAACCAAACGTCGTTAGAACTACGTGGGGGTATGCGAAAGCGTAAGTTTACACGTCATATAAAACTAGACTAAACTGTTATTTCCTTTTAGTTTAAAGGAAATACAAGATATTCGATTAAGCAAGCGGACGAACTTTTGCTCTTTAAATAAACTATCCAAGATTGGATTCCTTGCTCTGGGTGTTCTGATGTTTGTCAGCATAATCTATACGTAGGTATCATTGTGGCGGTTATATTAGTAGATCACAGTGGCGGATCCAGGGGGCCCCGGGGTACGTGCCCCCTCCTCCGACAAAAAAGAAAATGGGAGGATGAGGATGGCCTTTTTTCTATATTTGTTTCCTTTTTTGCGTGTCATAGAAATTTGTATCCTAACCAACACATCAAAATGACCTTTTTTTTGTTATTGCCACAGTATTTTTGAACGTGTGCCCCCCCCCCCCCCCCCCCCCCCCCCCCTGTCAGGCAATCCTAGATCTGCCACTGGAACATGTTGGTTGTCAGTTCTTGTTATGCACTTAGATTCAAGTTCACCTTAAGTTAACAAAATACCTTTGGAATGGGAACACGAATAAACACTTTATAGATCACATCACATGTTTATATACGACTGTTGTTTTTTTTATTCGCTTTGTATCCCTGTCTCTTCCTTTCGAGCTGCATGTGCAGGTGATGTAGGCCTATTATTTAAAGTTAAAGTTCAGCAGCGTATCCAGGAATCGATAGACAGGGGCGGGGTAGGAATCATCCATACAAGCCGCGGGGTGGGGGCGTCTGTGCTGTTCCGCGAGCTGTAGACGCATTAAGTTTTTTCTGGACATTGTCCTAATTAACTAAAATCGGTGATAAAGAAGTTCAGGGTAATTTCCGCATCCCCCATAAATTAGACATTCTGAAATTAACAAACATGAAAATACAAAAAAAAGAATATGTTAACAGAAACTGTAAGTTACTGATAAAGAGAAGCAAATTCTCCTCTATAATCGACTGTATTCCACCGGAAACAAAATAAAAGAATGCATTTCGAGTGGTTTACGATTGGTGCAAAAATATACATTGTCAGTAGACTTTCAAAGCTATCAATTATCAGTTCTCTTCAACTCGAAAGCAATCTTTGCAAATTCGAACGCCGCTTCCCATGAGAGTCACGTTTATTAAAAGCGTGTTTTTGTATTCCCCTGTTGGAAATATTATGGTCAACCGTGAGATGACATCCCGAGCATGTCTATAAAAAGCAGTTTAGAAAAGGAAATATTATATTGACCGGCAATATGATATTCCCAAGCATGTCTAGGTCACGCTATCTTTGATTCTCACTCGACGTCATTCCATTTTCTTTCTTGATTTTTGTTTGTGGCGAAACTTGTTATTGGGACCTTCGCCATGAAGGCGACCTGAGAAGGAAAATAAAATGCCATCGACTTTTCGCTCTCGGCTGGAACCTTTCCGATGCTTTATTTCTTCCAATGGTCTGTCATATTTGCCAATAGCTGTCACCTTTGAACCTTGGCATGATGTAAAGCCTGAAAAAAGTACCAATGAACTATTAAAGTTTGATTTTCCGCGGGTAATTGTGATGGTCGGACAGGTGCGCTTTTTGGCGTGTAGAATTTCACCCACGCATCTGTTTCGGAGACACGCACACGCACGTAGTTCTCGGATCAGATACCGTTAGAAAGTTTGAGGTATATTTTGGAAATTGTCTGGTGTCGTAGAGTAGGACTATATGGGTTATAGAGGGGCACGTCCCCCCCCCCCCCCCGCACCGAACTCCCTGAATGTATGAATTGTGCTAAAGAAACAGGAGGGGAAGGGGGAGAGAGCAATATAAAGTCATGAAACTACATCTCATCCATCAAATTAGTGACAGGTCACACGCAGGTCCCGGCTGGCTGCCCCCCCCCCCCCCCCTCCCATGTCACAACTATTTCTTTACGTATCTTATTATGCTGGTATTTCGTATAAAGCTCCTCTTAATGATAAGTATTACTTTGTTTATGCATGCAGGAAAGTTGATCTCTTTCAAATAAAGTGAAAATTATTTGAATTATTATGATTGTGGGTATGTATTAGGGTGTAAAGTAGTTTTTCCTATAGGGCATGAAACACTACATTAGTCAGTATAAAATTGAAAACAATACAGCTTTCACTTGAAGAATTTAAATGATATACTTATGTGGTCAGTGGCGGAGCAATGGGGACGAGTGCCCATACAAATAAAATATGTTTGAAGGGGAAGAAAGAAACGTTATAAAACGATAGGAAATGAGATCCTCTTCTGTTTTCGTCCCCTCCCCCCCCCCCCCCACCCTTACACGATGACCTCGTTCGATCACTTTTTTTCTTCGGAAACACCGCCCCCCCCCCCCATTCCTCCATGACACAAGTGCCCCCCCCCCCTTCATTAGCCACACCTACGCTACGCCATTACAGTATGTAAATAAAAATCAATTGTTCATAATCCCTAATCCCCAACATTCACCTTAATCCGTCAGTTCATTTGCTACACCCCTTTTTTTTAAACACTAAACCCAGAAAACACAATTTCACTTTGCAACTTCGAAAAGAATTGAACTTAAACTTAAGTTAGTTCCCAAGTTCATTCATCCTTCACATGTTGCAATTGATTTATGAATCATATTCAAGGATTGAAGAATGAAATATGCCCAATCTATATCATGAATTATGATGGCCAGACGCTCTAGCGCCAGACCAACGAAATAAAGAAGAAGAACAATTCTTGAAGACAACCTCGGCTTAGTATTTTATGCAATCTAGGCGAAATCAATGCTTTTCTTATATTACTTGGAATGTGAATGACATAGGGAGAGGACGAAAAGGGAAAGATTTTTTTGTCGAGGTAGGAGGAGAAAATAATATTCCATCGGTAATGGACCAGAGAGCGGGAGAGGATCAAGAAAAAAGGTGTGAAGAAGTTATTCGAGTTTTGATGAATAGACCATGGACCTACCATGAATAGACCAAGCAGGGAGAGATGTAGATAGGGTTTCATCAGTTTCGCCATAGGCTTTGCATCCTCGCCGACCTCAATGTGTACTCTCATTATTTACCTAGCCCACTTTGCCTATTTATCTTACATGGGTTGTTCAGAACATGACAGCAAATAAGAGTTCGTTTTGCCCATCTGTGCAGAACTGAAATTAAAAGACGACGGCGTCAAAAATATTCGTTCGAAGTTGGTTTAAAGTGAACGATGAGTATTTGTTATTAGTTGATGAGCTTTCTCTGGGGGTTTATATACATCTTGTGGGTGTGTTTTTAGTCCAATGTGGAAGATTATCATGGTAACAAAAAACTGTACGCCAAAAGGATTACACTTGAAATGCTTTCAACACGTTCAATCTTAGAAATAGTTATCTTCACAAGATCGTAAGAGATTGTACACTTTCATAAAGTCAGTCCGCCATTACCCAGATGAACTTTGGTTTCTTAGGAAGTGGATGAGGATTAACCCTACGCATGTGTTGTTGGATATAGATTTCTCTTGCATAAACCTTGACGCTACTTTCCGGAAGTCTTTTCTGAAACTTAAGTCATTACGAATAAAAAGGACAATTATCCAATCAGGTCCTGCATGGCACAGTTTTTTGTCAAGATGTACCCTTGACATGCGATTTCGTCAATCTTGTGTGTTCCGTAATTAAACGCCCATCCTAAATTCCAGCCTATCACAGGTATTCTACACAATCTAGAACGATTGAAATGTATAGCATCCTACAATGATTTAACGGCCAAGGTCAGGTATGAAAAAGTATCAAAATCAGGTGGAGCATAAAGGATTGAAAAGGGATCAATTCATCAAAAACTGGGTTGAATAATTGGATTAATGAGAGCCGATTGTCCTCCCGTCACCCCGGTCAGTTTGCAATACAGCAGCAGAACGATGGGAGTGTCACCTAGCTGTGCCTTCTCTGTTTTTAATTAAAAGAACTCACGTCAAGGTTATCGTCTTTCACTTTAATAAGACTGCATAAAAATGATTTTTTTTTGTTGGTATAATTGTTTATTGTTAATGTCATCAATCAGTTTCACGTGAAGCAAAGGGGTTAATATCAATTTATTGTATACAATATTTCAACCAATTTATCTTTTTTGCATTCCACAGAATCTTAAATCTCTCTTAAATGATCCCCTCCTGAATCCCCCTTCATTTCTCTAACTATCTCTCTTTCTCTGGTTGTCTCTTTTTCTCCGTCCGACTTTTTTGTTCTCTTTTCTCTCTGTACAGACCTTTTTATTCTATAACTGTAAAGCCCCTCTAAATTTTTGGGAGCCCCAAATTCAATGATGTCCAAACATTTGATGTCCATGTTATTAATCGTGATCATTTAAATTATTTCAAGCCTACTGTATAAATTGTTTCATGTAACAAACAACAAAAAAGTGCATTGTGCTCTTAATTCACTATAATGAAGACGGAAATCATCATGAATCATTTGGTTTAAGAACAGCTGTATCAATTGAATTAATGCTTGTTGTTTATTACATGTTTGACTAACATGTAGGTTCAATGCCGTGTTTACGAATCTTGTAAAGATAAATCATCGAAAATACCACCAGAACATACACACCATTGTCATGCTGCCCCATGGCCACCTACAATGTACCTCACCCCCCCCCCCCCCCCCCCACACACACACACACACACACACACTCCCATGCACCCATCAGTCTTACGAGTCACGTAAACTTAACAACACGCTATGTCTTTCTTCAAAGAGACGCACTAAACGGAGCAGGCAACATCTTCGGCCATCGGTGACACCGACAAAAACAGAGCGCGCATTTTAGGACTCCTTCACTCAACAACTTACGCCGCCAGCTAGGGGGGAACGTCTGCCGGTATCTAAACTTTTGTTAAATCTATCGAAAGGCATACAAATAAACCAATACCAATCTCGTCGCATGCCACTAAGAGCACTTCAGGGATTTGTCTCCGTTATGCTCCTGACATTCTGGTTCATGTGGTCTGCATTAGTCAACATAGAAATATCTATGGATATGGTGGTTATTTTTTTCTTTCGAACTTGAGACCGAAACGCATATATTTGAAGTCATGCTTGCCCACTTTGAAGCCGCTTTTGTCCATCCCCGGGGTAAAACAGGTTGGGTCTGAAATATGAGTTGTTGACACGAACATTGAGCGAAATTATGGTTACCCGTAACATTTCGAGACGAACGTGATTTTTTTTAATGAGTAATGAAGAAAAAAATAACGGTCACCTTCGATTGAACCCTAGAATGTGTTCAAGAATAAACAAATAGGCCTTTAACTATAACTACACAATATCTTTTAAATTTAGTATAACGTCCGGAATATATATCATTATATTTCTAAGAGAAAATCTCTACAACGTTGCTTTATTTTATAGTTTATTCAAACACAATCATTACAATTAAGATTCTGCAAACTTTTACGACGCATGTGACTCTAACAATGTCCAGTTGGAAAACGTGATGAACAGGTCATCTTGGTAATATTGAATGCTTTAACCGGAGCTGTGTAATTCACTATTTTCACTAACTCTTTCTAACTCATCATCCCTTCAATTCTGATTATGATTTAGTCCTATACCACCCCTCCCGTTCTCTCTCTCTCTCTCTCTCTCCCGCCCTCTTTTCCCCTCGTTCTCTGCCAATTCCCATCCCCTCCATCTCCATCTGTCTAACTAAATAAACTTTGAGCTTCTTCATCCGCATATCAATCACCATTCCATTTCTCAGTTTTCTTCACCACGTCCAGTTACATATTTCTATTTTCATCGCAGAACCCGAACGAACTGACGTTCTTGCTCGAAGACAGTTCCAATTGTCTCTGCAACTTCCCCTCACGGTGACCATATTGGGCCAAACATGGCGTCAGTTTTCGGTCAGGTTGTCAGACAAGGGGGTGTTTCACAAAGATCCTGAGATGAACTTATCTCTAAGTTGGACTTAACAATTATGGAAAGCCGTTAGCATCATTGAAAATATTTTGTAAAAAATATTTTAAAAGGCATAAAATGTTGATTCAAATCATTCATATTTTTCATTATCTTGGGAGATTTCATGTTCTTGATGTCGAATTTATGAAAAGTCTCAAATACTTTAATTTTGCTTCCAAATGTATTTCATTATAAGGCTACAAATGGCTCTCCATAAGTTTTAAGTCCAACTTAGAGATAAGTTCAACTTAGGATCTTTGTGAAACACCCCCACGGACAATAATCAATTGTCAGATGTTTCCCCCAGATCAAGAAGTATGATTGTTACTCATCACCCATAACGGAAACAATGGATGAATCTTCAGAAATACCGAATTAAAATCTGAAAACCGACCTCCCTCCCTCAGGACCGGGGAAGGAAGATCTCTTTTACAAATACTCAAAATAGAAAATCAACAAAGGAGAGTTTTATTGATTTTATATTGAAACTAATTGATCGAATCCGAAATAAATTGAACAAATTAGGGGCCAATGATTTGATAAACAAGCTCATAAAACGACGCACAGGAAGAAAAAAAGGCAAAATAACTATTGATTTTAATAGTCATCGTCTAATAGGACATGTTGGAAAACGTAAATCAATATGATGATTAAGGAGAGCATGTTAGATTTAATTCGGGAATTTGTAACATGAATGGCCTCATGTTGTTTATTCGTTCGTAATGTTGTATTTTTAAAGTCTTAAAATGAAATTAGAGGGATCGACGTTAATCTTTTATCAGAAAAATATTCGTTAATGATGCGCTTACCGACAACATGGCGGCTCTAAATTTGTGCAAGAAAATTAACATATCTCTTGCCTTTTCTTTGAATTTAAAACCTAAATTATCTTATTCAAAATAATTAAATATTCAAAATATTCAATGCCCATGTAAAGGTCGGAAGGTGAGCTAGTGAACATTCATGCAACCGAGACAGGGCAAGATTTACAAAGGGATCACTTAAAATACTTACACATTCTGATTAATAATGCTCTGTGCAACACCCTAGAGCAAGATTCTTTTGAAAGCATGTGTGTCGAAGGGTCTAGACTCTAGATAGATACATGTAATTTGTTTGCTCTCGCTTTACAAACACTCACTAAAGGAAATCCCTCGGAGAAAAGAAAGACTATGTTATAGAATTACATTCAATCAAGCGTTTTTCTCAGTTTATATATATATATTTTTTTTTTCTTTTCCTGTTTTCTTTTTTCTTTCTTTTTCCCCGTTTTAATAACATTACTATGTCCCCCGGACAATAATACAACAAAGGGAACACCGTCCGATACTTTAACACGAATCTACAGTGTATGATGTCTTACTGTCAATTCTATTGAGTTGATACGACCATGAAGTAAATGAGTCATTGTGTATAGACTAAAAGAAAATGTTACGACGAGATAACGTAATCAAATGTTTGGATTCATTATATGAATGGTTCTGGTGTAAGCAGGCTCTAAAATGTTCAATGTCCGTTGCCTATTTTACATTAGATTGCTTTTTCTTACATTCATACCTATACAAGCGGTGGGCCATGTGTTGACTATTCTAAACTTCCTCTCGGATCGCTGTAAGGTTTTCGAGGAAAAGAACCTTTTCAGTGTTTCTTTTTTTTGTTGGTCTTTTTTCTAAACATATGATACAATACAGTAATGTCACCCCATCTCTCTCTCTCTCTCTCTCTCTCTCTCTCTCTCTCCCTCACTCTCCCCCCCCCCCCCCCCCCTCTCTCTCTCTCTCTCTCTCTTTCTCTCTCCCTTTCTACCACTTTGTATTTCTACCATATTCCTTCTCAGGGAGAAATATATTTACTTTCAGATTGCGATGAGCCCCACTACCATACACGGTGACCTGGATCCCACCTCCGATTCATTCACGTTCTTCTATGAATAGATGAAACACTAATCCGTTGATATGTATTCCCACTGTGATCACAGGTCCAGCCAAGTACGGTAATATGATCAACATCATTCGGTTGGTCATGGAAAAGACCCCCCCCCCCCTCCCCCTTCCCATATGATTATCCCTCTCACGTTCAAGCTCATGCATGTGTAGCAAGTGTATGTGTAATTGCGAGGTGCCTGGATGCGGGACGTCGCTCGTATTGTTGACTGTAACGCCATTGATGTTAATATGTTGTTATCATGTTTTATAATTTGTATAATTGTGTACATTGTTTGTAATACACCTGTACCACTGAGCAACGAATTTCCATTTGTATGGACAATAAATCAATTCAATCCAATTCAATTCATTCAAACTGTCCATCCGGAACCCCATCCATGACAAGAAATGCTTTTTGTTTGTTTGATTATACAGAATTTGATAATCCTATCATAAATTGCGTTCCTTAAAGTTGATACTCTAAGCAAATAAATGTCCCTTAATTTGTTACCTACGGCAAGTATATGTTATTTTTAAGTTTTTCAATTACTTAGTATATCACAAAAAAAATCTGTCTACTCAAAATCCTCAATTGAAATGTCGAAAATGTCCGCCTCTCTTTGCATAGAAAATCAGTCACGGCGCTGGTCTACTATTTATGACCTCACGTCCGGGAAAGAGTATATTCACGTACCCGGATGTTCCATAGCAAACATGTGCAGAGTGATACGATTTTCTGCATATTTTTGTTTCAAAGGCTGAAATGTCTAATAAATCATAATTCTATGTACAATTCTTTACCTTCCCCTAGTACTTCATAGTATTGATATCAATTCCCCTTTTAAAAATTATGACATATACATGTCAACGATGTGCTATTAGTCGATATTTTCACCATGTAATTTTTGTTTTGGTGTTGAAATCGGCCCAGGCACGGAGTGAACAGTAGCTGTCTACCCATGCACAGTTCATTACCATACACTACAGCGATCTCCCGATGGTTTCTTCTTCCTTTTTCCCATGTCTTTCGCCTTCCTTGGCCCTGAAGATCCTTCATCTACCAATTCTGACACCGGTAGTCAGGAGCAAGTCTTTGTTAGTTTTTCTTAGCTGGCAACGTCGCTTTCATTCTCTTGCAATTGCCGATAAACATATAACTAGCGCACGTACGTTCCATCACAATCAAGCAGCGCCTAGAGCAGCGGCTTGGTCTTACCTCCCGATTCTGCTCGCTTCACGAACGTTCATGCAAGAGCCGCATCACTCGCCAAAATATCATAGAGGAAGCGCGCTTGCATGATCTCGTTCAAGTTTGATATTTTACAACATAAAATGTTTAACTGGATAAGTACTATCATAGTTCTAGACCTATATTCGTTTTACAAAACTGCTCCTGTACTTTATCTGATGACAATATAATGCATCCGCCTATTCATACGTGCACGATTTAACTTTAATTCCTAAGCAGTAAACTCGTCTTAAATCTCTACCAAATAGGTGAATATGAGGATATAAAAAGAAATCAGCGACTGGAAAATGTTGCTTCGTTATTCTTCATTCAAATGAAAACAGAAAATCCATCAAATATACTCCTTAACAACAACTAATCTAAGCTCTGACAGGATAGCATTTACGTAGGGATATCACTGCCATTCACTCTCACTGAGCCCATGAGTCCCGTTCGTGACATCACGGATAGAGGCCCGACTCTACGTGCACTTCCGGGTTTCAGACTTAGATATTTTGGTAGAGTTTACTCGAATAAATTCATTATTCTAAACTTGTTTTGTCGGGTGGACCCCATTTGGTGTTATTGTGGGGGTTAAAAGCTTTCTATTTATGTAATTATCTCAGTATTTGGGATTGTCTTAGAGTATCAACTTTAAGAGGTTCTTTTTATTTAACATGGTGGTGAAATTGATAAGAGATTAAAAAATTAAAGCTAGCTTTTCCATTAAAAAACCCCTCATGAATACCTTATTTAACTGCAATTGGTGCAATGTGATGATTAGCAGGATTACAGTTTTATTTCAATTCGTCCAATAAAAATACCACTTGTAACGTTTTTCACATGCGATTTCACATACTGTCTTGATTGCAAATATACCGTTGTCATTGCCACGTGGTCTTTTATACAGGTTGTATTCGACCAAGGGTGTCACTTGATCAAGTTTTCGGACCGCCTTCATCATCATCATCATCATCATCATCATTACGGCATCAATATGGTGACAGATATGTTCTAACGAGTCCTAAGTACTTGCCCATGACTACAGAATCTCTATTACACAGGCAAATTACCTGTGATTGCAAGCGTGACATATCCCGATTACAGGAGGTGTATTTTACCAAGCCGTTCCGAGGAGAAGAATCCCCCCCCCCCCAACAAAAAAGTATAACAACAACACCAACAAACAAACAAACAAATGTGTAACGACGATCCGTCCAATTAACTATTTCCATTCTCTTCCATGCGTAAAATGAGAATTTGGTTACAATCAGTACACTCTTCATTCATGATTTCAAAACACATAGGTAGATCCATGTGGGGTACATTTCCCCGCCCCCGCCCCCCTTCCCCCGATGAAAAGTCAGTCACCGCGCCATTTACACTATATGCGATAGGATTCCCTGTTGAGGATCATGTAGTTTCGCTGTTTAAAAAAAAATTGTTCCTCCCCTTCCCCCTATCTGGATCATCCTCTACCCGACTTCGTATAATCCATACCATATCAATAATAACATCAACAATCTTCTGTTTGTAGGGTGGATTATGAATAATGAATATTTCTCATGTAAATTTTTTAAACAGAGAGGGATCAATAGTCCTGCTCTAATTTGTCAATCAGACGACTTTCATCATCAATTTTAATTTAATTTCCAGATGAACTAGACTAAAAAGATACACATTTTCAGGAAGAAACCTGTTCTACTTTCAGTCTACACGACTAATTAATAAGCCTTCGGGCATCCTTTATGAAGCTTAAATGGATTTTTTGTCTGCACAATTACATCTCAGTACACTTTAGGGGTGCATCAAGGATTGTCAAATAGTGGGGAGGACGAACTTTTCCTTTCAGTATTTTTTTTCTCGGAAATATCTTTTCGAACATAGTTTTTCTTTTAATCCCTGACGAGGCTGAAAAATATCCTCAGATTATTTTTAGACTCTTTTTTTAGACTCTTTTCAAAATTTCACCCCTAAAACCATTAACTATCCTTCCGATGGATCCGGGCGGGGTTGCCGTCCCTTTTCTCCATAGGGGGTCAGGTCACCTCGCCCCCTTCCTCTCCCTGGATCCGCCTATACATGTAAAAGAAGATGTCTTCGGTAAGACTATGCGTGGGGGATATCAAATCCCGCCACCCGGGAAACGCATAAGAGGGGCGTGAACGTATAAGACCTATATAATCAAAGATGGGCTAATTGTGTCAAGTTCATTCCTGAGTCCGTATTTAGACACTGGGTCTGGGAGGTCAATCAGTGGAGAATCGGCCAGCTAAAAGGGGGCAGAGCCTTACAAAATAAACTCCGATGAGATGCATGGTGGTGACAGATGCGATCAAATGGATCGTGAAGAAGACACCACGTATGCGTTCTTCGCCTTCTTGGGCACCTTTGAACGGGCTTGAGGAAAGAGAGCATGTTAGACACTTACAGCATGTTATAATGGATAAATAAGGATAATGTTTGTACTTACGTTGGCAGGAATAGGTCCAAGGTTTTAAGGGGTTCACTATCCTTTTCCAACCGGTGCAACAGGCAATGGGGTAGTATCCATGGTACCTACAAACTCCGTTAGTGCGGGTTTTTGGAAGGGCTCCGTGTTGAACATGGAGTTGCCTCGAGGTCAATACTTGCTGCGTGCTGTGGATCCTAGACTGGCTATACAACTGCGTCCCAGAGACATAGGGTGTCTGGACAGGAGTCCTGACAGGAGTCCTGGAAGGTGTCCTTGGTGGGGTTCTGACTGGGGTCCGGACTGGTGTCCTTCGAGGAATCGTCGGTCGCGCGTTCCCTTGTGTCCTTGAGGGGAATCTACCGAGCGGAGATGTCCTGACGGGAGTTCTTGACTGGGTCCTGCTTGGAATATGTGCACTCGGCCGGGTCCTGACTGGACCCTGTTGAACGATTGGCATCCTATGCGTCGTGACATATGGTCTTTGCACTACAGGCCTTTGAACCATAGGTCTTTGAACCACAGGTCTTTGAACCACAGGCCTTTGAACCACAGGCCTCGGTAGGACCCTACTTGGCCTTTGTTGTCCAACAATAGGTGCTTGTCCCGATGGGAAATAATGTGTCCTAGACCCAGGAACGTTTGTAGGAGTTCTCGATAAAGTACCCCTTTGTACAGCTTGAACTGTTCCACTTGACTCTTGTCCTGTCTTTCTGTCCAATGGCACATAGACCTTAGTTCCCCTGTTGAGAGATCAATACAAATGAGTTGGTTATTAAAGACAGAGTATCTCTACAATTTAAGCGCAGGATTATAACCCGGCCCAAAGGGTAATTGTTTAATAAGTTGTTATCAATATCTGGCGATCCTTCGTGAAGCACTCGTCACAGGACCAAACGAATTAAAATTCTTTAAACGGATATTGTAAATTCATTTTTCTTTGGAATGGTATATGGCCAGCTGGCTGGTACATGTATATAATTATCTGAAACATACAAAAACAACAAAGGACATTGATAGATTTGCTTGTTTGACTTCGTTCTCATTATCTTCTTCCATTTGATTGTAGGTCCATAACAAAACGCAACAATGTTAAAAACCTGCAATCTAGAACAAGTGGTGGATACGTCATACACTTCTTGAAATAGACAATTATCATTTTGTTTTTCTTAAACTTTCAAACCCCTCGTAATCTTTGCACAGTGGCTGTCAAGTAAAACAAATTTCTAGAGGATGTCTTTTATTCGAACGATGATGATCACCCAATGTTTTCCCCTCGTTTTTGCCACACAATGCCTACAATTTTGTTATAACCCAAGTTTAAAAACGCAAGACATTTATTTAACAGTGCTCATTTTAAGTTTGTGCGAGGAAATGCAGGTCACTCTCCGTGATACCAATATGCACAATGCACATGCTACATGAATATGATTGTGTACTCGTGCTTTGGGTGGTATTTGATTTTCTTTTTGCTATTCATCAATGTTTGCTTTGTACATAGTGCAGGACTATTCGCGACAATATTTTCACTTGGAATAATAACTGTGCTATGGTAAGATCTTATACGATCAATACAGAAGGCTAGGCCCTTGTGAGCTTACAGCAAATAAAAGTAAGACCTCTTTTCTTATTTCTACAAAAAAAATTTACATCTGGTACACATATGTTAGACATTTCTCAGACACAATGCTAGTTCCATCGATCTCTCGAGTAGCGTATGTAGTACACTTTGCGGTGAGAAAGAGAAGGAACTGTAATTTTGAAAGAGAGAGAGAGAGAGAGAGAGAGGGGGGGTGGGACATACAGACAATAAAGATAACTGCGATCCGTACCTTAATCCGTAATCTTATTCGTTAAAGAGTACATACAGATGACTTGCCCTACCCCATGATCATTATGCCCCCCCCCCCTCCCCGCCCCTACCTTCTGGTCCAAACAGCGCTACGCCCTGAGAACTCTCAGAAAATGAGGAGATGCTTCTCCACCATGACCTGTGCAGGTTCATCTATCTATTTCTAAATAAGGGGCGGTTGGGGACTTCTTCATTCATTAGGCTTGCAAGATATAAAAATAGAATGTAGGTCAAAGGCGTGCCATCTTAGGGAGTTTCAGTTAGAAGACGCCGGTTGGTACCTTCATTCAAACCATCCTGTTTTCTCTCTGACCCCCCCCCCCTCTCTTTTTCTTTCTCTCTCTTTCTCTTTTTCTCTCTATCTCTTTCTTTTTCTCTCCCTATCTTATCTGTCTGTCTGTTTTTCATTTTCAATATATCCATCGGTTTTTGTCCGTCTCTCTGTCTCTGTCATTGTCATTGTCTCTCAATCTCTTCCGTTACTCTCTCTCTCTCTCTCTCTCTCTCGTTCTTCCTTCCCCTCTCTCTCTCTCTCTCTCTCTCTCTCCCTCCCTCTCACACGCACACTCACGTATATGTCCACCCCCCTCTCCCTCTCCCTCTCTGATTATCCTATCAATCATAGACCGTAGTCCCTCCGTTTATTATCCCTTTGGCTATGCAGACTAAACTTGGACCCCTCAAAATGGGAATAACAGGATATCTGGAAATGGTCAGACTAGCCATAAACAATTAACATCTCTATCATCGAATATATTCATTATCTAATATATTCATTATCTACAACGTACATGTATGAATTTGAAACGCGCAAGGGGGAACCAAATGATTTGTAGCGCGATAAGTAATAACGAACCAAATCTGTATCCATGCTTTCTCAAAAATTTGATAATTGATAACATGGCGGTTTTGAAGCTAAACAAATTGAGAAGCAAATGAGTGAAATTTTGAGCAAAATCCAATCAAAACAAATAAGGAGGTTGTGAATGATCGAGGTTTCAATCGATCAAACACAATTTGGCGTATCTTCGTTAATTGTTCGTGCGAGGTACTCTCCCATTTGCTCTGTACAAAAATAAGTTATATGTGTATGTCCTCTAAGAGAAATGTTCAATCATAAATGTCCCCTCGACATAACTATTGCAAAAATGTCATTGCACATCGTCTATTTGAAATAAATCTATTCTTTCTCCAATAACTAAGAAATTAAAGTTTATGACCTTTTCAGTACAGGATAAAACGGGGAAGGACCTCACAAGATACGTCATGTTGCTGAAATGTCCACTAATCCGTTTCTCTCATTTCCCTGCTTTTATTAAAACCAAATTAATATCAGGGTGGATACTGTTAACTATTTAAGCTCGATTAACGCTTTTCACACCCTTGCTACTGACAGCTGTATGCAGATCTTTAAGAAAAACGTCCTTTTCAGGTCCGTGTGAAGTGTACCGAAAACATGTTTTACTGAGCCAGTTAATTATCGGATTATGATTTCCATGCATCGGTCCATCAACCTTGCAATCCTAATGTACCATTCATGTTTGCCAGAAGTAGGACAATTTGACACCCTTTATGTACACATTCTTTATTCTGTATTTACGCCTCTCCATGAAAGAAGCTGCGGCACAAATGTGTGAAAGATTTAGTGAGAAAGAGAGAGGGGGTGAGAGAGATATAGATAGACAGACAGAGAGCCAGACAGAGGTGGTAGATGAAGAAGAGAGAGAGAGAGAGAGAGAGAGAGAGAGAGAAAGAGAAATAAAAGAGAGTCGGCATTTAGTCCATGCTGTTAAAGTTCTATATACCCCCCCCCCCCCTTACCCAGCATTGCGCCAACCTGTATTATGTTTTTTGTTAAAGTTCTAGGGACAAATCCCGCCCCCCTCCTTGCTCCCTCTCTGTTTCCTATAAATCTACAATCATCTTCCCTGCTTCTTTCTCTCTCTCTCTCTCTCTCTCTCCCTCTCTCTGTCTCTCTCTGTCTCTCTCTCTCCCTCTCCATAATATGATATGTGACAGGACTTTAATTAAACAACCTACAGGTGCATGAATGCAACAACCCTGAGAAAAACCAAACCTATTCATTACAAAAAAATACCTGAAAACATGGTTCATCGACCGACGGTCTGTCCCAAGTGCCCAATACATATATAGCTTGACCACAGACAGGAAAACGCCATATTCAAAAGGAGATGGGGAGGGGGCAAAAGGGGGTCACTAATCATGGTGTGCACACATTTTCTTATGATAGGTGAGGGGGATGTGGACAAATGTGTGAAAACTAAATGATGCATGTATGAGATCCAATGAATAGTGACATGAAAATAGTGGCATCATTATTGGATAAGGTGTTTCATTTGCCCGTGGAATGTACGACATTGTATATAAATGTCATTGATCTGAAACGAATCTTCAACGTAGGCAAATTCGTCATTATTATCTAGCTTTGAATTTTTCCGATCAATTTTCCGTAATATTCTGAGTGTGTAAGGCGTATGCACAATCAAATCGAAGGTTAAAATTATTAACGTTATTCAAAACAAAACAAAAACTTTCTGCAATTCTCAAATCGTTTTTGTTAATTAAAATGAATATTTAGTACGTTGAAAAAGGTTTGAAGGAACAACGCCTTGTTGGTGACAGTTCTGATGGTCACATCAATTTCTTTTCCCCTATTCTTTATTCCACTCTATCTCTCTGTCCCTTTGTCTGTCTGTCTCTCTCTCTCTCTCTTTCTCTCTTTAAATACTCCTTCCTCTAGTACATGCCCATCGTTTTATTTCCGTGTGGTGTTACCTTCACGCTGTGCAGCAATCAGCCTTCTCTTTATCCTTTTATTTACTCCTCATTTTAGACTTTTCAATCATTTCTTATTCAGAAAAGTAAAGCAAACTTGCCCAAAATGTGCCTCCAAGGTCAACGGACTTTTTTTTTACTTCTCTCGTTTACCTACCTGTATAGTCCTGCAAATCACCCTTTATCCCCCTAAATTGTAATTTCGCGTCAATCGCATCAGACGTCTGGGCGAATGCCATGAAATCGAAAGAATAAGAAGGAAAAGGGCCATCGAATGTTATCCAACGGATTTCCACCTATAAATTAAGAGGTATGATAGCGAAGCCCTATCTTTCCGCAGCCACAAGTCTGTGGTACTTGACCATGATACCTGCTTGCGATTGCTCCCACCTGTTTGAAAATGCGTGGGATTGTGTACCCAAACGTTTAGCCGCGTAATTTCTTTGCCCGCGGCGATAGATATGATTGTGCTTTCGAAGAAGTTGACACATTGTATGTTGGCTGTACAAACAAACACAGACTGATGACGTTGATCTTGAAATACCTATCCGTCTGGACGGGAGGTCGTAAAAATGTACGAAATGTTGACAATGAGAGGGTTAACATGGACAAGGCATGCCATAGAATGCAACCTCACTGTAAATTACATGTATTAGTGCAAAGTGACTTATTTTTAGTGGCAAGTGTCCCAAATAAAATGGCGAAATGAAAAAGAGAACAATGAAAATGAAAAATTAGGGAAAATAAAGAGAAACATTGGCATGATCATTAATGTTCACCATCATTCTATAAAGGTGACGGTATATTCATGTCAAATTACTTTTTTTTAATGGACTGGTAATCTGATGACACAGCTCTGGGGGGCGTTTCACAAAACTTGTTATTAGTGACAAATTGTTATAAGCTACTGAAATTCTTGCTTCTTATTGGTTATCAGCAGATTTGTCACTGTTTTTTGTCATTGAAAAAAGGCTTTGTGAAACGCCCCCCTAGTGTGTGAATTTTCGTTCTTAAAATTACTGATCACTTTTATTTTAGATGTTATTTTAGATGTAATGAACATTCTTGGACATTATTTTGCAATGTATAATGGTCATTTAATATTTTGATGGTTGACTTTTTTTTTAGTAAACATGGTACATTATATATGATGATTAAATTTGGGCCAACGATTTGATGACGAACGAATCTTGGACACGACCAAACTTTGACGAACAGACCGCACGGTTTTCACCCTTATTACCCTGTATACTGTTTGACAACAAGTATGTAACAGACACGCAATGTTGGTCGAGATAACTTGATAAGATGGTAACGCAGTGTGACAGAAGGGGACAGAAGATGACCCGGAAGAGAACATGACGAGAAGTGACAGGCGTTACGGCTCCACCGGAAGGAAGGACTACTTGGCCATAACGATAACAGAATGGAGATTGATGATTTGTGGAAGTACTCGGTGACGAGCTGAGGTCTGATGACCACAACGACCATTGGATTTTGTGTAGTCTGGTCATTCAGACCTTAAGTTTTGCAGAGAGGTTGGAGTTGGTGGGGCAACGTATGCTCGAGCATCCCTGGTATGAGAGACTAGTAGGACCGTTATCAACCATCTTGGTCTACTCCAAACATCTTGAATAGCTCACCATTTCAATTATCCCAGTGAACGTGCTATAATATTGTAGATCGAATGGTGTATCGGTATGTATATCAACCATAACATTATTGGTAGAATATTAGGCTAACGTTTGCCCATTCTTGAAAATCTGTAATATATTCTGTACAACTTTGGCCTGTTTACTTGTAAACTACTTCCATATTGACATAAATGTCGAGAATTGTCTTAGACCTACTGGATATTAAACCACTGGGTTTATGCTCAATTATATTCGTAATGAATTAAGGAAATTTAACCGTATTCAACCCTCTTTGATTTATAATAGCTGCAAAAACTGACCGGTTGTGCATGGTGAATTATCAGATGCGTCTATCGTTCATTAAATTAATTGTACACAAGCTTGAAAAAAAAGTCTACTTTTGAGACTAGAATATCATGGCCGCAGAAATGCATCCCCCCAAGAAAGTACACAGCTGTCCCCGGGCTCTCAAAGCGAGGAATGCCAGTAGGAGTGGACACTTCTCCAGGAACACCCTCACACCCCTCCCCCTTAGAAGGATCCTGGGTTAGAAGAATGTCCTCAAAGGATAGAGCCTTGCTTGGCGCCACGCTGACACCCAGAAGCGAATGGTTACCCCTGATAGGGGTCTAACCGGACACCCTTCCGTTTTACGAGGCAAGCAAAAGGGTTCATGCGCCAATAGTTTGTAATGACGCCTGTTGCGCGCTCGAGGCTTCAATTAGATTGACGTATTACCTGCGTTAATCAAACATCTGAAGGCAATTCGTTCAAGCGCCAGTTAGCCAACGCCATATGGCACTGTTTATTTTACGATCACTTTTTGTAAGATGGTTCTGTCTCATAGCGCGTCAATGCCAACATTAGTACACTGACCCTTTCCTTCCTACGTCAGACATGTGACGCATCGCGTGCCTTGGGCTTCACACACGACGCGTCTAGTCATTTTGATTGCGTAGATTAACTGAATCTTTGTGGGGAGTTTGCGAACTCGACTGGAATGCAACCCAGTGCTCGAAATGATCTTTGTTTTTAATTTGATTACTACCTCGAGTAAAGGATTAATGAACGATTATAACGTGTGCACCATCTCCTCCCCAGTGGGAATATAATTTCAAATGTGAGGTCATTAAGTAAATGCGATCATATCCCGCAATTTCTCTCCTGGGTAGGGAGTGACAAATACAGATTAATGTCTTGCCAAACGAAAAAGTGCGGTGCATAGGCTCGAACCCACGACCTCACGCGTGAGGATCTGCCAAAAGTGAACATTGCATCTAGAAATGACCTGGTAAGGCAAATCTATGATATGTTTTAATTAGGTTTACATCTCCAAGATGGTGTCTTGCAAATACGAAACGGCATTTATTTCATCTCCTGGTTTGCGATCGGTATTTAAGAGCTTTTTTTTAATATGATCCTGTTAAGAATATATCGCTCTTACTAATCATATCTAATCGGATATTGCAAGTCTAATCAGGATCACATCATTTTGTTGCACATCCTGCCATGTAAATTGTCAATACTCAATAGGATAATACTCCCGACCGTTCACGAATCAGGAGGGAAAAACGAGCGGAGTGCCTCCGGGCAACATTATCCCACACGAAATTCATCAATCACCGATTTGATAAGATGGATTGTGGGGTCCGAAATCAAATCAGTCAATTCGATTGCGATCAATGCTATCTTTGATCGCAATCTCACAAGTTCCGATTGTGACCCGTGAGTGCTGATTTGTATCAGCAAGATGACATCTCAATGAATTGATTTGATATTGAAGAGAATTTGCACCATTTGCCGAAAGGAGAATTCAGTACAATTTCCCCCTTTTTTTATATAAATTAGCTAATGACAGGCCTATTAATAGAAAAGCTGGAAACCGAATATATTGCACCAATTTTTCAGCTGGTCGTTCTAAAGAATATCTAAGGGCACATCGGACCAACATCATGTATAAATCATGAGAATATTTAGTATCTGTTCTACATTTGGAGACATGTATAGAATGACTCGTGATAAGCATGATTAAGTTGAAGATCACGGTCATGAAACGTGCACTTCGAATCGTCGAATCTCCATTTCAATGTTCATATGCCGTTCATTATTCATGGCACCGACTGTATGCTGCTGCAGTGGACTTTGATATTAAAAGTTATTTACACTAGTCTAAACATCGTGATTTTATAAACATTAACTCCCATATAAATAGACTGCCGTGAAAATGGGTCGCACAGTTACATTTCATCACTAGTCTAAACATCGTGATTTTATGAACATTGAGTCCAATATGGATGGACTGCCGTGTAAATGGGTCACACAGTTACATTTCATCAAATAACGCACTCAAACTATTCAAACGCTTTCGCAAATTTTCAGTCCACAATATTCGACGTGCACGTCTATAATAATGAGGGGGGAGGGGGGGGGTAATCGTTATTGGAACAACTTGAGACCCTAAACATCTTGCATGGATGGTTAACGAAATTGGAGCACATACTCGATGCCTTACCGCCGGGTTTCGATGGAGAAGAGAAAAAAAGGTGAGGGCAAAACATTGGGCAATCATGAAACCTTGATATTATTCAATGTCATTCGTTGTTTTGCCTTTCAGGCTGTCATATCCCTGTCAAATTTTAAAGCGGAAACAAATGAAAGCACATGATGCCAGCCAGCATCGACGTGGACTTGAATCTCGCTGCTCTCGCATCAATCAAGATCTCGTTGTTTTATCCCGTCTAGATACACAAATACGGAAGCAGCGGGGACGGAAATGGTCGACGAGGTGAACCTTTTGATCCCGAGAACATTTTCATGATTTTAGGGTACACACACCAGTATTTGACAGCTATCAGAACGAAAATGACAGCGGGATTTTCTTCCCAAAGCTCCCTCTCGTAGACTAAACAAATCTCATTCCATTTTATGCTACAAGTATTTGTCGAATGTGTACCGAACTCGGTCGGGTTAGGCTCAACAATGCATATTCATGTAGTATTCAGAATGTTTTCGTACAATTTTGTTTTCTTACCAAAAGGGTCTCAGCATTCCGAAAATATTTAATGTTTGTATTCAGATATGCACTAAATGGCATACGTGATGGTATGACGTGACATATTGAGACGGTGTGTTTCAAAAATATTTCTAGTTACACCATTACAAGATTACCTTTGATGATATGAAAAGACTGTCTAGCGTATACCTTTGCATCGCGTGCTTGGAAATATATGAGGATGACCCAAAGAGGAAGAAAGGAATTCACCGAGGTAAAGATAAGTCGGCTTGAAGCCAAGAAATGAAATCTAGCGTTCCACCAAATAACTAAGAAAATTATATTTGATATAGGCATGCATCTTAATCACAAAGATACCAATTTGTCGACCGGTTTGAAAAAGGGTTCTTAAAGTTGTTTTTAATTCATTAACATTCATCTTTTTTTTAAAGCATCATTTCATCACTATTACTGCCAGGTATAATGTATCTTTCATTATTAGCAAAGGCGTAGCCGAGGAGGGGCACGATTCGGGTCACACCCCCCTCACCCTTCATCCGCTAAAAACGGAGGTCATCCCTACCCCTACCTGTGTCCGTGGTATTGTGCCACCCCTCCCACCTAGCTGTTCAACAAGTCTGGTTATGCAACTGGTTATTTAATTATTCTCAGGAGGTATTTGGAACCGAGTGCGAAATGATTTAGTAGGCCCTATAACTTCTAGATGTGTGCACGACGAAATCAACACAGTCAATGTTATTTAAAATCAAATACATGAATCTCTACACGTATACGACAAGTCTGCACACAGCAAAGCTAATCGACAATAAAGGATAGATAATGAGATGGCGCCGAAGTGTTTGACAAACATAAAGGGAGGATAGATTAAGTAACCAAGGACGGGCTGAAATATTCGATTGAGTAAATCGTTACAATGCATATAAATCTAGAAGTTTACCAACATTGTATGTGTTCATAGTTCGTGATGTAGCTACGCATGCAGGCACCCCTCCCCCTAGGAAAAATATACTTTTGAAGAAAAGAGAAGGAAAGAAAACTGGGAGGAGTGATTGATACGCCCCCCCCCCCCCCTTCCTTAGCCCCCTACCACAATTATTGCTTTTTACAGACCAGTGCACCCCAGAGGTTGTAGAGAATGAGAATAGCCAAGGAAAGAGGGGGCCAAGAGAGACAGAAAAGGAGATGATGACGAGGGATAGGTAGAGTTAGAGACAGAGCGGGGAAATAGAGAGAGGTGGAGAGGAGAGAGAGAGGGGGAGGGGAGATGGTAAGGAGAGAATGAGGGAGGGAGGATTGGAAAGGAAGGGATGGATGGAAAGGAGAAAGGAGGGGTTAGAGCGAGGAAGTAGAGAAGGAGGGAGGGGCATGGATACAAATCATGACAGATGGGAAGTAACGCTTAAATATGGAGATGTAAATGAAAAGACAATTTTGGTCATCCCAGCAAGTTTTACTAAATAAGTTTTTAAAGTTTCAAACACTGTTTTAAAACATTTTGAAGCAATTCGCCTTAAGTACTGATGTACATGAACGACGAATACAGTTGAACATTACTACAGTACCCGAAGTATTTCGAGAAGTTGAGATGTCCCCAAGTTATGTTACCATTAAATGTGTGTCATGTTATCAGACATCATGTCACGGCCATAGCACACATGAATAGTATGATATCAGTCCTTAAGTAAACTGGTTGTTTTTTCTTCATTGTTACATGAAAGACAATGTCAACACAATTAAGATAGGAGCAAACCAGTTAACGAGCTTATTCCAGTTTATCGAAAGCTCCTTCCAAAATAACTTGGTAAAGAACTATTGCATTCCTCTGTTACGGGTTTGAAATGATAACCATGATGCCGTCTGCTTTTATTAAATGTCGAAATGTCGGGCAAGTACGTTTGTCATATTTTACAGCCACCATGTACTAGCAATAATTAATGAAGGAGTATGCATACACATTTGCACATTTGTGAACTGGTACATTAGAACCTTTATATTTCATGTAGTGGTACATAAGTAAAGCGCAAGCAGTTACTTACCTCGCAGCCACAAGGGCGATGCAACAAATATTACACAATGTCCGTAGAATAAGTGATAATTCCATTTTGAAACAAGAGCTGTTTCCTTCAAAAACGAGACGAAATTTGGTTACTCTTTGATCTAACCGAACTTGACTAAAGATAACTACTATCGGGGAAGTTTATCGGATTCCAAATTGGTCTTCAATGACGCCAATCTATTGAGGTAATATTTAAAATGTTTGGCATACACAGTGGTGGCAGAGTTTCGTCTGCTAAATGCAGTTGTGTCT
The DNA here is from genome assembly GCA_035222895.1 of Strongylocentrotus droebachiensis. Lineage (NCBI taxonomy): Eukaryota > Metazoa > Echinodermata > Echinoidea > Camarodonta > Strongylocentrotidae > Strongylocentrotus > Strongylocentrotus droebachiensis. The sequence continues at coordinate 262,042 of JAVYIG010000253.1, read as the reverse complement.
GGATGTCTTGCAAAAGTACCCGGCGTCCAATATTTGAAGCAACGATGCGAAAGAGGCTGTCTGAATAAAAGTTTCGATCTGAAGCTAGACACCAACTTCAACGTCTCGGCTATGCATCTTTACGATCCTTGAGATGAAAAAAGCAATGCGAGTTTTGGTCAGGATTCTAAAAGCAAACTAATTTTGTTACAATTTCTTCAATAATGATGACGGTAACGAAAGCACCAAATTTACTCTTGTTATAATCTCCACACAAATGCAGGTATGTCAGAAACGCTAAATGAATATTCCATAGATAAGTCCACAATATGAGCCCGTTTGAAGCGTTCTACATGAAACACATTGAAATCCAGGAGAGAATCGAAGCATACAATCATTCTATCTCAAACAGTACATAATTATGCCGAATGAAACACGGCATGAATGAAATAAAAACATTTTCGTAGCCTTGCAACTGTTGTCGAGTCTCTATCAAAAGTCAAGGTCAACTATGTTTTTCCAATAACAGCGCGTGTTCCTGAACTTGTATGCCAGCAATTAGAAGGAAAAAATATGAATGTCCAGCGAATAATACTAATATCCCAGCGGTGATGAAGAAAGATGCTCACCCAATTTGTGAGAGAGGTAACGCTCCGCTATGTTCACGCAACTCTATTCTACACTGGTAGTAATTTCGGTGTGAGAGAAAAAGTTTGTGCGTGCGTCGCGGGCCGTGCGACAGAGACTTCGTGGGGATAAGAATGGCTACGTCACACTACAATGGGCCAATCACGGCCTTCGCTTTAAACTTCTTTATACCGAACTGTTCTAGATGCTATATAAAACTATGCCCTCCAATTTTAGCGAGTTCGATTATTGCAAAAAGAGGGAGAAAGATGGAAGCGAGTAAAACATAGGAAGAAGGTTGAAAGAAATAAACTATAGAAGCTCGTTTGACTTTAAACAAAAGCATAGTATAGAATTTGTTGAATGAAAAACAAGGTCTTGTCTAATATGTCCTATTTTTCGGGGGGGGGATAGAGTCATCGTTTGTTTATGCGTCTTGCATCTCGCATAATACTTCATTTAAAATGTATCAATCTATCCAATTAATGTTTGAATTATATACTATCATTTGTTTTTGTTCAATGTTTAAATGTGGCAAAAGGATATTTGGCGATCATTCCACCACATTATCGCAAAATACATGTCTTTTGTTGACAATAATCATTGCTGTTTCTAGAAGTTTTAATGACAATACACACTTCAGTCTAACCCCGTCAGTATCATAGGTACATTGTAATATCTCTGTATTAAGCCAGTTTATGAGTCTTGCGATCATTAATAAGAATTTTTAAACTTTCTTGCCTAGACCAAGAACAACAGCCCCCTTTCTTCAAATTTATAGCTTTCCAAATATAACTATTCTTCGAAGCCCCCTTGATCTGCAATACGGGAGGCAGCGTATCATAGGGACCCATTGAGCGTGTAGGGTCATACAATGCCCTTAACCACAAACAAACACGGCCCAGACAAAGGCCGCCACCACCAAAAAGGGAACAATTTTTTTGTATACTCTTTTTTCACCCTAACCAACCAGCGTGTCCGCGTTGACAATGAAAACGATGCCCGAGGTATGGACTATCTTTTGGGGTTTGTTGTGAAAAGTAATTTTAAGGATGGGTAGAGATGTATAGAAATTAGTGTAAATAGTTCGACACCACTGGACGAGTTTTTCCCAGGGAGGTTCCCAAAAGTTTACACATGTGAGAATTCGCGAAAGTACGAAGTTCAGTAGACGACCCAGGTCTGTTAAAATTCCACAGATTTGTAACCACAATTCAATCAAAATTCAAGCACCACCGTCTCATCAATATTAGGTCCATTATTAGGATATAATTTGTTGTAAAATAACAAAATGCTTTTGTACAATACCGCGGGCAAAGCTAGGTGTTTGATTCGCCTCGCCAGTGAACTCAACTTTTAGGAACAAGCACGAATTTATGCAATGTTATTTTAAGCTGCTTTGCATGATATCTTTAACCGAGACGCTCTTGTGAACTATCCCTTCAGAGTAAAATGCTAAAAGTGATCCATATTTAATGACATGTTTCGGTCACAAGAAAGACCGTTTGATCGTATTATCGAAATTTAATGAATATTCCATTCATTAAATTATAGTTGGTCTATATCATTACCATCATTAAATATATCCAAAAAATGCTAAAGCAGGGATTATACTTGTGGATAGTCAAGTCTGACAGATACGAGCGCTGTACAAGAACTCACTTTTTATTATTATTATTATTATTATTATTATTATAATTATTTCACCGAATAATTTTATTACTGGCCAAAGAATATGAGTCTTATCAAGTTTATCGCGTTCAAATGAAAAATAGTATATATCACTAGTACTCACCACATGTTGTTAATAAATGTATACCTAATATAGTAACTAGGTCCTTGGTTCGATTCCCGAGCAGTGACCCATTTCGTCGAATGAAGGTGTCAACTTCAATGGCTATACCACAGGCGGAAATAGTCATCGATGATACACGCGCCAGGAAAAAAGGAAAATAAAAGAAAATGCAAATTTAGCAAACCTAATATATATATCAGCAACCTTGGAAGAAAATACAGAATGCGGTAATTCTCCAGAATAATATTGGTTGTTTTGTTAAAACCGCTTGAAGCTGATAATCGTAATGACATTGGTATTTCTATAGTCCAGAAATACCACACGTCTCTATTAGCTTCTATTAAACCACAGGGCAATAGCCATCAACAACAGATCTGTGGTCATTTAAAGAAATCGGCAGAACTTTGAAGAAATTTGTACACAAAGTGACAAATGATATTATAGTAATCCAGCACTAGTTTAGCAAGAAAGTGTTAAAACTTATTCAAAACGGCGTAAATCTGGATTATAGTATTTGCTAATTCGTGTTCGAATCATCATTTGGGACAATCACCTTTTAAAATAACTGGAAATGTGTGTCAGAAAGGGACAGAGAAGCCAGTAAGAATAACAAGTAAAACTACAAGTACCGACTATTCTTTTGTTAGTGGCAAGGGCGATTGCATTGATCAATATAGATCACTTCATAATGCAATCAAATGTAATGCTTAAATCTTTGTTAAGTGCCTGGTTATACATTATTTCTTTCACCTGTTACGAATAATTGTATTTCAATAGTCAGAATGCGGATTTCATACATTAGCTGTTGTAATTTAGGACGAAAAATAATTGCTTGTCCTACCTAACAGCATGGAATGTATCCAATGCACATTCTTACTATTGCAATACAATTGTTCGTAACAGGTGAATGAAATAAGTTGTTACGAGACACTCAACAAGGATTTGTGCATTAAATTAGATTACAATACGAAAATGGCCTTTGTAACCCCCAAGGAAAAATCATTTTACAAATGAAAAGTTTTAGCCAGAGATGTCGGCGATCATGAGCAACAAAAAAAGATCAGACCCAGTTTCCACGGTAACATAATAGTGTGACGTAATAGCAGAAGCAACAGAAGAACATCTCCACCAATCTTCGGCCCCTCCCCCCCCCCCCCCCCTCCCACGTTGAGCTTCTGAATGTATACACGTACTGTATACTTTATACTAATATACCCATTTATATATTAATTACACAGGCCTAAATATTGCACTTTTGCATTTGATGTCAACACCGGTAAATGGTTTGTGGTTCGTGGGTAATATGAACCGTTTGTGATTGGCCTGTCGTTATGATTCATGTTAGAGTGATATTTTCATGGAAAGCCAAAGGCAAAACCAAAGAAGGTGAAAACAGTTTAGATTTAAGCAAAACTGGACTGCTTTCAAATTCCTGACCCATCAAATTCACAAAGCTGCTTCGTCGTGGACAGGGGCGCTGTTTTAGGGTTACGAGGGATTGTGCCCCTCCCCAATCGAATGAGCGAAAAAGAGAAGACAGGGGGAAACAAACGACAGAAACCCCTCCAAAATCCACCCCCTCCCCCTTTTTATTTCTTCTTCTAGGATTGCATCAACCTGCTAAGTCCCCCGCCCCTCAGTGTCTGCTTTCATGCTGCGCCTTTGGTTGTGGACGATGTTATAAAATATCAATCCAGGTCATTTTTTATAAGTATTTACCACTTCCACTACGTGACGACCGATGCTGATAAAATGTATAGCATTGCAAGATCAGGAATACAGATTGTCACGCAATTTCTTAGGAAACAAATATTTGCCCTCGTAAAAGTCAAAATTGACAAAAAGAAACCACGTAAAGATGACTTTTACCTGTATGATTTACTTCCTTAAATGGATAAGTAAAAACGTAAACGTATTTCCCGTTCGTCTTTTGTTTATTTTTGTTTTGCTTTAAATTTATGTCACTCGTGCGTCGCCGGTTTTTCTTACCATTAAATTCATTGTGTTATTTAGCATCAAATGTTATTGTTTTTTCAGTTTTACTTTCACTTTCATTTTCGACAGAAGAATCAATATTAATAATTACAACAAAAAAACAATCACAGAAATCAATTAACACTAATATTATGCATTTTGCGAATCATTAATTGAATTATGAAAGAGAATGTTTACATTTATTCTAAGTTATGCTTCTTTTTAGACTAAAAACTTTGAAAATGTAAGGATCCACTGAGAAGCAAAGCATTGTCGAATGTGGATCCCTACAAATATTGATAATCACCAAGTTATGTAATAAATACATATGAAAAAAGGGAAAATGAATAGATTAATCTGTGGTGAATGAAAATATAATTACAAATCCATAATTGAAAAAAATATATAACAACAAGCATAAAATCTTCCACTCTTTTTTACTTCTTTCTTCGAAATATTTCATACCTGTATCATTCTCCTAATCGTCAATTGTCTCGATTACCTTCTTAAATAGACCGATGCGGGTATCATCCAGTTTTACCATCTATTTCTTTAACATTTTTTTTTTTTTTTTTTTTATCTCTCTTTGCTATTTCTAGTATCTTTTTATTCACTTTTAATGTCCTCCTACATTTTTATGTATCTACAAATTTACAACATTTTTCAGGATACGGGTTGTTTTGGCATGACAATATTTGAGAAATACCAGATATCTGAGTATCCTTGCGTTTTAGGTTTCGATCATGAACCCGGCCACCCCTCCTTTTTCTTCTTTCTGAGTTCTCTCATCGCGCCATTTATCCGGCGGAAACAACGATTAGAGGAAAAAAGTGGAGTGGGCAAAGTTTTTATGGACAATATTGTCTGCTACGTTCCTCCTTGTCAACCCCTTTTCCCCCTTCTCTTCCTCTCCCATTTTTTAATTACCAGAAGTTGTAGCTCTCCCCCGTTTCTCTTGGGCCGTAGCTAAAAAACAGAGAAAAACATCATATATCTATATGTCTCTCTGCAACGTTTTGGAAATTCAATTAGTGAATGACCTGAATTAAAAATTAGGGATTTCTTGCTTGAAACTCGAATTGATTGACCTGTTTTTGTTATGGAGCGCTGCAAAGGTTAATGGGATTGTGTACTTATTCTTGGCGAGATTGTCTTCCAAGTTCAGGTTGTCTTCGTCAAACTTTCAAAGGATATTGGAAGCGGAAACGATGAGGTAGAAGAATGTTAAACGTCATTGAGTTTGTTACATCTAGTCGTGACGTCCATGAATACTCTATGTAAAGAATACTGATCGCATGTTTTTCTTCACTATGATACTAATGCAGTTTTTGCATGGATTTTCTCATCTTTGAAGAAAAAAATATCATTGCGTAGTTGTATACGATATGATATATCAGTAATTCTGTATCATTTGTCTCAAATTAATCATAATGGATCTTGAAGATCAAGTCCAGGGCCCCGTCTCATAAGGAGTTGATATTAATCGCTATTTATTTGAGATTGATGTCAATCGCAACTATGTACATAAGAGAGTGGGGACTGCAAACTTGCGATTGATTTGAGGACGTGCGATTGATTCGGATCAATCGAAACTCTTAATAATAAGACGAGGCCCCAGATCGCAATCTAATGATCACCTTTAACATTATTCCAATAAGAAAACCATCGATATAATTCTTGATGTGTAACGAAAAGTTGATATAAAAGTCAGTTACTTGTAGAGATGAATCATGAGGATCAAATAATATGATATTAAGTCAAAATAAATATCAATATGAATTTGCATACAGTTTTAAAAACTTGGAGAACCAATCCCGACTAGCACTCGTGCTAACTTTTGGTTCTCCCTTTAACAACATTTTAAGTTTTTAAGTCTAAAAATATCCTTTATTTGACTCACTTATACGCTATTGGAACTCTGTGAATTTCAATTCCAGCCACAAATCTCTACGTATTATTAAGTTATAGCTAATTCACAGGTATGATATGACATGGTATATGATTAATTTAATTTGTACACATGGTTCAACTGTGGATATTTTCTTTTTCTTTGTAACTCATGTACAGGGATATTTTGTTATTTTGTTACCCACTTGAATACATTTGTAACATCGTGTAATATGTTGTTGTTTTTTTGTTGTTAATAATAAATTACTGCTTGATTAGAATATGGTTATGGATTTCTTTATTATTATTCTACTTTCACAGATCTGACATATTCATTCTTCATACAATCTTTTCCGTATCATTAACTTATCACAAATGTCTTGATTTTGAAATTCACGCTATCATGTTATAATACATAAATTCGGTAGCGTTCAGGCTTGTACTGGCTGCAAGCAGCGTGACACTACTGGATATTTCCGATGGCATATGAGCAGTGAGGATCCTTCACTCAATTTGATGTGACCATTAACCTTGTCGCTTAGTATTGAGACAGTATAAACGTCGGGGGAAGAGCACCTCTCCGATAAAAAAATCGTCTGCTGAGCGCCAGAAGGGCGTTAAGTCATAGACGTTTGACATGGAGATAACGTCCTTTTGGCTCGGACCAGGCGGTTAGCAAGAGGAAATTTGGCGGGAAGGGTTTGCTACAAAATATTGTCCTTGTGACTTTAGTGTGGCATTTCTTGACCCGCATTTCTGAATTGCGAGATGCATCATCATCATCATAGGTTCATGAACAAAATGCAGATCCAGACATAGATAATCTTACTGGATTGATACATGTCCGTAGATTAAAAATGTTACCATAACTAACCAACAACAACATCATAGACATTGTATTACATCGTGAAACGTTAAGGTGATGCTATGGTTCCTTTATTAGTAGTAGATGTAGTAGTAGTTGTAGTAGAAATAATTGTAATAGTAGAAGTTGTAGTAATATTGGTGGTAGTAGTAGTAGTATAGTAGTAGTAGTAGTAGTAGTAGTAGTAGTAGTAGCAGCAGCAGCAGTAGTATAGGAGGAGGAGGAGGAGGAGGAGTAGGAGTAGGTAGGAGTAGGAGTAGTAGTAGTAGTAGTAGTAGTAGTAGTAGTAGTAGTAGTAATAGCAGTGCTGTTGTTGTTGTTATTCTTGTTCATCACATAGTGACATGAATATGACTTAAAATATACACGGAGAATACATTCTTTTTAGATTCACGCAAACTATCTACGTATACGTGTGATTATAAATGGGTAACCAATTGAACAGTAAAATCAAACAATTGGCGAGGAAATGTTATTTTCTAATATTCAAAATGGGACATTACTGTGGCAAGGTAGATCCACCATGTCGAATTCCACCTTGCAAACAGTCAACATACTTAATGATAAATAATCATAATAAAACTGGATTTATTTAGCGCTTATCACTGAATACCATCTCTAAGCCCTGAACAAATATCATTATTACCCCGGTTTTCGAATTCATTCACGCACACAGTGTGCACAATTTCTACTCCCTGGGAAGTATTCCTACCATTATAGTCACCTTGAGGGCATATGGCGATTTCTGTCACAAAGGCTTTAGTCATCCTACCAGGTCCTCATTTCTCTCCTGGGTATGGAGTGGCGAATATAGATTAATGTCTTGCCAAAAGACATAAGTGCCGTGTTGGGGATCGAACCCAAGATCTTATGATTTTCAGTCAGGTGCTTAGACCACCCGACTACGGCATCTCTACATCTACACACTTCATGATGACAGCGGTAGTGACGACGTTCATGATGACGATAACGATGATTGTAGTCATGATGATGATAACGATGATTGTAGTCATGATGATGATCACAGGCAGTGTAAAATTAGACAATGTGCCATCTTAGTTAATTCTCTCAATTTATGTCACGATCACCATAGGTCTTATCACACAAGTATTTCGTCAAAGTTACCTGTTTCATTCAGTTACGATATATTTTTATTTAAACACATATCAACTTTGTCAACTTGTTCGGCGACTACCCCCTCCCCCCCGCAAATTCCGAAAAATTGAACAACGTCGTGGTTTTTTTTTCCCTCCTTTTATGCTTCCATTTAAAATTATTAAAAAACTAGAATTCGGCGTAAATATTCATAATTGAATGAAACACGCCCTTAAGACTAAAACAACAACAACAACAAGACAGCTAAGACATCATCACAGCTTAATTGGAAATGACACATACCGGGGCTATTTAATGTTTATTGTCCACGTAAATTGATATTGCTGAGGAGGCAGGAGCTATTTAAGGATGTAATTGTGACTAAAGTTTCCAAATATGCGACTGGCTGATAATTATGATTGAATTTCGTCTGCATCCAGCATGCAAACAAGTTTCTTCTCGGTTAACACGCAAGGTTAACTTGGGTTAGTCATAACTCAGGCATCTCAATTTGGGAAAAAGGATAAAAAGCCACACAGTTTTCATAATTCATTTTCATGAACGTTTGTAGTAATGTTTTATGTTGACATTCTTCTTCTTTTTTTGTCCTCTCGCAATCTCTAATTAATTTAGTTTGATTTGCTTCTCCGCCCCCACCATTTTTTTTCTCTCTCTCTCTCTCTCTCTCACACACACACACACACACACTCTTTCTCTCTTTCTCTCTCTCTCTCTCTGCCTTTCTCCTTTCCTTTCCTTATTCCTTAATCCCTTTGATATTGATTATATGCTACCGACAGCCTATACTTCTAATTTTGTTTTCAAATTTAGTATAATATTCATTATTCGCGTTATTTTATTTCCCAATTATATTAGTTTCACTCAGAAGAGCAATCACCTTTCGTTTTCAAACATTCCGTCGTATCAGATTTTCTGACAACTCTTTCTTCTTTTTTTTTTCTTTTTTGGTGCGAAACTTGATTTAGAAAATCAAAGAAAATATTCAAGTAACAACGTCGAAACATCCGGGACACTTCATAACGTGGGCATCAATCACTCTTATGAAATATGCATTGCATTAATAAAAGCGGTCAAAGCTAATTAACGACTTCACCCTAGCGGGGAAAATAGGCCAGTTCTTCGAGACGATCGGTCAAGATCGCGAACTTCGGCCCCCATACTACTTCGGCCTGGTCCCATGGTCAAGTCAACATGACGTCATTGTGACGTATAAAAGGCAGGTAGCTCAACAACAATAAATCCCCGACCCGTCCGCCCGGCCAATGGTCAGTTCTCAGGAAGCTGGGAAATATTGAATTTCACATATTTCGGGAAATTGTGGAACTTCCACCGACCAAAACAAGAACGACAGTGGTCATTTCTACTTTCGTATATAGATCACTGTACTCGAGATTTGGTGCCGACGGGCACTGCGATTTTTGGCACACCAACCAATGTCTGATAATTCCAAAGGGATACAATATCCGGCCGGACGTTGAGAGAAAAATAATATCTCTATTAAAATTCAATAAATGGAAGTCACTGTTGGATGTTCTTGTTGTTATTGTGAGATCTGAGAACTTCTTGAGACGTAATGGTATATTATTTTGTTCAGGTTAGATGACGCAGTGTTTCAACTATTCTCTTGTAGTTTGGTAACCAAATATGTTTTGTGGGTCACTACATGATTGTATTTGGTTATTTTTGTTTATGAATTCTTAAATGCGTGGGAGCATGGTCAATAATTCCTGAAGAGGTCAATTTTCTCACGATATGTCATAAGACAACAATTCAAAGATTGTCCTTTATTCTTATATTTATTACAATCATATAAGTTGGAACTCAGAATATTTAAAATACATAGAATACATAATGATGTTAAACATTTGCTAGGTAAACTAGATTAATAGCTAGATGATAGCAACATTCATGTTTATCATATATAGAACTCAAAGTAGACGAATAAATTGATTGCATACATATGAGTCGTGTGAAATAGTACGTATGAAAATATATCACAATCTTTGTAGAGGTGTTTTGGTCTAGTGGATAAGTCACCGGACTGTAGATCACAAGGTACGGAGTTCGAATCCCAACCCGGAACTAACCTCCTTCGATAAGTCATTAATCTACATTTGCTGCTCTCCACACAGGTTTTAAATGGGTATACGGTAGGATGCGAAAGTTTATATAGTTTGCTCAGCATTTTGAGCGCCAGTAAAATGGCGCCTGGCTGCATTGCTCCCCAGGGAGCGGAGAAGGTGCATGTATTAAGCGCTATATAAACGCGGAATATGTTTATTATTATTTGAATCAGAGAGATAATATTGCATCAAGCACGCAGATAATTATACAAGTAGATATGCAAGACAAACACTACTAATTATAATGTGCAGGAAATTGCCATCGTTACCATTGGCATGCCATGATCCAAAAGACGACTTGAAGCTCACATTATTTCTACATACTCTGGGTGCACTTAGATATAATGAAACTGTGTGTGTACGAGGCAAATTGCAGCACGTTGCAACTTTACATTGAAAAATATAACTGGCAAATATTAGGCTTTGACCTTAAACTTGTTACCAAGTATTGAATAGTGCGTTTGACAGAAGTAATGGGTAATAAATGACAAATTCTGTGAATGGTACATGATGAATTTTAGCTCAAATGATTTTCGCTTATTATCAATGCCCTTTCCCCATGTATCTGACCCCAACTTCTTGTTCTTCTCTCTCTCTCTCTCTCTCTCTCTCTGTCTCTCTCTCTCTCTCTCTCTCTCTTTTCTTTCTCTCTGTCTCTCTCTGTTTCTTTCTTTATCTCTGTTTTATGTTTTACCTTTACCTTTTCGCCCCGACTTTTGCTCTTTCCGCTCTCTCTCTCTCTCTCTTTCTCTCTCTCTCTCTCTCTCCATCTCCATCTCCCTCCCTCTCTCTCTCATTCTCTTTCTCTCTCTCTCTCTCTCTCTCTCTCTCTCTCTCTCCTACTATCATTCTCTGTTTCTCTCTCATGGCCATGTCTCATCTGATTTAATATGACAAAATCAGGAGTCTATTTTCTATTTTGACCTATTATAGTCTACTCCTCAATTGATATTGAATGCCTTGCATAATTAGAAAAGTGACTTATCCCTTATGCATTCCCTATGTATGGTGATCAAACACATATTTCACCAAAATGACAAATGCCCTTCAACTTTCATGAATCACATTTTCTAACCAAAAATATCCTAAATGTAATGCATAAACCTGTCAGACAGATATAATTTTGTCATGCAACTGAAACAGGACAGAAATGTTTGTGACCTCCTCAACATTGTCGATTATGAAGTTCACAGGAGGGAGCAGTTGGACGATGACATTTTTACTTAAAATGTCCCTACATGCAAGGCCTATTGTCCTCACTGGTTTATTAGGCCTGATATTATAAAAGAAAGAATGTCATTCAATTAAATAAGATATCAGATCTCAAAAGCAAAACATCATGCAAAAATTAATATCCATCTATTTCGGGGATATGACCACAAAGAAATCATCATGACTTCTGAAACATCAATATTACCAGCAAAATCAATCAGTTCATTAAATACTTATTTCAAAAGTGATTTTGTTAGGCAGTTTACTGATAAGGACATGCAGAAAGGAAATATATACCAAAGAGGCAGATTTCTTTTTAAGAAATTTGCCTTAAATTGTGTGATATGCCTTTGAAGTAGTTTAAGGTTGATTCATGCAAAGTCCGACAACTTCCATTATCTAAAGAAGTCAAGCGGCTCCTTTGACAAAGGCACCAAACCAATTGGTATACTTTATTTGGTAGTTACAAATAGTTTAAGGTATGTAAGTAATGATTACTTTGGAAAGTTATTCTTTAAGATGTGAACCATTGTGACATCATTGAAATCTACGATTGAGCGTCAGCACTGTAGATGTTATATCATTTCAAATCGAAACTTCTGCCACGATAAACGTCATCAAAGGATTATTAATGAAGAAACCAATTTACACCAAACTCACTAAATAATAAAACCATCGGTCACCAAGGGAGAAATTCGGGGATTTTTATGGGAGGAAATATTTCAGGTCTCCAAGGGCATTTTGAAGATATTTTGGGCTCTTATGACTCACCTTCATCCCCAAAAGAAGAAGCGTGAAGGTGGAAAGAGTTTCTCGTCACGAGATGGATGAAGGAAGGGGGTCAAACTTTGGTTGAAAATGTATAAATAGTAAGGGTTATAGGGTTGAGGTATTCGGGAATTGACGTGACAGGTCATTAATTCAGCAATACCACCTTGATCATTCTCAATTTTCAAATGTTTCTTCGTTAGGATCATCTCAGTTCGAATATGTATGCTTTAGGCTACCATCGAAATAAAGTATCTTCGTTTTGATTTGTTAATGATATGTAAAATGTGTATTAAACGTTACTGTACTTTCGTACACTATATACCTATTTTCGTTTGTATCTTTGTGTCATTATCTATGTATAATGTATGTGAATTGTATTCATAAGTCATGCATTGCTATTTATAATTTATGTTTGTTTGTACTCTCATACCTCGAGAGGGGGTCAAAGAGTCATTAAAATTCTACAAATTCTACAAAATAAAATTCTACAAAATCTACTGAAATCCAAGATTTGGGTCATGTGACGTGTAGATACCTACAATTTTTTATTCGATTGTAAATAAATTCGGTACAGCTATTTTCTTAATCTTTTGAAATATTACCATGATTGCATGGTTCATTTTTTAGGCCCCCTTGGGAAATCAAACATCACAGATTACGGTAGACATGAATTCAAGTCAGTGAATCTCTCTCTCTCTCTCTTTCTCTCTCTCTCTCTCTCTCTCTCTCTCTCTCTCTTCCTCCCTCCCTCTTTCTCTCTCTCTCTTGATATCATACACCTGTAGCATAGACACAAATATATCAGGAGCTTTCATGCTCTTCATTGTAAAAGTAGTGTAATAAATTTGAAAATATTATGAAACCAAACATATCAATTGTATTCGTGTCATGCGCGGATAATGATAATAACATTATAAAACCATTTTTTTTTTTGCTTGAGTGATTTTTTTCTTCTTCTTTTCTCCGGGGATCATTAGTCATATTCCATGAATAGAAAACACAACCGGAGACCCAGGTGCTAAACCGTCAAAAGTTGCTGCAGCTTATCTGATGTTGTTTATATAAAGAAATAAATATAATACCCGAGGGGAATCAACCTCACACTGCATTGTACCTGTGCAATTCAAAAGGTGCACACGTACATGTATTTTCATTTTCCGTTTTAATCCCGGGCGTGATAAGCCGTGTACGTCGGCAGATTAAAATCGGCTGAGCAGAAATCATTATTGGAACTCTTCCGCGTCTGGAGGCGAAACAACCTAGAGTTCAAGACGGTCAGAGGAACCCAGTCATATTGCTCCGATTGTCTCATTTTCGCTCGCGTGAACATTGCCAGCACAAACCACTGACCTCTGCCTCCTGAACGGATCATCGCCCATTCCATTCACTATACGTTACGTACTATAAAGGCTGTATTGTCTGACCGTTCATGAATATTCATGTTTTTGCTAAACTCGGCAAAATGTTTGCTTTTACTAAATGGAAAAATTACGGTGGGGGGTTGGATGAAATGGACATAATGAAATAGGCAGAAGTGATCTATGATAATTCATGCTTTTTATGTTTCGTGTGCTCGACCTATAATCTTCAAATCGCTTGGTAAACTGAGTCCAAAGTTAGACTTGTTTCACATGTGTATTATAGGCAATGACGAGCTTGCAACCTATTTTGAAAAATTACGGTGGGTGAACTTTCAAAAGTCAATGAGACATGAGGGCTCCAATGAAAGAGCTAGTGATAACGTACGTCGGGGTGGATGTGCTTTTCGTTTAAACAAAAAATGAATTTTTAACGATTTAAAAAAAAAACGTCCATAGGCTAACATGTTAGGCTGCCGACTCAGATCATGCTCTGACGATAGGGGGCGTTGTGAAATGAGACTAACCGGAGCCATATGTAAAACATTATTCACCGAATAAAAGAGTTTGCAGAGCCCTAGGACTTGATATCTTATCCCTCTCCCTCAACTTTTGAAAGTTTGCTATACTCAAATTATGATAATTCATCTTTTCATGAATTGTGAGAAACGCCTGAAGGAATATTAGTCTCTATATACTTCAATTTGTCACTTGTACAATCATGAAGTTTATTCAACCTGAATGTTCTTTTCCTCGTTGCATTTTAGCTAGTTTTCTTTATTACGTTTATCACTTTATCACGTTTCACGTTTTCTTTATCCCTGTAACTACAATGTAATGAATATATGCCACAGGGCTCTCTTGTACATGTAAAGCAGACCGGACTAGCCCGCCTTTGACATGTTTAAATTTGTTTTCTTCTTCCTTCCAATCTACACAGATAAATAATGTCTGGCACATGTTAAATACGTGTTTGAACAAAGATATTCTTCTTCATATTTTGCAATGTTCAATGTTCTAAAATTAAATCCCGGGTGATTCATGAAAAACCTCGTTATGTCGTAAAATAATACTGGATATGAAAAATTAAAACATTATCGTGTTATTTATTTAGTCTATTCTTAATGAATAATGCAATAAAATATTCCAACGTCAAATGTCCTTCCGAAGTTACATTAAACGATTACATTTTGCATAATACTTCAGATAAAGGAATTCAATAGCTCGGTAGCATCAACATATCTGGGACTCGAACAATTATTTCTTCATGAGAGAAGATAAAGATTCGTGGCATTTCTATCGTCTGTCAGATTCTAAACAAAATCCTGAATTTAGCTAATGCTGCAATCATAATTATAAACCTTTAGGTCAGTCAGGATTCCCATGCATTTTACAAGCCGATCGCCTGTCTGATTATACCAAGATATTTATGATTGGAAATCGAAATTTCCAAAAAGCGTTTTTTTCCAACGGTTTTTTTATAAAACTACTGAGTCTATTGGGGAACATGAGTATGGTAAAACCGGTCACTCAAAGATTTTTAATTTTATGAGGCACTTCATGATCATTTTGAAGCGCAATTTTGTCAGAGCTTCAATATTACACCATATCACAGACACTGATAACACATAGGGCCATGCATCTCAGATTTAACATTGTTAAACGAAGAAGATCTTTCGCTCTCATCAATACATATGAAACCAATTATACTCCCATTGAAAGTTTAGATATGAGCAGGTAAGTGAAACTCTTTCACGTCAAACACAGGAATACCTGTATAATCTCGGGAGAAATTAACCATGTGACGACAGTGACGTGACAGATGTCAGAATTTCCTCCACCCTATACCCCCCCCCCCCCTCCCCCTTCTTCGCTCCTCCCCTCACTTTAAACCTTTACCAAAACCCTCATTCTTTTGACATTTGACTTTCATATTATTATTAATACAGTTAAGGTGTGTATGCGCGCACCTGTGAAAGTAATGTTTGACTCTATAAGACGTCTCCACACATGGGAGAGGGGGGGGGGGGGGAGGAGGACAGAGCAAAAACAGTTAAGAATATAAAATATCAGATTATACAGCTACATTTAAAATGTGAACATATGATTGATAACCAAATGTATGCTCCAGGCATCAACTGATTAGCTTACAACTTTTACTCCGCTTTGACCAACCGGCATTAAAGCGCCAGAAAATATTGTTAAAAACACGTTATACTAGCAAGACTAGAGCCGCCCATTACCTACACATGGGTTGAGAGGGGCACATGCAGATTAATGTCTCACGGAAGGACATTGATGATGTGACTTGGTCTCGATTACCTGATCTATAGTTGTGGTCCCTCACCAATAGACTACGAAACCTCTATTTGATTTATATCATCGCGGGGTAACGTAAGGAGAGGAAAATTGTAAAAAAGGAAGTAAGGTTAAATGACGCTTTGTCATGACCGATCTATATATTGCATTTAGTACTCAACTTTATCTCCAATGTCGTGCTTTGCTCTTTTAAGGGCATCCTCGTAAATATTGCCAATAACAGATGTACATGTACTTCACTTTGTTGTCTCGTAAATGCCTCGAAAACAAATCCGACAAAGTTTTAGGGCAAGTAGGGCAAATTATCCGATCAGTAGTGGCGACGGTATGAAACATCCTGTACCCCGTCTTACAAAGAGTTAATATCAATCGCAAATAAGTTGCGATTGATATCAATCGCAACTATGTACATAAGAGATAGGAGATTGCAAACTTGCGATTGATTAGAGGACTTGCGATTGATTCGGATCAATCACATCTCTTTTTAAGACGGAGCCAAGATCTCGAGAATTATCATCATTATTAAACAAAATATTATGACACTGATATCATCGTTATTTGGGAAAACTCCATAATAACACTCAAACGTGTTGATTCTCTATTTTCCGGTATAGTTGCTTACGGTGTAATATTGGTATAATCAAGAAATTACTGGTATAATCACCGATGGGCAGTATTAGTGAATGATATTGTAATAATGGAGATGACATTTGACCACCATGCCGTGTCCTTCTACTCACTTAAGTTTCCCCTAAATCTTGATTCCTCGCCCTCTCTTTTTCTTCTACACGTTTCTCTTTCTTCTCTTACTGCCTCTGCTTTTCCAATTTTATTTTTTATTTTTCTCTTGACCTAGGTGTATGTCTCTCTATTTCTCTCACCTCTCCTCACCTCCCCCCCCCCCCTCTCTCTCTCTCTCTCTCTCTCTCTCTCTCTCTCTCTCCCTCTCCTTGCAAATTCCCAGAAATAACTCCGTTACGGTCCTACACACACTAGTCGCCTGTGACATCCCACCATCCAACCGAGGAAACCAGTGGCGTGCTGAAGAGTGGGAAATATTATACCTCACCGGACAGCACGGCCAATTGCCCGCTAATTTTCAGATCAAAAATAGAAACAAATTCACCTCTCCTTTCCGCCATTTTAATACACAGACGCTGAGAAGTGCGTGTTTCTTTGACACCTGATCAAACATACATGACATAAATGGACAAAGTATAATTATTTGTACTGCCTAATCAGAACGTGATTAAATGAAAGGCGGTGTTGATTGTGCTCAGAGAGCTTATACTAATTTTCATATTTAAAGTCCAAGGAATATGTCGATGTACATTAGATCATGTGCGAGCTATAAAAACAAAAGCCTGATACAAAAAGGTAGAATCGATTATTTCATCTCGACATCAATAGCTATATTGTGCAGATTTTCTATTTTAATGCCTGCATTATCAATTAGTATTTAATTGTTTCATTAAGTATATATATAAAACAGCAGGAGTTAACATACCTTGACTAAATAACAAGCAAATAAAACATCTTGACAACTAAAATGACTAATTCTAAATTTGAAATTGGGAGACGTTTAAATGCCATTTCCAATTTCACATGAAGATTTCATCAAGTAAGCAAGCTTAGCGTGGCTTACAAATTTTACAGTCCATTTGGTCGGATATGAACATTTGTAATCTTAAATAAAAGCTTGTCTGAAAGTACATGTAGTATTATGTTAATACTATTTATATAATCTTGCAATTAATTGTGGTTCGTAATAAGTTTACAGTTTCAATTTTGACAAATTTGAATGTAACAAAATAATGAAGTAACAATGATAAGGATATTGATGATAATAATAATTACTTCATGGGCAGCGCTCAATGTCCAATAATCCCAAGTGTAGCACGGAGGCATATCTGACACTCCTTACACCTCGGTGGAGAGCGGCAAATGCAATGTACTGTCTTGCAAAAGGACGTTTGTGCCCGGTGGGATTCGCACCATCATCAACCTCGCGATAGAATGTCAAGTGGATCTTCCACTACACCACAGGAAATTCATTTCCTAGAGAAACAAAACATGTATTTGCCTTTACCATTTCAGAACAGATGGTAAAGGAATCCCCGTTCTTTTTTTTCTCTCTTCTTTTTCTTGTTTTTTCTTTTTGGGAAAGAGAATAGGTACACATCTCCTACATCGGTTGTTTAAAGGGACTTGGTAACACTGTTCAGATGAGAGAAAATGGTGCTAATATAGTGACTTCAATGCTAGATGTACAATTAAAGATAATCTGAAAGTTTGAGTGAAAACATACCATTATTAACAATACAAATTGGGAAAACTGATCTGCTCGATTTATCAATTCTCCCAACTATATTTTTACTATTTAATTTTAGGTGAATGTAAATCGTCATAAAGCAATGAATTGGCTCTATATACCATTCCAGTCATTTCAGTATTAACAGATTTGTTCAAAGCCTGTCTTATGTCTTATTTTCATGGAAAAACGGTTGGGAAAAGTAAAACAAAATGATTGAGAGAATTTACTGTTATAAAGAAAGTTGCACAGTGAAGTTTCACAGAAAACCATAAATATGTTTGTTGTTTGAGAATTTTTTCAGGTAATTTTGCACGTTAGAGAGTACAGTAGAAGGAATATGTTAAAGATAAAGTTGAGTTCTGGTCATGTGATTGCATTGTGAAAGAAACGGTGTGGAATCTATCAGAAAAGATTGATCATCTAGTATATAGTAATTTTGGGGGTATTGCAAGCTTCTGGAATCATCAAAATGATAAGAAATTTGGCCAAATCTTGGCAAAGTTACAAGCACTGTACACAGAATGATGTATATGGGACTACACGAGCACATGGCGAAAAAACCTACCCCCCCCCCCCCCCGATTTTTACGTATTTTATGTCATATTTAGAATATTAAGGCATTCGAAGAGCCATGCTTTTCAGGGAACATGTTTAATCTGATGTCTTCCACCCTTGCATAATAACAATGATAACGCTCACAAATTATGTTTTACCTCTTCCCAGAACTCAACCTTCTCTTTAAAGGCACACTGTCCTACTTGTAGCTACTTGCTCCCTCTATATAGAAAACTTCCAAAATCGGTGCCTGTTGGTCCCCCATGATCCTCTTTTTCTTATGTTAAATGAGAGCTGAGTTAATGAGATAGCCACCTGTCACAGTGACCTTGCTGGCTCGCTGTGTGGTCTAATCCCTTCTAGCTGCAGTAGTAACGCCTACCTTTAAGTAACATTTCATACAAAAATGATGCAGTTTTGCATCAACCTTCAACAATGTTACCGAGTCACTTTAATGTTTTAGCAGTACTTGGAGACCCTATTTTACATGACCTAGTCGGTATTTCTCCTCAACTTGATTACGAAGATCAATTCAAAGATCAAGTGGCCCCTGGAGGCTAATCCATAACAATCGAATCAAACATTGCCCTGAGGGTTTGCCATTACATTACATTTTGACATGACTTCAATCTCCTCTTCGTGTTGGACTGCAGAGGCGTAGAACGAGGGGCGCCTGTAAACAACCCCCCCCCCCCCCCTTCCCGGATTCAGGGGGCGGACTCACCATGGGGCGTTTTTTTTTTTTTTTTTTTTTTTTTTTGGGGGGGGGGGGGGGGCCGGGGTTCCCAGGGGACGACCGATATTATCACGTTCGGTCGATGCGTGGTAAAAGGGCCGGATCATATTATAATGTGTCTTTGCAATTAGGTGAGCTGGTCACATTGAAATCCCCCTATGAAGTAATACAGTTTCTTTCTGTCCCTGTCCCAATCTAATGTCAAATTGCATAGTGATAAATAAAGATGAGAGAGAGAAGAACGTAAGAAGGGCGAAACACCAAATAGTTCTCTATTATGAAGCCAATGTACCTCTAAACCACCATCAACGATTAGAGACATGTGCCCCTAATCTCTCCCCATCCCATCACGCCCCCCCCCCCCCCCCTCTCTCTCTCTCTCTCTGCCCCCGGACAAGACCCATGATCACACCGATGGGTACCTTGCATTTTTCAAAACGTTTCCATCTCCAAACTTGAACAAAACATGAAACAAGAAAGAGTTAATTGGATTTCAGGCTGATCGATGTCTTCCATACGGAGAATAATTCCCTCCAGTCATTTCAAGATTGCCCCTATTGCCCAATAACTTTATCTTGCGACAACATTTTACATCCTCCACGAAAAATAACCATTTCAGCAAACTCAACTGAAACACACTCAAATCATATGTAAATTTGCTTTGCGTACAAAGGATCATTTCCTGACTTGGCCGTCACCCATATTAAATTGCACATCTAGCGCCAATTGAAAACCGCATTTTATTCTTCCTCGACCACTTTACTGAATCATAATTAATTTGCCGACAGACATGTTCATGGTCTGAACACGTAGGGCGCTAACATTATTCATTGGTCCAATATTTTATGAAGACGTTATCAAAATTCAATTGCGGTTTTCTAACGGGAAAACCAACAAGGTCTAACCAACCAATTTAGAAACCTTCTTTTTGTTGAAATAAATAATGGACTCCAAGGCCTGGAGATGAAGGAAATCAAGTATTATGGAGTTTTAACAATTATTTAGGGAAAAAGGATTTGGGGTTAAGGATCAGAAACTTGCGTGTATTCGGTCGTTGCACCTGAACCTAATCAATTATTGGGAATGTACCAACATTTGACGTAAGGGTAAACAATATTTTGACGAGCGTGGTGGAGTGGGACAAGAACTCCTACCTTCGAGACGAAATTGATATTCTTGCAGAAATATCATCAACAAAACAGCGTTCGGTGACCTTTTTTGGTGGTTTCGTTTTGATGTAAATGGTTTATTTCTAACGAATCGTTCATAAGGAGTATACACCGTCACCCATCTTTTCCCTCTCTCTCTCTCTCTCTGTCTCTCTCTCTCTCTCTCTCTCTCTCTCTCTCCAATTTGTTTTCGTTCTGTAGCTACATGTATATAGCCTATTATGTTGTTTGTCTATTCATTTAGTAAATGTCAAGTTATGATGGTAAGGGGTGAACCCCTTCACCCCTCCTTTTCCAATTGCTCCCTGTCCTGAATCTCTCACCAAAATAGCGTATGTGATACCTCCTTTCAAAGTTCCAATTATTATTATGCCTCAGTCAAAGCAACGAGACCGACACGAGACCGACACGAGGCCAACAACAGACACGAACTTTTAAAAAAAAACATTACAGAGAGTCTGTCGGTTCGGAGTCGGAGTGTAGTTGGTTTTTCGGGGGGAGGGGAGGGGATGACTGGGGTATATTTTCATCTATTACAGGACGGATACTTCAACTGGTATTTCATCGACGACGTGAGAAAAAAGCTAGACTTGATTATCAAAATAACAACTTTAATACGCTATTGCCCCTTATTGCCTTTACATTGTACCTTCGGTCAAAGTCGGCGGATTGCGGGTAACATTTTCCTGTCAAATCGGAGAAATGTATGATAATTTTCACCTTTCTCGCTATGTTCTAAAATAAGAATTTACGTGGTATCATAAACCTGTGTTTAGTATAGGTCTAAAACATTTTTCCAGTTTGTTTCTCCCCGTTAGGAGTAGTGTCCAAACGAAGTTGGCATGAGATACCTGCGTCACGGTTTGGTTAGTGAGAAAAATGTCGAATCGTGGGTTAAATGGTGTCTAACCACATTTTCACGTCCAGATTATATCATTTAAGAGCCAAGATCAACCAAAGAAATTCGAATTATTCAATTATTGGTCATTTTGAATCATAATGTACTGTAGGCGATACGTCTTTCTCCCACTCATTTGTCTTGTGAACCAGACCCGTATCATTTTGTTTGTACATTATGTTTGTTAATACATTTGGAGGCTACCAGACTATTGTACATATTAGATGCTGGTAAGTTTATTTTCTTACCCTTACAGAATGAAACAAATTATATCAAATTCTTCACTATTGAGGTAAAGCACACATCAACAACCAGCCATTAGACAATTTTAAATAGTTTTACTAATGCAGAGTTCGTTATTAGCACACTTGAAACTGATGTCTCTCCCCATCTCTCTCTCTCTCTCTCTCTCTCTCTCTTTCTCTCTCTATCTTGCTCTCGCTCTCTCTTTTACACTCTATCTCTCGCTCTCTGAAATCAACTTTATACCCAAAGTTTGAAATGATATGAATTGTTTGAAACTATAATTATGTAATGCCGAAATTGGAAGTAAGCACCCTTTGCACATAAATGTGCACACTAAAACAGACCCTCTCAACCCATTTTTAAGCCAAAGTGCGACCCCTTTGGCCTTCGTATTCACCCACAAAAATAACCTACACTTACCTTGGTTATTTCCTTGGTATGATAACCATTAAGCAATCCAATTAGTTTTCGTCCATGAATACGAGGAATGATTTCAATTTACATCATTTATCATGTATATGACAGGAAAGGTGCCTTACACTTTCTACAACGACGGAAATCTTTAATAATCAAGCCTACATCCCTGATCCCATTACTCATATCCCATCTCTACTCCCACGTATGACTTCTTCTAGAAGATGAGGGATGTTTAATCGGGGTTAAAGACATCACTCTGGTTCTGTTTCCATGATGTGAATTGCGTCATAGTTCGCATACATTGGACTTAAAAATTACAAGGGAATTACGCTGGAACTCGCTGCCAAGAGACTCGGAAAGGGTTCTGTCATCTTTCGGATACAGAATTATGATGATGATTTTCATTCACGGCCTTTACGGCAGGGTGCAAGACAGGGTGTGCGCGATACGTAAGGCCTAGCGGCCGTCAAATTGAAGTCCATTTTCGATGTTTTATAATAATCATTTTCGGGTAAATACCCGGATTAACAGGATGGTGTTGAATAAAATTGCCCATGAGAACCCACGACAACGTGCCCTTAAGAACTACCCCAACATGGACACTGCCAGCAAAGTTCACCAAAACTTCGAATTTGAATTCAATATATTGTACACAAAAAAAAGCACACTGTTTCAATTAAAGTGAAATTAGTAAACCGTCACACTCCACCCAGGTGAAGTAAATGGGTACCTGGTAGGAATTTATTCCTTGAAATGCTAGAGCGCCGCATGGCAGCCGTGCTAAAGCCAGGGTAATAATCGGGAGCGCCAGGAGGGGCAAATCTGACTGACATGAGCGCTATACAAGTACCCATTATTATTATTGTTGTTGGGATTGATAGAAAAGAAATACGTGGGTGACGATAGGAGCTTTATTAATAGTGCGCAACATCCTCGTGTAGTAAAAATAAATAAAACATAATATGCAAATGATGGCACACTGTATGAATCACGCAACCATTTGTTGTATCATTATAATCATAATTATGTACCTTTTTATTGCCGTGCACAACAATAAACTTGACACTCATAACCCAGCACATCAACGAGCCTGACATCAGACCGACCACAGACCGTACAATTACATTTAATACAACCGAAAGGAAAAGATTTAGTCGGTTACGGTCGGTTTCTGGAGTCAGTTCGGAAGTGCGACTGATGACGATACTCCAAATCGACAGCACCATGGTCATTCGGGGTAATGTAATATTTCATTCGGTCTGTTGTTGGTCGTATGTCTGTCTCGTCATTGTGACTGAGGTATACCACGAAATAAAAATTTCACTGAAATTATGAAACTGTCACGCTTCAAGGTACTGTATGCTGTGGTCTGGTGGATAAGTCAACCGACTGCAGATCCACAAGGTACGGGATTCAAGTCCCGCCGCGGCACGAAAGTCCTTTGGCAAGACGTCGATCTATATTTTCCACTCTCCACCCAGGTGTAAATGGGTATCTAACGTGCTTGAGCGCTAGTTACTTTGGCAGCTCGATCGGCTATAACCATGGTAATTAGTGTCCCTTTATATGGTTATATGTGTAAAGCGCCATGAGCGTCAGAGCCTGGCGGATACCGGCGCTGTATGAATATTCATATGATTATTATTATAATCCGATTGAATTAACGTCGGCCAATGATGCAATGTGTTCTCATCTGTAACCACACGCTTTACATTAAAATCAAGCAGGCGGATAATTTGAACCATATACCAAACTATAATACCTTTGGGATAACTTCCACCCATCTGCTACCTGTAATTGGCTGACTGCTTAATCTGATACCTGGAATATTTCCTTAACCCCGTTTCCGAATCGGTAGTTTGGTGGCTACCCCTTTCCGTCGTTCAAATGCAATTTTAGCTGTCAAATTACAGGTGAGAATTGACAAGTTATTGGAATAAAAGTAAATTAAAGAATGCTGTCCAAATGAGCAAAAAAGGGGGAATTAATAACCTGTCTGTCTTCAATTTTGTGTGTCAAGAAATACTTAGATATTCAACAATTTCATGGTTTCAACAGACAGCTGTTAATCATTGTAAAACAATGCTCTTGAATACAACAAAAGAAAAACATCTATCAACGTATCACAATCATAGATTCTGCAAACGGCAGCCGCATCAAATTTGAGAGATGAATATTATCTTTTACGTTAACGAAAGATATGATTATTGAGAAAGTCTGTGCAGAGTTCAATTATATAATGCTATAATGACATCATGATAAGCGGAAAAATCACAGAGCACACTTAACAATAGAGTAACAGATTGTGATATACAAATTTGGAAACAGAACCATAACAACTAAAATAACTACTATTATATTCCACGTACTAAGAATCTTGCTCGACGATTGGTCAAAGATAAATCACGTGATGAAAGAAACCCATCATTGATGCTAGAAGAAAAGTTCGTTACACTGTGTAGATAGTCCTACTATTATCATTATTATTATTATCATTATCAATAGTATTATTATTATTTATCATCATTATTATATTATATTATATTGTATTATTATTAAGAGTAGTAGTAGTAGTAGTAGTAGTAGTAGTAGTAGAAGTAGTAATAGTAGTAGAAGTAGTAATAGTAGTAGTAGAAGTAGTAGTTTTAGTAGTAGTAGTTGTTGTAGTAGTAGTTGTTGTTGTATTAGTAGTTGTAATAGTAGTAGTAGTAGTAGTAGTACTAGTAGTATCATAATGCCATCAATGATGGGCGAACTATATTTCATCACGTGATTTGCTTTTGACCAATCGTAGAGCAAGATTCTTAGTACAGTGTATGTGGAATATAATTGGTAATAGTACTACTAGTAGTAGTAGTAATAGCAGTAGTATTAGCAGTTTTAAAGTCGCCATATAAACATAACAATAACATAACATGCACAGTATATGACAGATTGAAGTTAAATCAAATAACTGTTGCCCTCGGGCATTCGGTTCTATTACAACATAGAAAACAATGGCATAACACTGTAATGCATGAAACATTTTAGCATTACAAGGTTTAATATGGGATTATATAGCACGCCATATTGTTTAATCAAAAGAATGATTTTCAGTTTTCGATCCAGGCACGTGTTTTGTAAACACCTTTGTTGACCCGTCCTTGCCATGATTACGTCCGAAAATATATAGTTTAATGGAAATCTCGAGAAAACAAAAATACAATAAATTGAGGAAAAGAGCAATGCAATATGAAAATAAAGAGAATTTCGACATTGAAACGTTACGTTCATCTGTTCGAAAATGAAGATTTATTGTTTAGACTTGGCTTTGACCAGTTTCATGCTCTTTTGATACAGAATAGAAAATATGACATAACACTGCAATGCATGAAATATGTTAGCAAAATAAGGTTATTATTTGTATAATATAACATGCCTTACTCCTGTTGATATGCCCTTGCCTTTATTACGTCCGAAAATTCAAAGTTCAATGGAAATATTGAGAAAACAAAACTACGATAAATTGAGGAAACGATCAGTGCAATATGAAAACAAAGAGAATTTTGGCATTGAAACGTTACATCCACCTGTTCGAAAATGACGATTTATTGTTTAGACTTGGCTTTGACCAGTTTCATGCTCTTTTGAGTGTTTTTATTTCATGCATCGGTTGTGGTCACTCTCGAATATTCCACCAGCTGTCACAGTTTATCACATCGATACGTTCTCTCACCTTTTGGCTTACAAAAATAACTGAGGACTTTCTTCTTGAGAATAATAATATTGAAGGTAACATTCTGATAATCTTGGGGTGCGTTTATGCTTGATTTTTTTCTGGCCAGAATCAGGCATCTGTTACGCGTTTAGTTCAAAACACGGTTGCGTCCTTCACAGAAAAACGGCGATCGTAAACTCACAAAAAGGTGCGTTTTGGATCGGCGATTCTGGGGAAGCATAAACGCACAATCATTTGTAAACGCGTTTAACGTAGCATGCGCAGTGCAGGTTTGCGAATCCAGCTGCAGACTGTGCACTGCACTTTTCTGGCTCCTCCAGGCATGATTCTGGCTCTGAGCCAGAGAAGTGAGCATAAACAGTACACCGTGGAACTGCGATTACGATGAGCGTTTCAAATCGCTCATTCTGCCTTAAAAAATCAAGCATAAACGCACCCTTGGAAAGTTAAGACATTCATCCACTTCCGAAAGATTGCAGCGCGGTGAAATACTGACAATGAAATTGAGATACATGTATGTTGAGTCTGGAAGAGGTTAAACATATCCTTGAAATGTCATGGATTTCGAAGATTTATTCTGTAATGCTTTCTTGGTGTAAAATGTGAATGAAGCAAATTTTCATTGGACAATATAATAGCGTAAATTGTGTAAAACTGTTTTTATTCTCACGAAATGGGACAAGTGGCAGCATCTTTTAATCCCCCCCCCCCCAAGTTTGTTTTAACAGTATACGATTATTATCCATTTTTGTCAACATGGTCACCTTACTTACTCATGTTTCAGCTGAATAGGTTTCAATCAAAGTTTTGAAATCTTTAAAATAAAAGGAAATCTAAAGCTAATATTTTTTTTTTATTATAGTTATTTATTGATTTATTGATTATCAAGATTTCAACATGCAGAAATCAAAATCAACAGATGAGCATAACCAAAAATCATAACATATTATTAAAAGTACCACAGAAATATAACAAAAAGTTTAAAATTGAAGTTTGAAATAGAAATTATATAGATACAGTGTTTCTATATTAAAATTACAAATTCTAGTTATTAATCATAATAAAAAATGTCCACCTCTTGAATTGAAGATGGAGTTTCCCTCTCTTTTTTGGTCACATAATATTTACTTTCTTTCCCTGGTAATTTCAAGTATACCTTAAAAGCCCGTCTGCATTAGTTTGGCCAGGAGAGATTATACCTCCCTGCACGATCACTGACAGGTGGTTATCTAATCATATCAGCTCTCAATTAACGTAAGAAAAAGGGGACAATGGGGAACCAACGGTCACCGCTAAGGATTTGTTTGCTATATAGAGGGCGCAATTAGCTAAAAGTAGTGCAGTGGGGCTTTAAAGCCTCAAAACTCGGTTTGATGTATTTGAAGTTGTATACGTTTATGAAATATTTGATGGATAAAAATAATAATGATAGGAATTTGTTAGATGAGGTTCCAAACATCTTCTTAAACTTGTTCAAAATCAAATCAGGTTTGTGTTTCCGGTGAATTACATGCAATAATTCTTGCCAAATTGGGGTCAAAACTTCTTTGTTTGACCATGTCTCATCGTCTCTCTTACACGTTATCTTTCAGGTAAGGATTGGAGAAGGGTATTGGGGTGCTGAATTAATTACCTTCCCCCTCCCTCCCCATCCCTATAGGGATAAATAGAAAGAGAGAGAGAGAGACAGATATAGTAACAGACGGACCTCTTACACCAGTCGTAAACTCCAAATTAACCTTTATATGAACTGAAATGAAATTAAAAGAATGCATCTACATGTACCAAACATATATATATATTACAAGACTTACGTAAATTCAAATAACAATAACTGATTGTAGTGTAGATTTGATGCCATTTACTGCACCATCAAATACTAATGACATATGTAATAGCTTTTAAAATTACATCACACCTGCAGTTATAAAATATCGTTTAATTTCACAAAAGTAATAGCAGTTCTTGGAAAATCATTCGTAACATTTGGTAATGATGATGGGGCAAATTAATCACATGTTTCAGATGAACGGGTTTCAATCAAAGTTTTGAAGTGTCTGAAATAAAATGCACAACGCTAATAATCTTTGTTTGACCGTGTCTCCTCGTCCCTCTTTCAGGAAAGGACTCTTCTATTACATTAGCGTAACATAATTTATATAAATTGCGATGATATGACTTCATTATTCATTAATAACAAATAACTAAAATTATTACCCCTATCACCGATTCTATGATTTTAAACGATCCATTAATCTTAAAACAAAGAACCAAGTTACGCACGTCCGCTCACGATGATGTCGAGGTCACGGACGGCTGCACTTTTAGTATCCATGTCAGAGGTTAAAAGTTCACGACCACCTTAGCATTTGAAAGTTTATTTTATTTTACTGCACACACATTGATTTAATGATGTATTACCTTTGCAGTAGCAAGGCGATGAGTGCACACTGACCGACTACAGGTTCAAGGGAAAGTTCAGCCACCTCGCAAGTTCATCTGAGCTTTAAAGGTACTATGTCCCATTTGCAGGCCAAAAAAAGGAAAGGTTAAATTCCAACGGCATTTGAAAGATAATACTAATTTAGAATCTCCCCCAAAAAAGGGGGCTTGAAAATGTCTTTGAGTAGGAAAATAACGACTTTTAGTTGTCGAATCGACTTAAGGGCTATAGAGCCAGTAAGTAATAGTCTGATGTTCAGACCATTGTACCGAATGGTTGTACGTTTTATGCTGCGCAAAGATTCAATCAGTTTAATATTGATGTAGACGAATGCTCATGTACCCTTTACAGCTCATTTTGTGTATTTTATTACCAAAGAAGAAAAAAGCCAGTCAGTCACTCAATAGTGTCTGACAGTGAAGTCTAGCAAGTAAACGGGTTTCTTTGCATAATTTGAATATTAGGACACTGATAATGTTTAAATTTCACAGATAGGACATACATGACATATTCATAATTCCTGCCTAATTTCTACAGAATTTGAGGTTGGCTGCAAAAGGGACATAGTATCTTTAAAGAGGACGTTGGGTTACGGTGAAGAGATGGCATTTTTGAATTTCAAAAATGAATGTATGGGTCACGATCGCAAAGACTTTCGTAAAACAACCTGTGGTAATGTCGATATCCTAGTTCCTAGTGTGACACCTTCCTGAAATGTGTAAACATGATAATGACGTATGGGGAAGGAGGGGCTATAAAATATGTTCTTTACTCCTTAACTCCTTAGCCTCTCTCTTTCCATTTTGTGTCGGTCTAATGGTCGTATCGTCTGTGATGCCGGGTATACAGAAGTATCATGCTATGTTTTTAATGTTACACTGAAATGTGAAACAACATGATTGTAAGTATGAAACAATATGATTATTCATTTATTTTTTTGCAAACAACTGTAACGCATATTTTGTAAATCATTGTGTTTTCTGACCAATAAAACTCATCAAGCTGAAAAAATGACGTAATTTGTATAATTCAAATATGATTTCTATATGCCATTAGAATAAGCTATTGAAATTATCCGTAAGTTGAGTTCTCGAAAGTCCTGCCGCTCGTTTTATAGAAAATATAGAAACAAATTAGAGAGAGATATGCCTGTATGTGTGTATCTGGCACTTGATGATTGCCAGAGTGGTGCAAAATTAAACTTCTAAGGTGTATTTGGGATGGGGGTGACGCGAAACGTTTTAATTCCTAAAAGGGTGCCGTGACTAAACAAAAAAGGGTTGAAAACGGGCGTATATGGGACTACGCTCATGCGTGGCATTAAAGGGATAGTTGAGTTCTGTTGCAGAGGGCGCTACACAAAATATTTTTTTGTGAGATAATGAAAAACTGAGTGTCAAATTTGAAAGAACATAATATTTAAAGGACAAAATTATCTTTGGTTGATCAAAATCGGTTCAGAGACGGCTGAAATATCCATAAATATAACGATTTCGTACCACCACAAATATTAGATATTTTGAAAAATTTGAAAAAAACCGTTGAAAAAACGAAATAACGGCTTTTACGTCTCATTTCAGCCAATGCCGATGTTAGCTTTTTTGTTGGCATTTTCGTTTTGCTTATATTACGCACAACCAGCCAGCCCATGTATTGTTATTTTTAATTAGATAATTAATTAACGGTCACCATGTTTTTTTTAAAGTGGAGCTGAATTGGTATGATCGTATTGGCTAAATTCACACATTTTGGGGTCTAAAATTACCCGTTCACAGCAATTTTAGGTTCTAAAAGGGCACTAGAAATGTCATAGATAAGAATGAGAGCAATAACCATGCACTTTGAAGGCATTTGCGGTCTGAAAACAGAACTCAACTATCCCTTTAAAACTTGGTGTCTAAAAGTTTGATCGATTTATGGTTATATTAAAAAAATAAAGAAGCCACGTAAATATTTTAAAGGCAATCCTTTTCATGTGCCATAAGTAAGGTGATATTCTTTCACATGACGACGCGATGGCTCAGTGATAAAGCAGTGGTCTCGTAGCTGGAAGGTCCTGAGTTCGAAACAAAGTCGATGCGCTAGTGCCCTTTGGTAAGGTATTAATCCTCATTACCAGGTTCCTCGGAGAGGACTTAAAGATGTTGGTCCCCTAATTGCTTACTTACAAGAATATATGTGCTTTCTTAGCAGACAGGTAAAACCAAACATTCAAACCAACAAGAAAATACAGAGATTCTGAATGCGATAACTCACAAAATTAATCTCTTTTTTTTATTCTTTAACTTCACCAGAACACAATCTTCGCTTTAATCGCTGAGAATAGGGGTCAGTTTTTTTAGGGTGCATGGTCCAAGGAGGTCAAGAATGCCCCTAAGAATTGAAAAAGATTTATTTCGTATTTTTATGATAAATTGGAGATTTCTAGGTGAATACTACCGTCACCTGTAGTTAAAGTTGAATGCCCCGGTGAGTTGATCTCGTCTCGTAGCGGTTTCGAAAGAATATAAGTACAGTAAGGTACGGTCACTACGCGTTATATTCATTTCTCTCCCCATCCCTTTCTCTCTCTCACCCTTTATCTCTCTCTCTCTCTCTCTCTCTCTCTCTCTCTCTCTCTTTTTTCTCTGTCCCTAAAAGGAAAATAAAAAATAAAATAAAACTGCCGTGACCAGGATTCAAACCTGGGTTATTGCGGCCACAACGCAATGTTCTAACCACTAGACGATCACGGCTTGCCTGACTATGCAACCATTTGTGTGTATCTTATACCATCTTTCTCTCTCTCTCTCTCTCTCTCTCTCTATCTCTCTCTCTCTAAACGAAAATAAAAATAAAATAAAAATGCCGTGACCAGGATTCGAACGTGGGTTATTGCGACCACAACGCAATGTCCTAACCACTAGACGATCACGGCTTGCTTGATTGTGCAACCACTTGTGTGTATGTTATACCGTCTCTCTCTCTCTCTCTCTCTAAAGGGAAATTAAAAAAATAAAATAAAAATGCCGTGACCAGGATTCGAACCTGGGTTATTGCGGCCACAACGCAATGTCCTAACCACTAGACGATCACGGCTTCATGAATGTGCAACCATTTGTGTGTGTGTTATACCGTCTCTCTCTATCTCTCTCTCTCTCTCTCTCTCTCCCTCTCTCACCCTCTCTCTTTCTCTCTCTCTCTCTCTCTCTTTCTCTGTCTCTTAAGGAAAATGAAAACAAATAAAATAAAAAAAACGATCAACGATAGATGATCACGGCTTCCATGATTGTGTAACTATTTCGTCGCCGTTTTCACGAACCGGCACAAGCCACCGAAATCCCTTCAAAATGTAGTTTTTATTTTTTTTGCATTTTTAGCATAAGTTATCAACAATCTTTCATCTCACCAAATTTCAGCATCCAAAACGCTTTAGTTTTTGAGATATCCATGGTTACACAAATGACAAAAACGACACACGAGCCAAAAAGCACGATTCATATTTTCACGAACCGGCACGCGCCGTTATAAGTCAATGGGCTGTGCCGGTTCGTGAAAATATCTTTGCGCTTACAAGACCTAGACGACGCGACACAGGCGGTTGTGCCGGTTCGTGAAAATAAAATACGCGCTAAGACAGCGCGAGCGCTTTTGTCTTGCGCGTAAAGTTACATAGGAAAAACGACACAGTGGCTTGTGCCGGTTCGTGAAAATATTTTTGCTACGTAAACAGCAAAATAATATTTTCACGAACCGGCACGAGAGTCCAAAGCTTCGTAATATTAATAGTAATTGTCATTATGCTTAACAAATGGAATGTATAGAAAATACAGAATATTTTCCTTTCATTGATATGTATTTTGTGATATAAAATTTGACATAAGGCATGTTTCTGGCGAATTCAAAACGGGCTAAACGTAAAACGCGTTTTTCTCAGAATGTACTTATTTCGTTGCGCGTTGGGCTGTGCCGGTTTGTGAAAACGGCGACGATTTGTTTGTATGTTATACATGTAACTCCCTCCCTTTCTCTCTCTCTCTCTCTCTCTCCCTCTCTCTCTCTCTCTCTCGCTCTCTCCTTTTCTCTCTGTATATATTGTGTGCCTGTCTATCTCCCCTCTCTAGAAAGCGTCTTAAATATAAGATAAATAATAATACAGAAATCTTGTGAAATTTAAACAAAAAAGACCCTCATAGTTTGTTGACTTTTCTGACTTGGAAATAATCATTGACCTCAATTCAACATTACTACTATTGCTATATAAAGCTCGTCCATCGTGTTGTGTATATCGAAATCATATTTGATACCTTAATTAACACCCCTGCTCTTTTTTTTAAGCCAGTCTCTCTTTGTTTTCAGCATCAGTTTAATTGCACGCAAGGTGCACGGGATATTAATTAAAATCAGAAACCCATAAACGTTTGGAACGGACATGAACCGCTTATCACCCCCAACACAGCGGACACGGTGTTTGTGGCCCGGCCGAAAAGGGGTCAAACCTGCTTTGAAACCTAGCAGACACACTTAATTTCCTTTGAATGAAGCTGATCGGTCTCGATTTCATTTCATCACTGTCAGGAAAAATTAATAAGTAGAGGTGAAAACAAAATCCAAGATAAACGATTGCAGGTAAGCTTTGAATGCGCTTGACGAAATGTATGACCCCCTCCCCCCCCTCCCCCCTCCCCTCCATATACACACACATGGGGCGTAGCGTGAATCCAGACTTTGAAAGGGCACTGTCATAGCTGGTCCTACTAGGTGGATTAAATTTTGCTTATCAATACCATCAATTAGGGGGAGGGGTGAGAGGGGGGTCGTATCGTCTTCTTCTCGCGTCTCATGTTCATGTTTTCGTTTTGTATTCGTTCTCTTCGCTAACCCAACCCTTCTTCTTCTTCCCTTTTCAATTTTCTTCATTTTTCGCCACTGCTAATACATACTAGCATAGGCGGAAGTGGGGGGATGGGGGCAGGGGGGCAGTTGCCCCCCCCCCCCCAGTAAAAAAAGTGTGGGGGGGGGGGCAAACCGCATTTTTGCCCCCAAAAAACGCCCCCCCCCCCCCTCCAAAAAAAAAAAACAGTAAAGGAGTAAACATGGTTTGTATTTTTAATCCAAAAGAACGTAACAATAATAAAAACCTGAATTAAATCACATATACAAATCCATTCAAAGAAAAAGGAAAGTTCACAGGAATTAAATTTCATAAACATTGCGCATGCCACCTATACGGTATTTATCAATGTAGGTCTCTATAATAGCGATACGCGCATATCGTGGACATATTGTGCGAGAATGGGAAAGCGTGTCCGTTTTTTGTTATAAGGGGGTGAAGACATGAGCCCCTGAACGCTGGCCTACTGATGGGGGGGGGAGGGGGTGATGTATTTCTTATTCGAAACAAGTGATTTACAAATGTTGATGTTGTGATATGATTTTCCGAAATACGCTTATTTAGAAGCCTTTATGTCATGGTCTGCAAAGTGGCTGGGCTCGAGCCCCCCCCCTCCTTTTTGTAATTACCGTAATTAAATGCTTAAAACCCCAGAGCTTATGGAGGCTCCGCCCCCGAACCCCACCAAGGGACCTAAGGCGGGCCCCTGGATGCTCATCTGACCGTAATTAAATACCTAAAACCCGCGAGCTTCCGGCGCTCTGCCCCCTGGACCCCAACAAGGGCTCTAAGGCGGGCCCCTGGATGCTGATCTGACCGTAATTACATACCTAAAACCCCTGAGCTTCCGGGGGCTCTGCCCCCTGGACCCCACCAAGGGCCCTAAGGCGGGCCCCTGGATGCTCATCTGACCGTAATTAAATACCTAAAACCCCTGAGCTTCCGGGGCTTTGCCCCCTGGACCCCACCAAGGGCCCTAAGGCGGCCCCCTGGATGCTCATCTGACCTTAATTAAATACCTAAAACCCCTGAGCTTCCGGGGGCTCTGCCCCCTGGGCCCCACCAAGGGCCCTAAGACGGCCCCTGGATGTCGTAGTTAAATATTAAAACCTCTCAGCTTCTGGGGGCTCTCCCCCCCCCCCCCTTGGAACACATCAATTGCCTTACAGAGGGCCCCTGGATGCTCATCTAACCGTAATTAAATACCTAAAACCCCTGAGCTTCCGGGGGCTCAGCCCCTTGACCCCCTGCCGAGGCTCATGCCCTGGACCCCACGCTAATTTACGCTCTACCTGATCGATAATACTCCACTTTGAAAAACGTTCCGCGGGACCTGCATGTAACGTGTAAGACTGGTGGTGATGCAGATTTTTCGTCTGCCCCCCCCCCCTTCCGAACTTTTTTTTCACATTACGTCACTACCCCTGGAATGTGAGCCCCCTGGAATGTTTGCCCCCCCCCCCCCCCCCCAATCCCAAACTGCTTCCGGCTCGCCTGCATACTAGCACCCAAGGAGATGAAATTAGGCCAGGTAAAAATAATATAGCGAATAAAGCGGGCATCATACTATGAGATCTGCAAAGAAAATAACCTAAGTCCAAGACGTTATAGCTAGGACCCACTGTATCATAACTAATTAGAAGCCACTATATTTTTTTCGTGGATTAGTGCCTCGAGCTTTTTGTCAATTACTTTTTGTGGAGAAGTTGTGAGTAGATATTACTTTAATAGAAGTTTGTCACAAATTGGTTCGGCCACAAAATAAACAAATCATCCTTAAACGGGCTTTGATTAATAGCAACACGGACAGGGTCTTTAAAATAGGGGGCTGTTTGGGTGTCAACTCCCCGTTCCGAAATATCGTATAAATATTTGAAATGATGATGCACACAACAAAAATGCCGTGACCAGGATTCGAACCTGGGTTATTGCGGCCACAACGCAATGTCCTAACCACTAGACGATCACGGCTTACCTGATTATGTGTGTGTCTTATACATGTCTCTACATGTATGTATGTCTCTCTCTCTCTCTCTCTCTCTCTCTCTCTCTCCCTCCCTATGGAGTGCATAAAATAAGTGACTTAAAAAGAAATAATAACTTCATCGGTCAAAAAGTATACACTTAAGGAAACTTCTCCATACTAGGCCATAGGTCAGTAATTCAAAGCAGCATTAAACCATGTGCACTGTTAATTTTGCATTCACGTGTTGGTGAACAATGTCACATTCACACGGTGCGTCAAAGTCCGCACTAGTCACTGACGGAGCCCTACGTCAGCAAAATGACGCATCGTGTGCAGCGGGCGTTAGTGATCGCAACTACATGTACATGGAGCAATGATGACGTCATTGTCAGGCTAACATACACGGTGGCGTAGCATGAGTCCAGTAAAGGGAGAAGGAGGCACTGGGCTTATTCGGAAAATGAAAGTGCGATTTTACAAAGCCTCTGGGGGTGTTTCACTAAAGCCCTAAAATCGATCTAAAATCTATTTCGATTTTAGTTGATGAAACACCCTAAAATTGATTACGATTTTTTTTTTTTTTTTTTTTTTTTTTTTTTTTAATTAAGGCTAAATCGGTTTCAGCTTAAAACTATCACTTGTGAACTGTTTTATCAAATCTATTTTAAGGTAAATTCTATTTTATTTATAACATTAAACTGGTCCTAATCGAAATCAATTTTAGGCCCTTAAAATCTATCGGATCGATTTTAAGATTGATTTTAGGGTTTAGTGAAACACCCCCCTGATTAGCTGAAGAGTGTGTGACGTGGTCTATAAAGTCTTCTTTTTTCCCATTAGTCCTTTACCCCGTCCCCCTTTCCCTTCCTCTTTCATCTTACTGTTTCTTACTTTTAAAATGTCCCCCCCCCATTTTTTTGGAGGGCACTCCTGTTTCCCCTGTGTAGCTACGCCACCGTTTTGATGGTAAGAAAGATTGCAGACACCGCGCAGACCTTAATCAAACAAAGCATTCCCTCTGGTGCAATATTAGGTAGACACGGGATGTAAGAGTCTGACTCAAAATAGTGAAGGGGTATAGATAAGGCACCTTTTACCTAGATCAGGGGTGTATTTATTAGCCCCTTGGAAACAAACTTGCTCAGGTGGGGGCAATGACTTCATACTGGAGGTGTGTGCAGTGGCGTTTCTTGGGACCAGTCTCGTAGGGGGTACACAGGTGTTACGTGACGGTCGATTGAGCAGAATTGGCATCAGGCCCTTTTCTTAATGAAATCAAATTTAATGCACAAATCTTTGTTAAGTGCCTCATTACAACTTATTCCGTTCACCTGTTACGAATAATTAAATTTCAATAGTTAGTATGCGAATTGCATATACTACATGTTGTTTGGTGGGACAAGCCATAATGCTTGTCCTACCCAGCAACATTTAATGTTTGCAATTCGCATTCTGACTATTGAAATACAATAACTCGTAACAGGTGGATGAAATAATTTGTAACGGGGTACTTAACAGAGATTTGTACATGAAATTAGATTAGATTACCAAAATGGTTATGAGAAGTAACCCCATTGTAAAAGTATGATTATCCTCCCTGCTTTTCATCTATACACGTGTGTAGGTCTACTCCATATTCTCATCATAAGGCAGAAATGATTATGGCATGCATTTAGTTTTAACTTTGAGGCAAAATCAGAAGCCCATTGGTGTATTCCCACACCCCCATACTAAATATACATTTAGCTCGCTCTTACAACGAACGGATAAATCACACATGGTTTAATGTTTGTGGTATAACAAAGGAAATTGAAAGTAGAATGTTTTCGTGATGGATTTCGTGATGGATTCAGGAACACAATGTCTTAAAGTTATTCTGTCAGTTACTGTGACAACTAATTGGGTGTTCATACAAGATTCATTGCTGAACTAACGAAATATTGCCTTTTAAAAACGGGAAACTCTTTGAGATGCTGTTTTAAAAAAAATGAAAAGCTGAAAATATTGAAAAGCGCAAACAAAGATATACATTTGCACTTTTTGTCCCGACTTAATATTTTTTTATTTATAAATCGGTTGTTATTGGTCAGTATTTCATTTTTTTATTTCGTTCCTTTTTTTTTCGGGGGAGAGGTGTCATGTGGCTAACGTTTTCAACATTTTGTTGTCTATTCTTATTTATGTTTTTTTCTCTTCTTTTTCGAACATTAGACTACCTTTAAAGCTACTGAATTTATGTGTTGTCTGATTAAAATGCAGCTGCTGGCAGTTCATTATCAACGAGATTCATACACGATAGCGACAAGAAAATAGGACACATACGCGTAAAAGATGACAGAGTTTTCAAGGAATGGTTTGATGAAATCGGCACGTATGAGCTATCAGCCTTGACAGCCTATGGGAAGGAGGGCATGAAGGGGACGTGAACAGCGACGAAGATCATGAAATCTCGAAGGTTTCGGGGAGGCATGTCTCGCTCCGCCCTCCTTGTTAATCCGACTTTGACCTTCTCCACCCCCCCCCCCTCCCCCCAGTCACCTGAACTCCTTACCAATTAAGCAGGCATTTTGCAGACGATTGATTGGAAACGAGCAATAGTTATTTTTTCAACATTGTATCGAGTTTTCATGACGTCAAATTAACCGTCGAATAAACCTTGACCACGTCTAGTTCGAGACGATATACGTCATGTCTCGTTCGGTTATGTCTCGTGTCTACCCCTTCCCTTAAACAAATCTGTACAGCTAGATTCAGGATGATATGAAATAAATCAGAAATCTGATGATATACATTAAATTGAGAAATTAGTGACATAGTACAAGTTTTTCAGTTAAAATATGACAATTTAATCAAGTTCCTTATTTGCAAAGTATGTTCGTTAACTTAGCGTATTGCATTGATGGTCAAGAACGAGAAGCTAAAAGAGCGAATCGCACATTTATTTATATCAATTATTGTAGATAAGTGCCTATTTTTTCTTACTGAATAAACTGTAAATATATATGATGGGGATGCACTTCATACAAAACCTACATGCACATTTTATGCAATGATATTCACTTTAATTGTTGTTTAA
This sequence comes from Strongylocentrotus droebachiensis, assembly GCA_035222895.1. Taxonomy (NCBI): domain Eukaryota; kingdom Metazoa; phylum Echinodermata; class Echinoidea; order Camarodonta; family Strongylocentrotidae; genus Strongylocentrotus; species Strongylocentrotus droebachiensis. Next base: position 223,605 of record JAVYIG010000253.1, on the reverse strand, counting down.
ATTGAAGTCGAGATCGAACCTGACAGGCCTTATGGGTGAAAAAATGGTGAATCAGGTGCAAACGAATCTTTCAATAACTCTTCAGCCCCTCCAAAAAAAATCAATCTCTGTTGGTAATAATCTTCGATAGACCATGTCGCTTTTGAAGGATAATGATACACTGGAGGGGTTACCATAGTAACCCCGTCTGTCTTCCTACCGTACCCCCAGCGGCTCTCACCCCTTGTCCACCCGTCCCGCATCACCTTACCCCTACGTGCTCCGTCTGGTAGGAGGCTTAACCCCAGGGGTTTGGGGTTTCTCCCAAGGGGGCTTCCGTCCATGCAAAATGCATCAGTCATAAAGTAAATATGATATTGTATACTGTATGATACGAGTCGGATCTTATCATGTCAAGTAGGAGGTAATGTTAAAGGGGGGAATCAGGTGCTGCGACTGGAATAGTTGCAATCGACTGCATCTTATGTCAAAATCTATCTTACATCAAAATATTTATCTTAAATTCCATTCTTTTTTAATTGTCTTGCATTCAGTATTTAGTTTGCCTTATGCAATTTTCTAAACTTTATGTTACATGAATATTTTGTTATGCGGCTCGAGCATTCCTCGAGATGGGTACGAGCGCATCAGAAATATTGATATCCATGTTATCTCCCCCAAATATATCGTATCGTATCCCCTTCTCATCCATCGTATATCTACATTAAACAGTTAACTTACAGTCGACTTTTGACATTAACGGCTTTAATTAATTGTCGCAAGATCTGATTTCCTTTTTTTTTACTTTAATTGTTCACAATTTATTGTGGGATTGACATCCATGCGAAATTTCATTCGTCATATCAAGTGGTATAAGTGGGGTCATATCTTATCAAAAGTTATCAGATAAGATAAGTAACTAATATACCATACGATATGAGCTGAATTCTATCACGAGAAAAGGTTTTAAAGGTAATGTTCAGAAGGGGAAGGTTGACCATGTTTTCCACAGTAAACAATTTTCTTACAAGACGGGGCAAAAGGGGAAGAAAATGGTGATGAAATGGTGTAAAGTGGTGCTAATAGTGTGTTTGATGGGATTGGTTTCTAAGGAAATAATATGTCGAACTGGCTTCTTGCAACGTTTTCAGTATTTTTTCTGAGGGAGGACTCTTTGAGTAGGAAATTATGGATGATGACTTTCAAAGTGCAGATGTAGGGGTAGAAAAGAAGTAATAAAACAAAAACAATAAAAACAAAAAATGCCGTGACCAGGATTCGAACCTGGGTTATTGCGACCACAACGCAATGTCCTAACCACTAGACGATCACGGCTTGCCTGATTATGTTGATATTTGAGTGTTTGTTATACCATCTCTCTCTCTCTCTCTCTCTAAAGGAAAATAAAAAAATGAATAAAAAATGCCGTGACCAGGATTCGAACCTGGGTTATTGCGACCACAACGCAATGTGCTAACCACTAGACGATCACGGCTTGCCTGATTATGTTGACATTTGAGTGTTTGTTATACCTCTCTCTCTCTCTCTCTAAAGGAAAAAAGATGCCGTGACCAGGATTCAAACCTGGGTTATTGCGACCACAACGCAATGTCCTAACCACTAGACGATCACGGCTTGCCTGATTATGTTGACATTTGTGTGTTTGTTATACCATCTCTCTCTCTCTCTCTCTCTAAAGGAAAATAAACAAATAAATAAAAAATGCCGTGACCAGGATTCGAACCTGGGTTATTGCGACCACAACGCAATGTCCTAACCACTAGACGATCACGGCTTGCCTAATAATGTTGATATTTGAGTGTTTGTTATACCAACTCTCTCTCTCTCTCTCTAAAGAAAAATAAAATAAAAATGCCGTGACCAGGATTCGAACCTGGGTTATTGCGACCACAACGCAATGTCCTAACCACTAGACGATCACGGCTTGCCTGATTATGTTGACATTTGAGTGTTTGTTATACCTCTCTCTCTCTCTCTCTAAAGGAAAAAAGATGCCGTGACCAGGATTCGAACCTGGGTTATTGCGACCACAACGCAATGTCCTAACCACTAGACGATCACGGCTTGCCTGATTATGTTGACATTTGAGTGTTTGTTATACCTCTCTCTCTCTCTCTCTCTAAAGGAAAAAAGATGCCGTGACCAGGATTCGAACCTGGGTTATTGCGACCACAACGCAATGTCCTAACCACTAGACGATCACGGCTTGCCTGATTATGTTGCCATTTGTGTGTTTGTTATACCATCTCTCTCTCTCTCTCCCTCTAAAGGAAAATAAAATATTAAATAAAAATGCCGTGACCAGGATTCGAACCTGGGTTATTGCGACCACAACGCAATGTCCTAACCACTAGACGATCACAGCTTGCCTGATTATGTTGATATTTGAGTGTTTGTTATACCATCTCCTCTCTCTCTCTCTCTAAAGGAAAATAAAAAATAAACAAAAAAATGCCGTGACCAGGATTCGAACCTGGGTTATTGCGACCACAACGCAATGTCCTAACCACTAGACGATCACGGCTTGCCTGATTATGTTGATATTTGAGTGTTTGTTATACCATCTCTCTCTCTCTCTCTCTCTAAAGGAAAATAAAAAATAAAATAAAAAATGCCGTGACCAGGATTCGAAATTGGGTTATTGCGACCACAACGCAATGTCCTAACCACTAGTTTCACGGCTTGCCTGATTGTGTAATAATTTAGTGTGTATGTTATACCTCCATCCCTTTCTCTCACTCTCTCTCTCTCTCTCTCTCTCTCTCTCACCCTCCCTCTCTCTATTTCTGTTGTGGCTAGTGTTGGTGTTGCGTTGTTTGTTGCAATCATAGCGCGTTTGAGAATGTTTTATCCCAAAAATCCAGGTGACGAACACTTTCGTTTACCTATTTTGCACAGAAAACATTTTGTCTTTACACTTTATAATATGAATTTTCTTGGCAAACATTGGTTCCAGCTATGTCGAACTGGCTTCTTGCAACGTTTTCAGTATTTTTTCTGAGGGAGGACTCTTTGAGTAGGAAATTATGGATGATGACTTTCAAAGTGCAGATGTAGGGGTAGAAAAGAAGTAATAAAACAAAAACAATAAAAACAAAAAATGAGGTGACCAGGATTCGAACCTTGGTTATTGCGACCACAACGCAATGTCCTAACCACTAGACGATCACGGCTTGCCTGATTATGTTGACATTTGTGTGTTTGTTATACCATCTCTCTCTCTCTCTCCCTCTAAAGGAAAAAAAAATTGAATAAAAATGCCGTGACCAGGATTCGAACCTGGGTTATTGCGACCACAACGCAATGTCCTAACCACTAGACCAGGCCTTCTCAACTGGCGGCGCGCGCGCCACTTGTGGCGCTTCCGGTCAGTCAGAGTGGCGCGCGGCTGTTCCAAAAATTAATAAAAATTAAAAATTAAAAATTAAAGAAAGAACAACATTAAAAAATTATATTTTAAAATAAAAAAACTCTGAAAAATCAAAAAGTCGCAGTCGAAGTTGAGCCCAAAATGTAAGCAAGCCATTTTGTTTGTTTGATTTTTACTTCATTTTGACATTTTCCGTGTTTATTGCACCAAAATAACTACATATAAATTAACTTCC